>VBSM01001265.1:36482509-36509944 GCA_008086735.1 Cheirogaleus medius | reverse complement strand
CCGCCCACCTCGGCCTCCCAGAGAGCTAGGATTACAGGCGTGAGCCACTGCACCTGGCCCCCCTTCTTCTTTTATGGTGAGTCCTCAGGAAGCCCACTGCCTACCCCCATTTCTCTCTCTCTCTCTCTCTCTCTCTCTCTCTCACACACACATATACACGGGCGGCCTGTCTTCCAAAGTCCCCTCACCTGCATCATCTGAAAGACCTGTCTGAACCCAATAGTGGACAAGGTTTAAAGCGCTTTCTTGAGATGCTTCTCAGTGCCTTTGCCAATCAGCAGGTGCAAATGGCTGCCTGCAGAGAGAGGAAGCCCAGCTGCACAGTCCTGAGGCATGGGAAGGCCAGCTTCTGCCCAGCTAACCCTGCAACATGCACTTTTTAGTAGAACTTCTAATCACCACTACCATTTGATCAATTACCTATAAAATTGTCAAGCCTTTAGAGATAGTATTGATGAGAACTCTTGGTTGCAAGTGACAGAAGCCCAACCAAAAATAGTTTAGACAGAAGGGAATTTATTGCCTCAAGGACCAAACTGTAGAAATGACAGCTGGATCATGGTCTCTGAGACAACTGGAACCAGGACTTAAGCAGCCTTGGGCCTCTTTGCCTCCCCTGGATCTCTGCTTGTCCCTGCGTGCAAGCTTCAGTTGCTTCTACTGCTGGTCAGCTTCCTCACTGGACAAGGGATATGGCCACCTACAAATTCCTCAGATGAGGAAGGACTTTCTTCCAGGCAGAGGTTGACCCAGGAGGGAGGAAGTTTTCTGTCTCTAGGGAGTGGGGGAATGAGGCGGGTAGGAGGATCCCTCTTCAGAGAGTGCAGAGTAGGAGTTGGGCATAAGGATTCCTTCCCTGGAAGCAAGGGCAGATTTCAGGTTAGCCTAATTCATTCATTTGACAAACAGGGGAGGACATGTGAGGTGGTGGCTGAGTAATGGGCTAGGCACTATGGTAGGCCTGGGGAGAAGACACAGTTCTGCCCTAAGACCTTGCACTTTATTGCAAACACTTCAGCAGAGTGACTTGAGTAACCCGAAGAGAGGGAGGTATGGGACAGAGCAGGGCTATCCAGCCTCATCTAGGGGCATCAGAGATGGCTTCCAAGAAGCAATGATGTCCAAATTGAGAACCAGTGGATAAATAGGAGGCAACCAGGTTTGGGTGGAGTTGTTTTGTTTGATTTTTGCACAGGTAGGGGTGGGGTGGGAGGGCGGGGATTGGAGGGAGCATTCTAGCCAGGGAGAACAGCTCTGAACCAAAAGATGAGTATGTGAGGGCTAGAAGGAAAGCCAAGATGAGGGGAGGCAGGCTGGAGTGCTGGCACCGAGGACATGGTGGGCTGGTGGGAGCTTGGATTTGATCTCGAGGGTGACAGAGAGCAATGGCAGGTCTGAGGAGAACGGTGGCCCCATCTGATTTCCCAGTTCTGAGATCCCGTGGGCTCCCTGTAGAGGATGTGTGGAGGGGAAGAGGTGCATCTCACACATCAGTAGGGAGAACTTTTTGAAGCAGTTGAGCTGTCAGGTCTTACCCCCTAGAAGTTTAGACCTAAAAGATCATTTGAGAAGAACACAAAATAACAAGTGTTGGAGAGGATGTGGAGAAATTGGAATATATGTGCACTGTTGGTGGGAATGTAAAATGGCACCGGCTCTGAGGAAAACAGTACGGCAGTTCCCTGAAAATAAAAATAGAATTACCATATGATCCAGCAATTCTATTTCTGGGTGTGTACCCAAAGAACTGAAAGCAGGGCCTTAAAGAGTTATTTGTCATAGCAGCACTATTCACAGCAGCTCCAGTGTGGATGCAACCCAGGGGTATAGCCATACAATGGGATATTACTCAGCCTTAAAAAGGAAGGAAATTCTGACACATGTTACAACATGGATGGACCTTGGGGACATTATACTAAGTGAAATAAGCCTGTCACAAAAAGGCAAATACTGCATGATTCCACCTATATGAGGTACTTAGAATTGTTAAAATCGCAGGGATAGAAAGTAGAATGGTGGTGGCTAAGGGCTGGGAAGAGGGGGAATGCGGAGTTATTTGATGGGCACAGAGTTTTGATTTTACAAGAGGAAAAGACAGAGATGAGTGGTGGTGATGGCTGCATAACATTATGAGTGTATTTAATACCACTGAACTGTACATCTAAAATGGTTAAGGTGGTACATTTTACATTATGTGTATTTTACTACAATAAAAAAAATTTTTTTTTAAAAAGGTATATTGAGAAAATGCCTCAAAGAACCCCCCTTGACAGGGAGTAGTAGCAGAAATTGGGGTGGGTGTCCCCGCGCGAAGCACAGAATGAATGGCCAGGAAAGGAGATTACCTGAGGGGCGTGCCTCGCCTGTGCGGACACACTTAGGGGAGAGGAATTCCAGGAGTCCTTCTCTCCACCCCCAAGGACTGGCTGCTAACAAAGACGCGCCCTCCCCTGACTTCTCCTTGGGTCCCAGACTCCCGGTCGGCGGGACCCGCCGAGATGCCAGTGGCGAAGGCAGGGGCAGGGCGGGAAGCTGCCCACTCCACCTCGGGTGCCCGGCAGCCGCGGAGGAGCTCTCTGTTCCCTTCTCTGGTGAGGAGTCCCAGTGTGTCTGGTTGTCCCACAGAATGGAGAGCCGGTGACCGAATCCGTGCAGGGACTTGTCTTGCCAGGTGCAGACTGAGCCTAGGTGGTTTTCCTGGAGAAGAAAGGAGCCCCTGGAGGAGAGGAGTGAGAAACTGAAGAAGAGCAAAGGGGTCACTATGTTACTCCCCCTTCCTGACATTCATCACACGGCTACTGTGCCCAGGGTCACACCCGGCACGGCGCGGAGGAGGACCAAGCTGAGGGAACTGGGGGAGGGGAGAGGCAGGCCAGGCCCTGAAGCGCAGGGTCGTGCGGCCTTCAGGACAAGTTGGGATAGCGGGACCTCGACTTGACGACCTTCCCCTACAGCAGCCCCGCGCAGGGCCGCCCCCCTGCGCCCCCCTCACAATCCCTGGCACCCTGTGCGCTCCGCTCTCGGGCCTCAGCTCTCAGAGGCTCTTTCTCTCCCGCCTCGCCTCTGACCCTCCGTGTGTCTGTCCCTGGCCGTGTCCCTCTGAGACTGTTCCTCTGTGTCTGTCGCATCTCTCTCGCAGTCTCGGTCGCAATCCCTGTTGCAGTCCACGTCTCATCCCGACCCCTTCTGTCTCCACGCCTGTCTCACTCTTTTCCTCCGCGCCCCTCTGAACCCATCTTTTCTGTCTTTATCCTTGTCTCCTTCTCTATCTCTGCCTTGTCCCCGTCTCCACACGTCTTTCTTCCATGTTTCAACCTTGTCTCCATCTCTGTACCTCTGTCTCTCTTGTCCCTGTCTCCATCACTGTTTCTGTCCCCTCCGCTCCCTGTGTCTCCTCTCTGTATCCACGTTCCCTCCCTGCCCCGTCCCAGGCTCCATCTCTTCCCTGTCCTCCTCTCCATCCCCCTTTCTGCGCCGCCCCCGCTGTCTCCGCCGAGATGGGACCTCGTTGGGGGCGGGGCTGAGGGGCCGAATAGGAATAACTCGGTTATCCGGGCAAATTGAATTAACTTGTTCACACGAGCGCCGCCGGGCCTGCCTTCCCTCCCTTCCGCGGGGCCGCAGGTGGGGAGGCCCGGGAAAGGGGTCGGGACCCTCCTGCCTCGCTCGATGTGTAGGGACGGAAGGTCTGGTCCGCATTGGGACAGGATAGGGACTCTAGGGATGGGGTCCTGCGCATCCCCGCCCCGCACCTTGAGAGCCCTAAGAGGGCGACAGGGACCCTTTGGGGTGGGGGTCGGGGTGGCTGGGGCGGGGTCTGGGCCGCCCAGGCCCCGCCCCCGCGGAGCTCGCCCCGCCCCGCCCCCTCCGCGGGGTCCTGCGCGTTAAAAGGCGCGCGGGCCCGGCCGGGCTGCACTTGCGTTGCACCCGGGCAGAGTGCGGCCGCGACGGGGCGGGCGGACTCTCAGGCGCTCAGAGCCGGCCTCGGGTCCTCGGTGCCTGGCGCTAGAACCTCCATCCCGACCTCCACCCGGACCGGGCCCCCGACCCCGACCCGGCCCGGCCCGGCCCCCGCCCCCGCCCCCCGGGCCGATGGACTACTCCTACCTCAATTCGTACGACTCGTGCGTGGCTGCCATGGAGGCGTCCGCCTACGGCGACTTCGGCGCCTGCAGCCAGCCTGGCGGCTTCCAATACAGCCCCCTGCGGCCCGCCTTCCCCGCGGCAGGGCCGCCCTGCCCCGCGCTCGGCTCCTCCAACTGCGCGCTTGGCGCCCTACGCGACCACCAACCCGCGCCCTACTCGGCAGGTGAGCGCAGCCCCGGCCCAACCCTCCCTCCAAATCCTACGGAACCCCGGCCCCACTCGGCAAGTGAATGCGACTGTCCCCCACAGCCGTCCCCATTCTTTCCTGGCCAGACCCTTCAACACCCAAGAGATCCCCAGTAATACGAGGGATTCCCCCCAGCAGGGATGAGCCCTACCCTCTCATCCCTCGCGTTCCTCTCTCGCGCTGCCAAATCTCCATCCCGTGCCCTTCGGGTCAAGGCACTAGATCCCGGGCCCAGCCCCGGGCCCCTCACTAGGCCCTCCCCGCCCCACCTGCAAAGACTGACCACCAAACCTCTCCAAACCCTGTATCCTTGAAAGAGACACCAGGTTCAGTCCAGTCAGACCCCCATCCTTATCACCCCTGTCCCTGGTGATGGGTAATCCCTAGCAAGGACCCTTGCAGGCAGCTGCGCCGCCCCAGATGGGAACCTTCCTAGAGTCCCGGCGCCATTAGGCCCCTCCCGCCCTATCTTGGACCCATCCCGCTTGGGCCCAAACCCTTCTGTGCCACCAAAACCGGTTTCCGTAGCCCTCATAAAAGGGAGCCCGGGTCATTAAGCCACTTTCATCTTCCCATTCCCCTGTAGACCCTCCCAGCTAAAGTCCCGCAGTCCTGTCCCCGATCTCTTTGATCCAAGTCCCTGTCCAAACCTTCAACCTCACTGAGCCTCTTCAGTCATCCCCATCTTTCAGAGTCCCAGCCTGCCCCACCCAGCTCCTTATCTCCTTCCCTCTTGGGAAGACCATCCTGGACCCAAGTAGAGTACTGGGGCCTGGGGTCGGGGAGGATAAGTCCCTGGATTTGGAGGATGAGGCCAGAGACTGGAACAGGGTTGGCAGATTGGGCACCCTGGGCTGGGTGAGGATGGGGATTGGGGAGATGGGGGCTGGAAATGAGGAGACGGGCTCCAGGGATACCGTGTTCTGAGACTAGGCAAATGGGGATAAGGTACAGAGTGATGGGAGCAGAGATGGGAAGACTAGAGACCTTGGGAGAAATAGGGACCCAAGGTTGGAGATAAGGGATAGAGATGAGAATCAGGTGATGGGGACCACAGAAGATCGGAAATAGAAATGAGAAAGACGGGGATAGGAATGGGGTGTTGGAGACAAGGATTAGGGGATGTGGGGACATGAAGAGAGAGGACAAAGGTTGAGATTGGGGACCCCTGGAGAACATAAAGACCTAAACTGGGGTTAGAGACAGGGATGGGGAGATGGTGTCAGCAGCACTGCCTGTGGGGCAGTGGAGACTGGGACGGGTATAGGAAGAGAATAGGGGAGGCGACTGGCTGTGGGGAAGATAAGACACTGGGAGAAGAGGGGCAAAGAGAAGATGGAGGAACTTGGGTGGGGAGAAATAAGAACCCTTCTCAACGAACACAAAGAGGAGTGGCCCAGACGGGGAAAGTTAAAGAGAGATTCGGATGGAGGAAAATGAGGAAGAGAAGAGGGGACACCTGGAGGAAAATGGGCACCAGGGACGTGAGACAGGGCTGAGGACATGAGGCCTGGGAAGGAGAGAGATGGACGGGTGGAGGGGCCATATCTATACTCAGCAGAGAGCCCCTGGCAGGACTGGAAGTAGAGCCGGCAGGACAGTCTCAGTGGCAGAGCCAGGACCACGACTGGTGGGGAGACGCGCAATGCTGTTGAGACCTGACAGACATCCAGGGCTAGGGTGGACAGAGCAGGACCTGAAGTCAGGCGGGCAGACGCGCTGAGACAGACACACCGAGTGGAGTGTCGGAAGGGAGGGGGGAATAGGGGGAGGGGGAGGGAACATGGCGGGGTGGAGGGGGCCCTGGCGGGAGGATCGGATTCTGGATTCCTCACGGCGGCTCTTGGGCCCCAGGTCTCCCAGATCCCGGTCCGGTCCGCCTTTATCCCTGTCGGCTCCCTGGAGCAATACGGAGGACGCTTGGCCCTAGGTTTTGAGGACCAAGCCCAGGGCCCAGGCTAGGGATGTGGGTGGTGCGCGATTCCCCTGGAGCAGGACACAGCGGGCTGAGTTTGGCCTCTCATTCTCCCCACCCTCGTTGCCCCCGCCCTCCTGCACACACCCGTAGTGCCCTACAAGTTCTTCCCGGAGCCGTCGGGCCTGCATGAGAAGCGCAAGCAGCGGCGCATCCGCACCACGTTCACGAGCGCGCAGCTCAAGGAGCTGGAGCGCGTCTTCGCCGAGACCCACTACCCCGACATTTACACGCGCGAGGAGCTGGCGCTCAAGATCGACCTCACTGAGGCTCGCGTGCAGGTGCGTGTATGCACGTGTGTGTAAGGGAGTGTGCGCGCATGGAAGGGGATGTGAAAAGTTAGTGTGCGACATCTGGGGAGCAGACACAGGCAACTGCAGCCTGAAGGCGGGGATGAAGGGCCAGGAGCCAGGGCACAGTCCGGGGATGGTTGGGCAGCCAGAGGAGGCAGCGGAGCCAGGACTTGGAAGCCCGCTGGAGACCGATCTGTTTTGCTTCATGCTACCTGCCCGTCGATTCCCCGATTTCAGGTCTCCTTCCTACAGCAGGACCTTCAGAAGCTTTGAGAAGCCAGGATAGAGGTGGAATTGGTAGAGGGGAAGCCCCAGGTGACCTCAGGGCCAAGCGTGGAGGAGTGGGAGCGGGCCAGACAGCACCTTCGGGTCCCCTCCCCAGGCTGCAGCTATGAAAACCCTGAGGCTGGGCAGCCTGAGCTTGGGTCTGGCGCAGGGCCGAAGAGAGCAGGGCCAGGGCGGACTCTGTTGTCTATCTGTACAAATCCGCGTACTGGATTTGTACCTGGCCGGCCTTGACTGGAGGTCTTGGACAAAAGATTTCCCTGGCGCCCTAACCCCCTCTCCACGGCCCTGGGACGCTCCAGGCGGGAAGTCCCTGAGCTTCCTAAAAGAGGAGATTGGGGGCAGGGCTTAGAGTGAGGAGAGCAGAAAGCAGAGTTCCCTCCAGGAGACCAAGAATACTGGGATCCGCGGGCGAGTGGATCCCAAGGGCAAGAACCTTGGGATCTGGAGGAAGGGGCCAGTGGAGGAGAGGAGAGCACATAGGGCAACAGGCCGGGAGTCTGGGCGACAAGGGGCCGACTCTGGGAAGGCCGTGGACCACTTGGATCAGTAATAATCCTGGCTGGTTCTTCCCAGACGGAGGTCTCACCCTCGCCTTGCGGCCCCGGACTGACCCCGTGCGTTCTCTGACGCTGGTCGGGACTGACTGGCCCCTGTGCCCGCAGGTCTGGTTCCAGAACCGCCGGGCCAAGTTCCGAAAACAGGAGCGAGCGGCCAGCGCCAAGGGCGCGGCGGGCGCGGCGGGCGCCAAAAAGGGCGAGGCGCGCTGCTCGTCCGAGGACGACGACTCCAAGGAGTCCACGTGCAGCCCCACGCCGGACAGCACCGCATCGCTGCCGCCGCCACCCGCGCCCGGCCTAGCCAGCCCGCGCCTGAGCCCCAGCCCGCTGCCTGCAGCCCTGGGCTCCGGCCCGGGGCCGGGTCCCGGAACACAGCCGCTCAAGGGCGCGTTGTGGGCTGGCGTGGCGGGCGGTGGGGGCGGCGGGCCCGGCGCGGGCGCAGCCGAACTACTTAAGGCCTGGCAGCCAGCGGAGCCCGGGCCCGGGCCCTTCTCCGGGGTTCTGTCCTCCTTTCACCGGAAGCCCGGCCCCGCCCTGAAAACCAATCTCTTCTAGCCGCCGGCCTCTGGAGGCTCTGAGCCTTGCCCCAGAGACGTCCCAGCCCCTCCAGGACCTGACAGTACCTCCCGTTCCCCGCCGCCAGCCTGGAAGTCCCATCCGTCCCCACTGCCCACAGTGACCCCTAGTTGTGCCCTCCCCAGCTTTGGAGACCAAGTTAGGGCCACTCTCGTCCTCACTCACTCCCACCCAGTAGAGTGGAGTACTTTTCACCAGGACCCCTCTCCAGGAGAGCCGAGAACCCCCTTCTAGCCTGGCCTTCTTTGGATCCGGGATCAACCACCACCTGTCCTTAACAGTGCCCAAACGTGAGATCCTCAAGAAGTGGCGTGGCCCCCTTCCCTGGCTCTACAGCTGGCAGAGTCACTCCTTACCTTGGTGACCAAAAGTGCCCACTGCTCCACCCCTTGGGCCCATCCACACCATCCCCACCCCGTGCTAAGGCTGGTCCTCACTGGCATTGTCAGCGACCTGAAGGGTGCCACCGCCAATTCATCCCTTGCGTGTCCCCTCCCATCCCTAGCCGTCTGGCACAGAGGGTGAACCTGTTAGAGGAGTGGTGGGGCTGCCTGGGAAATGGGACAGAGTTGTTTTCTTTTTCCTTTTTTTTTTTGTTGTTCCTTTTCTTTGAAAAACTTGTAATTTATTGAGGTGAGTTTTGCTCAATCCAAATAAAACTTAATTTATTGAAGACATCACAGCGGCAACCCTTCTGAGTGCCCTAGGTGGGGATAGGCTGCCTGCAAGAACCCTGTCCCCGGTTACAAGAAACCCCCCAGCCACTGCATCCCCAGTGCAGGGCAGTATAGACCAGGAGACCGTAAGAACTAAGCAAACTGGCACTTTATGGCCAATATCCTGCCCACCCAACGATCCCAATAATATTAAGATGCCCTCCCTCCCCAAACCCACACAGAAAAGCTTAAATAAACCCCAGCCCGGTCCTAGGGCTATTCCTTCATTTCCGGACGGACACCCCTGGCGTGGGGGTTTGGGGAGGTCCTAGTAGAACTCCTCCCCTGTAGTTCAGGCCCTGCAGAGGGCAGCAAAAACAGCGCTGAAAGTAGGGGCCCAGACGTACCCAGCTGGACGCCCATGGACACCCTTGGGGCTAGAGGGTGGTCCAGAAAAAGAGGACAGCACCGGAGTAACCAGGGTCCTTGGTAACCATGGCAACTGACCTCCGCAGCCCTGGCCCCTCAAGGCGCAGGGCAGGAGACTCTAATTAGGGCATTCCAAGTGATTGGGAGTAGGGAAAGCAGATCCCCAATAAATAGGCAGAGAGGTACTGCCCCGCCCCTTAGAACTTTCCAACCCTGGGGCGATAGCTGGGCCTTCCTAGGGTGGGGAGAGGCGCTGAGTTCGCAGCTTCGGTGCCTCCGAGATCACTTGCTAAGCTGCAAGGTGTCCAGAAGGAGGCGCTTGTGAGCCGGGTCCTGCACCCCAGCTTCCTCCAGGTCTTCTTCGGTGATGTCACTGCGGGAATAAAAGAGGCTAAGAAATGAGCTGGGGATTCCTGAGGGCTCCTAGCACCGCCCCTGGGGCCTGAACCACCCCAGCTCCCTCCAGGCCCGCCCCACCTGAGAAACTCCAGGTCGTCCCAGCCATTGTGCACCAGGCCCTCCTCATAGCGCTCCAAGCCGATGGCCCGCAGCCAGGCACCCATGCCCGCCTCGCCCAGCCCGCTGGCCCGCCCGCCCTGCGGGCATGGAGCCTGAGGAAACAGGGCATGTCAGAGAGCACACTGAGGGTGACCTCCCAACACCCGCTGACAGCCACATTCTACCGCCTGCTCTCGGGGAAGGGAGGCAAGAACTGGGGCTGATTCATGTGTCCCCCCAACTCCCCAGTGCCCATCTCAGGGCAGAGGGGACACCAGTGAATGCTGAGCAGTGGAGTGAAAACATGGCACAGTCCATGAGCAGGCACACTCCTCAGACACACACAGCCAGCCACTGCTAGTCCACACACCTCCTCCGCCAGGTCCTCCTGAATGCTCTCTCGGATGCGGGGTGGAGGGAAGCTGAGGGGCCGGCCATAGTCCGAGGGCAGTCCCCGAGGTGGCTGCAGCTCCAGGGGGCTTGGGAGGAGTGCTGAGCGTCCGGGCCCAGCAGGAGCATAATCCACCTCGCTCAGGGTCTTGGCCATCTGCAGCACTGAGCAGGACCGGTCATCTCCACCGGCTACTTCTCCCAGGAAGGTGCTGGTGGGTGAAGGGCTGGGGGGCAGTGGGGGCCTTGGATGGGCCTTGGGAGGTGGTGGGCCTCGAGCTTCACCCCCACTGCGTCCCCGGACCATTGGCCCTGGCAAAGGATCCAGGCTGGGGGGTAGGAAGATGGCTGAGTCTGGCAGTGGTGGGGGTGGAAAGTCTGGAGGGGGGAGTGTACCCCCAGACTCCTCATCTGATGAACTCCCCTCTCCCACACGAGGGGGCTGGTGGCGCCCAAGCTGTGGAGCAGGCACTGTGATGGCCACTTTGTTCTTGGTGGCAGGTGGGACAGTGGCCCTGACAGGTGAGGGTGGCTCCGGGGGCAGCAGCTGGTGTGGGACCCCTTCAAGGACGTAGTAGGCAGGATTATTGAAGCTGTTCTTGGGTGGGGGTGGTGCCACCCCTTCCAGTTCAGGAGTCCCCTCTGGCTTCAACCTGGGTTTGGGAGCAGGGTAACTAAGTCAGGACCCAAGGCGGAGGCAATGGGTAGAGTGGAGGGAAAACTGGGCAGGAGTCAGAAGACAAGGGCCCCTGGTCTTAGACTTTTCATGTGACCTTGAACACATCACTAGCCCTCTCCCACCCTTGGTTTCCTCATCTGTAAAGTCACAAAAGGGAGGCTTTGAATGAATAAACCTAAATTCTCTTGCCTCACTTGCTAAGATTCTCAAATCTTTTATGACTTTGTAACTGTGAAACCGGAGCGAAAATGGGTGACAACAGAGGTGCCAGATGACAGGGCACATATGGCCTCCAAAATGAGTGACCGGCCAGACTTGGAAAGCCTCTCAAGGCAGCCAAGGTTGATCTACTGAGGAATTAAACTCAGGGACTCAGGTTGGTTTTACTCAAGCCTAGGGATAAAACCCAGGTAGCTGGTAACAGCTGAAGATGAGTGAAAAAGCACTAAATTCCGTGTTTCCCCGAAAATAAGACCTACCCATAAAATAAGCCCTAGCAGGATTTCTAAGCATTTGCACAATATAAGCCCTATCCTGAAAATAAGACCTAGTGATGGGTGTGGCTATGAAGCGTATCTGCACAACCCATGCATTTCGTCGAGGAGCAGTAAAGACGATGAGCAGCCCTTCTCATCTGCCCCATCGTGACAGCTATTATCCCAGAGGTGACCGGAAAGGCCCCACCAACAAGGTCGGCTCCCCCATCAGGTCCTGGCCATCCTGTGTGTGCTGCAAGCTGAGGCTCTGAGGGGAAAATAACACATCCCCTGAAAATAAGCCCTAGGGTGTCTTCTTGAGGAAAAATAAATATAAGACCCTGTCTTATTTTTGGGGAAACACAGTTATACCTAGGAGTTCTTAAGTTCAAGTGACAATTGGATATTATTAGAAAGCAAGCCTCACTTTCCCAAAGTGTGACACACAGAACACTAGTCCCCCAGGACATTAATAGTCACTACATGGAAAAAAAGTTTCCTGGCCCATTAAGTTTGGGAAACTATATTAAACAGAGTTGAAAAGAGATTTCCTTCCTGTCCACATGCTCAGAGCTTTTGCTAATGCTAATGTGCACTGGGAATATCTAAGAAAAGAATCTAGCAAGAAGCATTTCCCAAACTCATTTGACCACAAACCATTTCTAGTGGGGCCTCTTGTAGGATAGAGTTCCATAGAACGCACCCTGGGAAATCCTGTACCGAGCCATGTGCCTTTTCCAGACAGAAGGCTCAAGGTAGGTCTGTTTACACGGAGGGAACAGTTTTAAAAACAATTTCTAATTCCACTTTTAAAGGCAGAATTGAGAGGAAAGGCTGACTGTGCTCCCTTTGACTCAGAGAGCCACACCTAACAGAGGCCTGGCTGGCCAGAGTGGCCACGGGCATAGGGCCACGGCACCTCCACCCGCAGGGTGGCAGAGCACCCAAACAGCAGATGCTCCCCAGGCTGGCCCTGAGAGCCAAGCATGGTAGTGGACAAAGTTGCGGGGTTGGGGGGACAGCAGGTTCCTCTTCTCACCTGGGGGTCAAGGGCTCCTCCCGGGGAGCTGCTCGGGGTGGGGCTGGGGGCCTCCCAGTTGGTGGTGGTTTCTCTGGTTCTTCAAATAACTTGGACAGTGGGCAGGAGGCCTCTGTGGAGGCTGGCTTGCGGCTCCCTGACCTGCCAGGGGTGCACAGGAAAGTGGAGATGAAGAATGAAGTGAGGCTGACCAAAAGCCCCCAGAGACCCCTTCATGTGACATCCAACACAGTCCCAGCTCACCTGGGCTCCTGGCTGCCTCGGGACACAGAGGGGGCTTTGCTCTTTGCTCCTGCCTCATCCTTGTCAATGCTGATCCACTCTAGGGGGTGGCGGGGGGGTAGGGAAGGGAGACTCAGAGGGGACCTGTGCTCCTGGACCCCACAGACACGGACACCCACTGGGCCTGCCAGCCCCTTCCCAGCTACTCCTCTGGGCAGGCCCACCCCCAGCTGTGGCTGCAGACCCTCCAAGTAGCCCAGGGATTCCACCATGCTCCACCCTTGGTCCTCCCCTCCTAGACCTGTTCCCACCACCCCATCTCATGCCCCACACCCCTCCTAACGGAGCCCCCACCGTAGAGCCGCTCACGGGTGCCCAAGCGCTCCGTGGGCACCCGCACCTTCATGGAGCCTCGGATGTTGCCTGTCTCCTCGCCTCGGTGGGACAGGAAGGTCAGGAACTGCTGGGCCGTGCTGCCAATCATGGACTTAAGTGCAACCACACACTCCCCTGAGGGACAGATGGGACAGACCAGCAAATTGCCAAGCCATTCTAGGACCCTACCTGGCTTCCTGTACCCCTCAACTCCCCTCACCCCTCACCATAGGATTCGTAGCCGTCCATGGACTTGACTGTGAGCAGGAGGTGCTGGTCCTGCAGGTACTCGATGTCAGCCAGAATTGGCTTGAGCTGGGAAGGGGAGAGGCCCAGTGAGGAGCAAAGCCCAATCCCCATCTCTTACCCCTCCCACATGCTGCCCTGACACCACTGACCCCCTGCCCTCCCAGCTCACTCACCCAAACCCTTAAGGTAGAAGACACAGCCATGCGTGGGCCTTTAGCACTTAGCATCGCTGTACCTAATTAATTTTCTGTGTCCCCAGTGGCCAAAACAGAACCTGACATTTAGCAAAGGCTCAAGAGGTATTTGCTGAATGAATGAACAAACTGCAATGTGGTTCCACACTCCCAAATAAAGCAAATGCCCTTATCCTCACTCACACTCAGCCAAACACACACATGCACTCACACATGCGCAGAAGCTCTGCCGGCCCCACCCTCCAGCCCAGGCAAGCTCCTCAACATGCTTCGCCCACAAGCCCTGGCCCTGCCCACAGCCTCACCGTGGGCAGCTGGCGGGAGGACCACTGCACTTTGAGGAAGTTGATGTTGTCACTGCTCTGCGCATCATTCTCAAAGCTCTTCTTGTACTCTGGAGTAGGGATGGGGGACACTCAACTGAGTACCACCTCCGGGCTTCTGCTCCCCCTAAGTAGGGGGCTGGCTGCTCTGGACACCTCCTGGCCTCCCATCGCCCTTGGCCCACACCCAGCCCTGGGCCCCGCCTCTGACCCTCCAGGCAGGTGGAGTAGAACTCAATGAAGAACTTGGTGCGGCTGGCTGTCTTCACAATGGCCTCGATGCTCTCAAACTCAATGTAGGCCTGGTCCGAAGTCTTTGAGAGCCCTGAGGGGTATATGAGGAGGGCAGATAGGAGGGCTAAGAGGGCACGGGAGGATCACAGGAGGAACGGGACAGAGAGGCCCAGCCCTGGGGCTGTGGCTGAGCAGGAGGCAAGGCCAGGAGGGGCCTCCCTAGTCCCAAGCCCAGACACTGGACCAGAGCAAAGAGACAACCCAAGGATGAAAACCCTATAGAAAAGGGGGCTAAGGACCAGAATGCCTATGGGCTTAGCCCCCAACAACCTGCCACCCCTCCAGGCACACTCAGTGCCATGCATGTGACCCTGGCAGACACAGATATGTGTACACTTATGCATATACACACACACTCACAGGCACATGGCTCTCATGACAGCCCAGGTAAACAGACAACCTCACACACATTTTCAGAAACACTCTTGCACTCACGTGTACACACACCCAAACACTTATGCAGAATCAAACCTATGCACATCTTTATATACACCTGGGCCCACCCAGATGTATGCTATCTCCACAAGAACATTCAGGACTGTCACCTTTCTTGGAGATGAACTGAGAGGTAACTCCAACCTCAAATGTCCCAAATACAGGGGAGTGGTCGCTGGTAACGATGTCATCAGTGCAACCTGGGCAGGGCGATAGGAATGGGGGCTCAAAAGGAACGTCCCTACTCTCTGCTCTTCCCTCCCAAAGTTAGGGCACAGTCTGGATGGTGACCACCTGGGATCTTCCATCACCCTGCCCAGAAGGCTCTCACCATAGGAATTGCAGATGATATGAGTTTCAGGGTAGGATTTCCACAGAATCCGGTCACACCACGAGGGCACGTTGGTCCGGACCTGGGGCAGGGGTTGGCAGCATGGTCAGGGCAGACAGCTGGGGACTGCTTGGCATGGGCCCCACCCCAGAACTGGGGCATCCCCACACTTCCGTTACACTGGGCCCCAGCAGCCACCTCCTTCCTGGGATCCTTACAACACCAGGATCACCTGAAGGCCTCCGAGGGGCCATGGAGGCTGGAGTGGAGACTGCAGAGGCCCAGACCCCTGACCTCCCACCACTCCTGATTCACTGCAGGCCTGGGGGACCCCAAGGCCTATGTCGTTCTTGGCTCACCCCAGTTGGCTTCTGCTTGTGCCAGGCATATGTGTCCCGGGAACCCCGCTCGTAGCGGTAGGTGGGTGGAAAGGAGATCTCCTCCTCACCTAAGGAAAGTAGGGGACAGGCGGGGTTCGGGGCCCTGAAACCCAGAGGTACTGCAAACCCCCCAGCCCTCAGAGACTACCTGCCAGGCCCACACTCACTGAATCGAAGGAAGACCTTGTGCTTCTCCCGCTCCAAGTTGAGCTGGTCCACCCTGAGCAGGGGCTCAAACTCCTTCCTGCTGATGTAGTTCAGGATCTCCTGAGGCGGGGGACACACAGGATGGAGACATTCCTCCTGCGCCAGAGCCAGGGTGATAGCCCTTCTGGCCCCCAGCCTCCCTTCAGTCACCAGCAGGGCCCTGCTCATACCTGGATATCCATGTCCAGGCGGTAGTTGAGGTCCCCAAACCAGAAGAGGTGAGTGAAACGCAGAGAGATGTCAAAGGCACTGAGCTGCCGGTCGCCCAGCGAGAGCAGCCGCAGAATGTCCAGGTAGTTCTGGTTCCGCCTACAGTGAGGGGTGGGGAGAGGTCCCCAGGGTCAGGAGTCAGGGATAAGCGGAAATGTAAGAAGTCTCTGGGGTCAGGGTCAGGAACAGACAGAGGGTCTTGAGTTGGGATAAGGGAAGAGAAGGGGCTCTCTGGGGACAGGGTCATAGGAGGGCCATGCACTGGGACATGGGAGAATGAACAGGTCTCAGGTGCATAAGGGATGGGTGTAAAAAGACCACTGGGAAGGCGCCCCCTCACCGAGCGGTCTTCTCATTTCCCGAGGTGAGATGACAATTCACAAAGCCAAATGAGGTGCCATTGAACATGAAGGAGACGCCCACAGCTCCCTTGTTCCCTGTCAGGGCAAGCAAGAGAGGAAGGCCTGGGACACCCTCAGAAGACTCTCAACTCTTCCCCTCTGCCCCTCAAAGCAGCAGCCAGAGGATCCTCCCTATCCGCCCCCCGGATGCTATGAGGCTGGCAGGTCCCTGAACACACACCCACATCTTCTCGGGGGACCTCAGGGGGCACACATGGTCTGTCTGGATGGCCTGAGTTTGCTGGTGTGCGTAAGGAGATCCCAAGAGATCCCAAGGGTGAAGCTGAAAGGCCCTGCAGATGCTGGGCAGACTCTGTCTGGGGGAGCAAGCCAGGTGGCCTGGGCACTGGGCCCGGCTCCACCTCTTACTTGCTGTGTGGCCTTGGACAGGTCACTCAACCACTCTGGGTTTGAGTTTTATCATCTATGAAAAGGGATAAGTATCCTAGCCTTGCCTTCTGGTGGGGCTAGAAGAGATTTAGACTATGAACATGCTTTTCTTTTTCTTGAGACAGAGTCCTGATCTGTTGCCCGGGCTAGAGTGCCGTGGCGTCAGCCTAGCTCACAGCAACTTCAAACTCCTGGGCTCAAGTGATCCTCCTGCCTCAGCCTTCCGGGTAGCTGGGACTATAGGCACACACCACCATGCTCGGCTAATTTTTTCTATTTTTAGTTGTTTGGCTAATTTCTTTCTATTTATAGTAGAGACGGGGTCTTGCTCTTGCTCAGGCTGGTCTCGAACTCCTAACCTCAAGCGATCTTCCCGCCTCGGCCTCCCAGAGTGCCAGGATTACAGGCATGAGCCACTGTGCCTGGCCCTGAATATGCTTTTCAAAGTTCAGAGTGTCTTATATACGAGGAGGTTGAGACCACCTAAAACGGGAAGCTCCAGGGCTGGAGAGGAAGCAGAAGACACGGACAGAGGGATCCCACCACCCTCCACAGCCTGTCCTGCTTACCCAGGGTGTTGGCAATGCCAGTCTTCACACTGGACGTACTAACATGGCTGATGCGGTTCTCATGCTCTGGCTTGACCAGGACGGCCACCTTAATGTTCCACAGTGACTGCATGGCAATCTGGGTAGAAGGTGCAGGGTCAACCCTGCCCTGGGGCACCCACTGTCTGCATTCCTCCCCCTGGCCTACAGTACAGACTGTTCTGGCCACCACAGAGTAAGGTCTGCTACCCCTCTTCCTGAGGGATCAGCGAGAAACGGTCCCTCCCATGGCATGAAGGACTCAGGGTAGATCTCTCAGAGGATATGCCCAGGGACCAGAGGGAAAGCCAGTCAAGCCAGGGTTGCCCATGAAGTCAAACAGGATAGTTTGAGGGTAGTGTGTGAGGACAGGGGCCTGGACAAGATGACCCCTCTCACCGGACGGTAATCCAGATCTGTGAGCTCCTTGAGGCCCCCGCGCAGCAGGTCCAGCCACTCACGGTCGCCCACTGAGTTCTCCTGGGTCCCAAAGACATAGATGTCATGGGGTATGGTCACAGTGACCTCATCCAGGGTCTTCCCCAGACCCTTGGATGTGAACCAGGATGTCACGTTTTTCGGAGGTGGCACACTTCCTGGAGGTGAAGGGGAAGGGGGGTGTCAGGCCTAGGCCCTGGGGCCGTCCCTCTCTCCCACCCAGCCCCAGCCCGGGCCTGACCCATGTTCCAGGTGCCTATGAAGACAGAGATCATGTCGGGCTCGTCCTGCTTAGAGTGCTTGTTCTTCATGAGCTGCAGCAGCTGGCAGAAGGCCTCCCGCTTCTGGGGACAGCAGCCAGTCAGGGGCAGGTAGGCAGCCAGGACCCCCCAACCCCCTCCAACAGAGATACCCTGCTAGATGGCAAGTACCATGAGGGGAGGGTCGTGCCTGACGGGTTCGCTACCGTCTACCCACTGCTCAAGCGTGTGATGGGTGCTGGTAAATGTTCATCGAGTGAATATTTGAATCCATCCTCAGGCCACCCATTCTCAACACTTTCTCTACCCTGCCAGACCCACCCCACCAGGAGGTATGACATGCCTACATCACGTGTTCCCTCTCTTCCCGAGCAATGGGACACACCCATCTAGGGACCCCTGCAGCCCCCAGCGGCCTGGCCCAGCCTGCCGCTCACCCGAGCGCTGACGAAGATGAAGTCCTTGCGCTGGGTCCGGTCCTTCTCCTTCTCAAACACGACGCCCAGCTTGTTCTGGACACGCTGGGATTTGATGAGCTGGCGGACTAGAGCATGGAGGACGGGTCACACAGGCCTGCGGCCCTCAGCTGGGGGCTCCGCCCTGCCTATCCCTCCCAGGTCTAGCCCTGGCTCACTGCGGTCGTGCGTGAAGGTCGTCCAGTCCTCCTGAGAGTCCCGCTGTCTCCGCAGCAGCACCAGCCGCCCGCCCTCCACATCCACGCTCAGCGTGAACTTCTGTGACTTCCCGATCTTGGTCAGGTCACCTAGGGTCACATCCAGCTTCACCTGCAGGCCAGGAGGTGGGAGGGCTGCTGACGAGACCTTGGGACAGGCAGCACCCCCTTCACCTCCAACGTCCCTGTGCCCGGTGAGGTCCCGCCTGCCACATACCTCAAAGGCCTGCACAGGAATGGTCTTGGCCTTACGTGTGGATGGCTGCAGCGGAGCCGGGGGTGCCGTGGAGCTCATGTCCTGTAGGGCCTTCAGGGCCTGGAGGGGGCAAGGGCAGGGTGCAGTCAGGGGACACCCTGAGGACTGGGGTGGTGGGGCCATGGCTGATGTTGGGGTCAATGTTAAGCTTAAGTTTCAGGGTTGAGATCAGTGCTAGGCCAGTGACAGTGGTCAGCTAGCGGGAGGGTCAGGGGTCAGAGGTCAGAAGTCAGGCCACCTTCTTCTGGATGCCGGACAGGAAGTCCTTTAGTACAGACAGCTTCAGCACCAGGCTCTCTAGTTCCTGCTCCCCAGTCTGTGGCAGGTTCTAGGGGGAGAAAGAATGAGGCCTGCACATGAGTCCCCTAAGCAGGAGCCCCCCACCAAGCCCCAGACAACAAACCCACCTCCCAGAGGTCTCCCTACAGTCCCACCTGCTGCTGCAAAAGGCGAGTCACCATGGGCGAGCTCTGCTGGTCGAACACCTTGGACAAGATCTCCAGGCCTGACAGGACCTTATCCACCTCACTAGGGGAGACATCAGGTCAGAACTCCCCACCCTGACCTAAGTATAGGGAAGGGGATGCTGAATGTATAGCCTCTGTCTTCACCACGAGGATACGAGGGGACAGGTGAGGAAAAGTCAGGAGGCAATGGCGAGTTTACCGTTCAGGGTCAGAAGTCAGAGCATCTGTGCGGCAAAGGAGTGGGTAAGGACAGGTCAGAGGTAAAGGGATAGTGCCTGGGGGTGGATGTCCCAGATACCTGTGCAGCCTCCGGCAGGAGGTGGCGAGGGTACGGGTGAGGTGAGGCAGGTAGCTGGCTCCGCCCCGCACAGCCTCCAGGTCCAGCCCGTAGCTACCCTTCAGGTACTCGTGTGAGACGGTGCTCAGCCCATTGGGAGCACTTCAGGGAGGGGTTAAGAGGTCAGTGGAGGTCCTGCTGACCTGTTCCAGGACCCTCACTCACCCCACCCCTAGAGGGGACAGTACTAGTGGCAATCAGAACGGGATGGATCAGGGTATCTGCCTCTGGGCTGAGATGGGATGAAGGTCCCTGCGGGGGGCTTAGATGGTCTCCCCATCTTTGGTAGGGAAACAGTTCTGTGAGGACAAGGGGACTTCCTGCTCAGTGGACGGGGTGGGGTCTCACCTCTCAGCAGCTGGAGTTGTAGGGGTCTCGGAGGCTGGCGGGGGGCTGCTGGGTCCCACTGGGGCAGAAATGCTGGTGGAGCCCGAACGCGGGGGCAGCGGGGGCTTCTCATCCTCCGCATCTGTGGACAGCGGTCAGTGGGGCAGCAGTTTTGGCCTCCCGCCCTCAGGGGAGCATGGGGCATGCCACGGCTGTCAGTGACTTCCATGGAAAGCGGTAAAGTGTTGGGCAGTGGGAGACAGGAAGAGGCAGGTAGAGTCAGGGTGGCAGCAAGGAAGGGATTGCACACTGCATGGAGAAGTACCTGAGGCGTCTCGGTCGTCCGGCAGGTCTGGCTCTCGCTCCCCCTCTACAGGCAGCAGCAGGGCGCACACCAGGCCCTGGTTGGGCTGGGTGTACAAGCCGATGAGCTCGCCCAGGGTCTGGAAGCGGCGCACTGGCACACCCTGCGAGGTCTGTGAGCAGCAAGTGTGGGAGGAAGGGTCAGCCAGCAGGGGTGCCCTAGGCTGGGTCAAGGTCAGGGACACGGTCAGGGACCCACCCTCCTACCTGTACAGCCAAGAAGTCTTCTCCATCAGGCAGAATTCGATATGTATGCACATGCTTCTGATACCTGATGGCAAGGAAGGGTTGGAATCTGTCACCCCCAAGGCTGGGGTCTAAGTCCCAAAGCACCCCCTCCTCCTGCTACCAGGTTCAATCACCCAACCTTCTCAGCCTGGTTTCCTAAAACCACTTTCCCAGGCTACACAGGGTTAATGACGGGGCCAGTCCACTTCCACCCTCCTAGTGTTGCCAGCAACAGCAGAATGACCAGAACACCCACTGCCCCCCCAAGACCTACATAGACTCCACACCCACCAAGGGCCCGGGAAGCAACAGGCAGATCTTTTGTGGCCTCCACAGCTGTCTAAACAGCCCCTCTGGGCTGTGGTACCAGTCTGGGCCCCCCGCCAGAGTAGGAGTCCTCGGAAGCCTGGTCAGCCTCTGTTTGCACACACGGGCAACGCGCTAACGTGCATGTGCACCTCCTGTGTTTACAGTAGCTGGCTCTGCTGGAGTTGGGTGTGTACAGGACAGTTTTGCCGGGGAGTGTGGGTGCATCACCCTAGCCTTTCCCTTCTTCCCCAGACACCAGGAAATTCGGATGACCCAAAGGGGCCCCCATGGGAGACCTGGGCCTCTAGAAGCCCCAAGCCAAGGGTGCTGACAGACGGCAGCAACAGCTGAGCAGGTGACAGCTGAGCCAGGCGCATGCCTGGTGGGGGATGGAAGGTACGCCTCCCAAAGGAGTCACCCAGGCCTGAGTGTGTTGGGCAGGACGGGGGCGTTGCTACCAAAGAGGACCAAATGCCTATTTGAGGAGACCCCACCCCTGGGCCACAGGGCCATCTCCTCCCCTGTGTAAGTAAGCCCCCTTCAGGGCTCTCCTGCTGCTTACGCGGGTAGGTATCTGTGTGTGACTGGCATGTTAGTTTGTGGACTATGGGTCTGTGCATATAACAATAGCATACCATTAACTGAATTCTGACTCTGTGACAAGCTGGGCAATCAGCATGTATATATCTCATTTAATTCTCACATTTTGAAGCAGATATTATTATTATCCCCATTCCCCAGCTGAAGAAACTACGGCTCAAAGAGGAAAAGTGATTTGCTTAAGGTCACAGAGCAAGTAAAAAGCAGAGCTGGGAGTTTAAACCATGGCAGAGGCAAGGCCCCATATGCCCGCTTGCCTGCTGGTCAGATTGCCAGTGCCTGTCAGGCAGGGGTGTGTCTCCAATGCTATCCATGTGCATTCGGGTATGCACACAGGTAAGCAAGTATATGTTTACTTGGCAAATCTAAGAAATGGCCTATTTCTGTTCCTTACCCCCAGACTCCTGAGATGCAAAGTTGAAGCCCTCACATATAGACAGACCCTTCAGCCCATTCATACCCTCCCCTGGCAATGGAGCCAGGATTCTCCCCCTCCTGGGACAATAATGCTCCTCACCCAGACACAGGCCCCAGCTGTCCCCCTCCCACTCAGCAGCTGACCTAGCACCTGCCTCCTTCCCCTCCCTAATTAGGGGGCTGGGAGGCAGGGCTCCCAGGATATTCATGTGCCTGTGCTGTCCGGAATCAGTCTCCCCCTACTGGGCCTCAGACTTGAGGCATCAGCTGAGACTTACAGGGACCCTTCCTCGGCAAGGTCAAATGCCTAGACCAGAGTTTCTCAACCTCTGTACTACTGACGTTTTGGACTGCATACTTCTTTGTTCTGGGGACTGTCCTGTGTACTAGAGAATGTCTAGCAGCACCCCTGGCTTCAACCTACTAGACGCCAACAGCACCATCCTAGTTATGACAATCAAAAATGTCTCCCCTGGTCTAGGCCAATGTACTCCCCAAAGATGTCAGGAGAACAAAGGGGTGAGGAGGGGACAGAGGGCCAGGGGCTTGGGAGGGGGCTCTCAGGGGTCGGGAAGAACATAACTATATCTAAACACAGCAGCCCCTTACAGACTCCCACCCACTACTGCCCACTCCAGAGGCCCACAGAAGCCCACCCAGAGTCAGACTGCAAGGCAGGTGACAAGTCAGGGTGAAGACTGCAAAACTGAGAGTGCTAACTCACCCCAACACCACTACCACACACACAGGTGACAGGTACAGCCACAGGACCCAGCCTACTCAGGGAAGTGCCAAGTCTAGCTCTACTCTCAGCACTCATAGCTCAGGGCTAAAGCAGCCAGATAACTAGGGCTCAAGCCCAGAGCCAAGCCACACTCACTCACTTATTGATTCATGACATAATGGTATGGTCCAGTACAGCCTCACCCCTGCCTCCCCAAGCCTTCCTCTCACCAACCACTCACATCGCTGCTGCTAGCCATACACAGCCAGGCAGAACCCAAGAGCACAGAAAGGAGCCCTGCTCACACACCCCATCAGTCCCTCTGCCCAACTCCTGCCCCTGCCCACCACTCACACACTCAATCCCTACACAAACAGAACTGCACGCACGGTGGAATGCACATCCTCGCCCTTGCATCCCTTCTACCTGGAGCATGCCTGAGGGGATCTGCCTGCATTTTCCCCCATCACGGCCAGCCTGGGCTGCAGAACCCCACATCCTCTGCCCTCAAGGCCCCTGAAAAGTGCCCCCAGACACACAGCAGGAAGGAAGTGCCCTCCTGCATCCTTCCTCAGCCCCAGGATAAAGCCAAGGCCCCTACTCTGGAGGTGGAGGCGGGGCTGGCGTCTCGCCGACAGTCACCCCAACCCGGGCCCTCCATACTGAACTCCGAGCCGTGTCCCCGTTCCCCCATGCCCGCTCGCCCGCCTGCCCGCCCGCTCGCCCGCTCCACTCACAGGACGCAGAGTGCGAAGGCCCCCGCCACGCTCTCACTGTCTCGGACCAGGAAGCTGCCATCGCGGCCAGCCCGGGCCAGCAGCTCCTCCGCGGCAGCACGGCTCAGGTCACGGTGGTACCAGGCGGGGGCCGGGCTGCCCAGCGCGCCCCCGAGCCCCGCGCCCCCCGGGCCCGGCGCCCCGCACGCCGAGGCCATGGCCCGCGCAGGGCTCAGCGCCGCCCGCACCCACCGCCCCACGCCATCGGCCCCGGGACACTCGGGGCTGAGGCTGAGGCTGGGGCCGGGCCCGGGTCCCGGGCCTGAGGATCCGCGGGCTGGACAGAGCCGGGGATCGGGGCTCCGCGCTCCGCCGTGCAGGCCGCCTGGTTCGCCGCGCAGCCGCCGCCGCCTGCAGCGCCGGCCTCAACTTGAAGAGAAAGAAAAGTTTGTTCAGAGGTGGCGGGGGAGGGGCGGGAGCGCGGCGCAGCGCCGGGCGGCGGGCCCCCTCCCCCTCCGCTCGGCCCACGGCCCGGACCGCCCCTGCCCCCAACCTCTTCCCGCGGGGATGATGCCCCACATTCGCGCAGGGCCAGGCACCTTCAAACCCCACAATGATCCTGTCTCCCACCGCCAATCCGGAGAGATCCAAGCCCCAAGCCCCCTCCAAAGTCCAAGTCCCCGCATCCTGCGCCCCAACACTTCGGGGTCCCGGCGCCCCCTGCGGAATCCAGCCCTAGTCAACACTCTCAATGATATGACCCCTAACCTCCATAGAGGTCTTATTCCACACTTTCCACTCCGCCCCGTACAGCCTCTCTGTATCCGGCTTCCCCAACCCCGGGAAGGATCCAGGACGGACCTCCCCTCGTCCTCTCCCCTCCATCCAAGCGGGCAGGACCCCCGACTACGGGGAAATCCACCCCTCTTAGATCGGAACCCCAACTCCACCGGGTCTGTTCCCTGACAAATCCCACCGGGGGATCCCCTCACCGGAGTTCCGACCTCCCACACACCGCAGCCGAGTCCAATATCCCGAAGCCCCTCACGTACAGTCCCCGGCAGTCCCTCCCAGCCCGGCAGAGCCCTTCCCCCTCTCGGCCAAGTTCCCTGGCACCACCCCCTACACTCGCAGGCCGGGCCTGGAGGGGTTCAGCAGTCCGAGACGAGGAGGCTCCCCCTTGCCCATCCAGAAGAAAGTTCCCTCAAATGCCCGGGTTCCCGGCCTCTCCTCAGAGCTCCGGCCGCCCCATGCAGACCCTCACCTCCGGGGCTGCTCCGGCGCCCCCGTCCCCGGGGAAGCGGCCCTGGACTCTCGGCGGCCACTTAAGATGGCCATCCGCCGCCGCCGCAGCCCCCGCCTTCCGCCCCGCCCGCCGCCCCGCCCCGCGCTCCCCGGGGAGCCGGGGTAGCACCCGCGCCCCGCCTCGCCCTGCCCCGCGTCGCGGGCCGGGAGCCGCTGACCCGCCGAGCGCCCTCGGGCAAGTCCCAGCGCCGCTCCGAGCCTCGGCTTCCCGCCCTGTGAAGTGGGGATGATGTTACGGAGGCAGGCTCCGTGCTGCAGGGCTCGTAAAGCGCCCGGCACCGGGCCTGGCACCCAGCCGGCGCTCCCGAACGGCGGCTATTTTTATTATTAATTAAGGAGTAAGGAGAGTGGCAGCTGTGTAAACTGTAAAGCGCGGCTGCGGAACGAACGGTATTATTAGCACCCGCCCCCGCCCCAGCGACTCCCTCCAAGTCAACAAACTTGCGCCTCCGCGGGCCGGGCGCCGAGCGGGGCGCTCCCGCGGCGGGCGCACTCCAACGCCCCCGCCCTCCCCTCCCCTCCCGCGGTGGGCGGAAGGGGAAGCGGCCGCCGCGAACGGGGAGGAGCCCACGGAAGGGTCTGGCCCACCCCCTCCCAAAAAAAGACCTAGCCGGTGGCGCCGTCTCCTGGGAGTCCTCTTCCTGCCCCGCCCCTCCGCCCCCTGGCTCCTTAAAGGCGCAGGCCTCCAGACCCGCGCCAGCTGCCGCCAACTCCTGGGCCACTGTGGGAGGATCCCTTTAACCTGGGCGAGAACTTTCACTTTGCTAAATTGAACCTGTTGGTGGAGCCCATGGCAGTCCCGAGGAGCTCCTTCCTCTATTTCAAGTGTGCATTGGCTTAACCCAGCTGGAACAAAGCCTGGGACTTGGAGGGGGCTCTGTGAGGCCTTTCACACTACATAAATAGAATAACTAGGAGATCCACCCATCCACCAAGCAGTGCCTCCAGATCCTACCGGTAACCCAGTATAATTCATCCTCCAATCTGTGTCCAACTTCCCCCGTCAGTCACCTTTTGGTATGAGGGAAGGTGAGCGTGGTGTGGGGGCAATCCCTAGTGTCGGAGGAGACACCTGGACTAGGAGGCTGCACACCTGAGTTCCAGTCCTAGCTGGACCACCCACCTGCTGGGGTGTTCTCAGACAGGTAGGTACCTGTGCCTCTCTGGGGACCGTTGCAGGAGTGTGGAAACATGGCAGGAGACCTGGAGATCAACTCGGGCCCAGCTCCTGAGGGCTGTGCAAAGACAGAGCAACCCTCCAAGATAGGCATATCTACCAAACCCAGGAGAGGACAAAGTTGCCAGAGGCTTCTGCCCCTGGGAAATCCCTAAGGGTTCCTAACCCTCTTCCAGCCACACCTCCAGGACACAGGAGCACTGGACAGGTTCTCCAGTAATACCCCAGACTGCCCTCTCCAATTGGCTCTCTTCCTCCTCTGAGGGTCCCAAGCCCCAAGTCTGCCCCTTCAACTCACATCATGTTAGCCAGTGTGAATTTTTTTATCCCCCTCAAAGTCCAGATCCTTTCCCAGCTTTCCCGTTGCAGAGCTGAGCACAGAGCCAGGCAGACAAAGGCTCCGGGAAAAGAGGGACGCTTGAAGACCAATATAAATAAGAAGTTCTACAGCTGGCTCGCATTTGAGGCTACAGGAGCAACAGGATCCCCGAGGACTATTAATGTGCAGGCACTAGGCTCACTTGCTTTCTAGGCAACAGCTCCTTTACATTTCACAACCCTGAGGGAAGGATTATTATCCTCATTTTATTGAAGAGGAAACTAAGGTTTATAGCAGAGAAACAACTATGTCACTTTCACAAAGTGAGTAGCAGAGCAGAGATTCAAACACAGGTCTAGTTGCTCTAATCATAAGGAATCCAGAAATTATGAAATCTGTCTCCTGTCCTACAAACTCAAACCAAAATAATTAATCAGACATGGACATGTCAGTCTGTTTATTAGAACTGACTCTTGGAGAAACAGCAAGCTACGGAGCAGGAACTGGGTAACAGAAGGGTGGGTAATGAATGGAGGCATGCTTAGGGCTCTGTCATCTGTGGGAGACAAGGTGAGCCCAGCCTGGTCATCCAAGCTGGGGGCAGGCAGAGAGGAGGTCTTGGGAGGACTGGACTCAGCCAGGGAGTTGCAGCATCAAGGCCAGGCTGAGCAGGAGAGCCCCAGTCCCGTGGGGCATGGCCCCAGTGTTCATGGCCTCAGCATAGAACTTTGCTACTTCCTCATTGGGGTTGCCCTGGGCTGGATCAAACCACATCTGGATGCAGCGGCCACTCCCTTGGCTATAGTTGCTGACTTTGTAGGAGTGACTCCAGAGGCCCTCACAAAGGTCAGCTGGTGTGGGAAAGTAGGACTCAAATGTACGGCATTTGGCCCCGGCTGGGCACTTGTTAACTCCTGCAGAGAGAGATGATGGATACAGACTGGGCCCAAAGCTCAGTTTCTGTCTACCCGCCAAAATCCTCAACCAACCTCAAATCTTCAGACACCCCTTTTTCCAAACCCCAACTCCATCTCCCAACTTCCAGGCCCTCACCTGAGGTCCAGTCCCAGCCCTTGTGCCAGTTGCTCTTGCAGGTGTGGGAGGTGCGGCAGTCTTCCCACCAGCGCTGACAGTCCTCTTTGCATAAGGGCACATCCAGAAAACGTTCTTTTCGCCAGCTCTCGTCCACCTGGGTGGGAGGTGGGGAGGCAGGCTCTTCTCAGCCAGGGATGTTGGCAGCCATAGCC
The DNA here is from genome assembly GCA_008086735.1 of Cheirogaleus medius. Taxonomy (NCBI): domain Eukaryota; kingdom Metazoa; phylum Chordata; class Mammalia; order Primates; family Cheirogaleidae; genus Cheirogaleus; species Cheirogaleus medius. The sequence goes on along the minus strand of VBSM01001265.1, from coordinate 36,482,994 downwards.
TTGAAGGGGACTGAGCTGGAGGGCAGCCTCCTGGGGTGGAGTGAGGGAGACACCCTACCTGCCGGATCCAGGGCCCCAGGTTGGGTGAACACTCATAGAGACAGGTGTCCTGGATGAAGTGGCGCTTGCAGGCGGGTTCCATGGTGCCGCAGTGGTCCCAGTTAAAGTTATACAGGCGGGAGGTGTCCTTGTGCAGCTCCTGGCTGGTGTTGACGGAGCAGCAGGCGTTCTTCCTCCAGGGACTGCACTGGGTGGGGAAGACACAGGACTAAGTCCCTACCCCACTACCACCTTCTGCCACCTCCAGTTTTTCCCCCATTTGGTTCTTGATCCCCTGCCCCAGGCAGGTTGCCCTGGGAACACTCACTGTGATGGCCCCTCTGCCCTTGGCCTCCAGGAACCCCCATCTCAGGGTGCGGGTGTGGCAGGGGGAGACACCGTTACAACAGTGTGATCAGTGGGCTGTGGGAGCTGGGGGGGGGGGT
>VBSM01001265.1:36432452-36449651 GCA_008086735.1 Cheirogaleus medius | reverse complement strand
CTCAGCCTCCCAGAGTGCTAGGATTACAGGCGTGAGCCACCACGCCCGGTCCCCCATAATTCTTAAACATGTAAGCTGCCAGAGTTCCTGATGGCAGTTGGTCAGGGACTGTCCCCTGAGAACCCAGGTTCCCCATAACAGCATTGACTTATCAAGGGCATCACCCAGGAGAGGGCGAGCATCCTCACAGAGCCTGATGGGCCAGCTGAGTCCAGCTGAAATGATCCCTCCACTCTTAAAACCAGTGCCAACAAAGACGTCCCCTCTGGGGTCTGGATGGAGGGGATCAGAGAAAAGGAATAGTCTCTGCGACCTCAGCCTAAAAGCAGGAGAGCTTAGATCTGGGGACAGCTTACCCAGCTCCCCCCTAACACAGAGGGGGAGACAACTGAGCTGTCAGGGGGCTCTTGCAAGTGCTGGTGCATTGACTATGATCACGCTGGGTCTCAGCAGATCCCACCCTTGCCACCAATTATGTAGACTTAAAAATCACGAGATTGGTAAGTTTAGAAAGGAGAACTTTATTTCTTATGATGGGTTGCAATCTGCAGGCTGGGAAGCAGAGCCTCCTGCTGAGACGAAGAGCAGGCACTTCCAAGAAAGGAAGGGTGGGACAGGAGTTTTCTGCTAAAAGGATTGGCGAAACATACATATTTAACAGGTTACAGGAGGATCTATGACTATTCACAAAAGGGGGTTGCGGGAATGTGTGATAAGCAAACATACATGTTGCATAAGTTCCATGTTCACTTTGGTGTGGAAACTTAACTCTAAAATGCAGTAAAATTAGGCTCTATATGTCAAAAGATGAATATAGGAAACAAAGGTGCTTTGTGTGCAGCCTCTGTAAACTGGGCAGAACCAGCCCATGGTCTATAGTCATTTATCAGGAAGGAAAGCTGTCATGGCCCAATCATGAAAAGGGAGGGGAGTCTGGCCTCAGCATCAGGCAGTTGGTTGAAGTTGAAGTCAGTGGAGGAGCGTTTCATCTTTTGTTTTCCAGGGCTGGTTTCTGTTTAAATCTTAGGGGGAAAGTCTGGTAACAATGAGAAAGGGGATGTACTGAGGCATGACTGATCTCCCATCTTGGGAACCTTAGTTATTAAAGTGTTTCTGGGATCTCCTTGGCCAAGAAGCGTTCATTCAGTCAGTCGGTTGGGAAGCTTAAGATTTTAATTTTATTCTACAGAGGGTTAAGTCCCCTGAAGACTTCAGCAGGTAGAGGGCATGTGGAACCCTCAGACCTTCCTCCTTGATCATAAGCCTAGTGCAGCCTGCTGATTGGAGAAGGGTGAGCCAGGTGCTGATTGGAGAAGAGTGAGCCAGGTGCTGATTGGAGAAGGTGAGCGCTCCTCTAGATGGAGCTCCTGCCCTCTCATCTCTGCCCCTGGCCTGGGGGCTGATCATTAACTGGACTTTATGGACTCTCCACTGCAGAAGTGAGATTTGTCCCCCCAACCAGGCCCCTGGGCCCTGAAGGCTTGAGAATAAGTGCCCAGCAAATGGGAGATTGAATTGGAGGTCAACTTCAGTTCCTTGGGTGAGTCCTCACCCCTTCTTGAGCCTTGGGTCCCTGCTCTGAATCATGAGGTGGCACACCCATCTGGAGCCTGGGTGCTGTGGCCATTTGGCCAGCAGGGAGGGATGGAATCAGGCAGCCACCTTGAAGAGAGTCCAGAGAGTATCTGCCTGGACTGGAAGTTTAATACCAGCAAGGTTAACCATTGGAATCTCTTCCCACCCCAACGTGAAGCCTGCCCTGTGACCAGGCAAAGATAACGGGAAGGTGTTTGACCCACAAGGGTGGAGAGTCTGGGCTTAGGTGTGATTTAGGTGTGATTCAGGGAGTAGGAGGGGGCCTCAGAGTGAGGGAGGAGAGAACTCTGAGCTTTTCCTGAGTGCCCGCCCATCACATGTGCGATCTCACATCACCCATCCCTCCAGCTGTGGGAACTACAGATCCGAGTCTGATTCCAAGCCTGACTTCTTTCATGTAGCAGCTGCAGGAGAGAAGCTCTGTGAGGGGCCCTCAAGGCCCCGTCCTAAGGCTTACAGACCCAATGTGTCTTCTTTGGCCTCCTCTCCTGCCTACATCTCCTGCCCACACCACCTCACAACTCCTGTCTCAGCCACCTTGGAATTCGGCTTGCACTTCTGTTACCTCCAAGCCTCTGGACTTACTGAGACCTCTCCATGGAATGCCAGTCCCCCTGCTGTTTTGTGCTTGGCAAACCTTTCTCCCCTGGAATCTTTCCCCGGCCTCTTTGGGCTTCCACAGAACAAAACCACACTCTGTGCTTCCCTCTGTGAAAGCCTTGCCTCGTTGTGCCAAGAGTTATTGGTTCTCAGATCTGTCTGTCCCCACCAGACCTTGCAAGGGACTCAATTCCCTTCCTGCCGAATGAGACCAGCATAGGCCGAGGTCTGGGTGCTCAGAAAGCATTTGTTGACTGGCAGAATGAGTATAGGGATTCCTTAACTTACTGAGCACCTCCTTCATGCCAGGCACAGAACCAGGCCCTGGGGATCTGGCACAAAGTGACATAGACACAACCCTGCTTGCAGGAGTGTATGTTTTCTTAGGGAAAAGGCAGACGATAAACACAGTGGACAGAATGCTGCACAAAGGGCCAGAGTGATATGATGAGAAAGCACCTGGGTGGCTTCTTTGGGTTGAGTGGCCAACGGTCAGTTTGGGGGGGATTGTAGGTTGTGATCTAAGTGGCCACAAGGGGCCAGCCAGCCTGCAGAGGAGGACTGAAGAACATTCTAGGCACACAGAGAGGGAATTGCTGGAGCAAAAGCCCCAACATGGAGAGAGTAACTGGAACTTATTCATGGGGTGAGGGGGAAATGATTTGATCTGAGGTCTCAGAGGAGGGGCAGGGCCTTCTATGCCATTGAAGAAGGCTGGTTTTTACAGCAGATGCCAAGGGAAAGCAATGAAGGGTCAGTGAGGGGGCTGTCACATCATAAGACATTGTTAGGTTTTGTTTTTACTTTTTAAAAAATGTCCACCAGATAGTAAAACTTGTGGGTGAAAGTGTGCTGACAAGTAGGATACCGATAGCTCTCAAAGTGTCTTCCTACGACATACTTATTAGTTATAGAGGGGAAAAGGGAAGTGGAGAAATCTGGCGGACAAAATTAGCTCCACCAGGAATGGGAAAACCCAATGCCATGTGCCTCCCACCATGATACCCAGAGTACACGGTGTTGCTTTGGGGTATTCATGCCAAAAATATATAACCTCGATTAGTCAATCATGAGGAAAAAGATAAATCCAAACGGAGGGATATTCTACAAAACAACTGGCCTGTGCTTTTCAGAAATATCAAGGTCATAAAAGACCCCCCAGTCCTTCAAATGCCCATCAGTAGGGGACTGAATTCAATGTGATGTATACATAGAATGGATTGTTAGCCAGCAATGGAAAAGAATAAACTAGATCTCGATAGGTCCATATAGAATCTCAGGAACCATGCTCTTAGAATAAGACACATGGCAAATGAAAGCTACACTGAGATGCCTTCCCCCTACCTATCAGATGAGCAGAAAATCAAAGTTTGATGCATGCTGTACTGACAAGACTGTGGAGAAACAGGAACTCTCCTACTTTGCTGGTGGGGGGCCACATTGATACAACCCCTATAAAGTTACAATCACCAAAATTATATGTACTCTCGAACCCTCGCCCCTTTGTAGTGCAGAGGTGATGAGGAAGCCCAGGGCAGGGGTAAGAACCCCAGACAGAGGGATTAGATGCCTGGATTCTAACTCAACTTCCACCCCTCACTTGTCAGTGACCTTCAGGCTAGTTCCAGCCCCATTTGGAGCCTCTCAATAGGAATGATGAAGTAATGTGTCTCCCCCAACCCACACATCCCCAAATTATTTACAAGACACATGACACGAGTGGATCTTTCTATTAGAATAGGCTGTCAGGCTGGGCGCGGTGGCTCACGCCTGTAATCCTAGCATTCTGGGAGGCAGAGGCGGGATGATCGTTTGAGCTCAGGAATTCAAGACCAGCCTGAGCAAGAGCGAGACCCTGTCTCTACCAAAAATAGAAAAAATTAGCCGGGCATGGTGGCGTATGCCTGTAGTCCCAGCTACTCGGGAGGCTAAGGCAGGAAGATTGCTTGAGGCCAGGAGTTTGAGGTTACTGTGAGCTAGGCTGACGCCACGGCACTCTAGCCCGGGCAACAGAGTGAGAATCTGTCTAAAAAAAAAAAAAAAAACCAGAAAACAAAAATGTATCTAATAGGCTGTCAGAGGAACCCCTGGGGACCCTTTTGGATCAGGACCCACTGCCCTGGGCCCTAATGCCGTGGGGCATGGCCCCAGCATTCATGGCCTCAGCATAGAACTTCACCACTTCCTCATTGGGGTTGCCCTGGGCTGGTCAAACTACCTCTGGATGCAGCCACCACTCCCTCGGCTGTAGTTGCTGACCTTGTAGGAGTGACTCCAGAGGCCCTCACAAAGGGCAGCTGGTGTGGGGAAGTAGGACTCAAATGTTCAGCATTTGGCCCCAGCTGGGCACTCGTTAATCCCTGGGGGAGAATACAGGACCTTCAGCTTCTGGGCCAGACCTTACCTCTGCAACCCCAAATCCCACTCCCATTCCCCATGTCCTCAGCCCCAGGCTCTCACCTGAGGTCCAGTTCCAGCCCTTTTGCCAGTTGCTCTTGCAGGTGTAGGAGGAGCGACAATCCTTCCACCAGCGCTGACAGTCCTCTTTGCACAGGGGCACATTCAGGATCCGCTCTGGGCGCCAGCTCTGGTTTACCTGGGCGGCCAGGGGAAGAGAGGCTCCTGTCAGCCAGGTATCTCAGCAGCTATAGCCTAGATGGGGGCCAGGGGTGGGGGAGGGAAGGTGCCTCCACCACCCTCAGACTAGGATTCCTGAATCACACCCTGGCTGCAAGAGCCTGGCAGGCTCTGCCCTATGCTGAGGTTCATGTTTGTGGGGACAGCACTGGCACTCGTGCCTGCCGGATCCAGAGCCCCAGGTTGGGTGAACACTCATAGAGACAGGTGTCCTGGATGAAGTGGCACTTGCAGGTGGGTTCCATGGTGCCGCAGTGGTCCCAGTTAGTTATACAGGCGGGAGGTGTCCTTGTGCAGCTCCTGGCTGGTGCTGACGGAGCAGCAGGCTTTCTTCCTCCAGGGACTGCACTGCTTGGGGAGAGGCAGGACTAAGTCCCTCCCACCACAGCCACCTCCTCCGCATTCTGGCTCCTCTACCCCAGGTAGGTCATCCAGACAAACCCTTTCTGGGGAGAGCCCTTGAGAAGGCCCCATTTGGGGGCAGAGGTGATTACAAGATTGGCTTTTAGCAGAGAGTAGTACAGGAGATGTGGGAGACCAGGGGGAGCCACTGTCTGGGAGAGTAATTATTATTTTTACATCTCTTAATAGTTAAAAAAGTTATTTCACATTATTTCAGTTATTTATATTATTCATTTTGCATCCAGCCAATATTAGCTGACTGTTTATCATACATCGGGCCCTGTGCTGGATGCTAGGAATACTGCAGGGAACAAAATAGATCACACATCTCTGCCCTCATGGAGCCTGCTTGCGATTTTAGTTGGGGCTGGTGGTAAAGATCATTCTAGGCATAGAAAACAGAAGGTGCAAAGTCCTTGAGGTTTTTGCGTTTTATTCTCTCAACAGCCCAGTAAAAATCATTACCCCCATTTTTACAGGGTGTAAGTAAGCTGCACCCCTAATGAACAGTGGAGTTGAGGCTTTAGCTCAGGACAGGGAGGAGAGGAACCTGGCCCTGGCTGTGGTGGTTGGTGGAGGTTGGGGGCTGGCCTGGCTCTCCAGGGCCTGGGACTCCAGGCTAGGGGACTCCAGGTGGATCCTGAGAGCAGTGGGCGACAGAGGAGCCTGCACGTGGGCCTGAATGTAGCCCTGACTACACGTGGGAAAGGCAACCCTAGAAAGGCAAATTCAAGGCAGGTGAGACAAGGGGAAGTGGTGGTTTCTCTGCAGAAATCACTCTAGGCCACGACTAAGAAAAGCTGAGTGATCATGAGCCAATCACTTAAAATCTCCGAGATGAACTCTCAAACCTAGGGCCAAATGAAGGGGAGACGTGATGGCTCTGAGCACCCAGTGAGGAAACCCATGAGGGTGGAGCCAAATCTACATCTCTCCAACACCCTTCCCATGCCCTGGTGCCAGCTGACGCAGAACATGCTCTCAAGCCTGCCCAACTTCGTGCACGCTCTCCTTGGATGCCCCAACTCTTGGTCACCCTGCAAGATCCCCTGCGTGGCCTGCCAGCCAAGGTCAGTGGTTTCTGTCTCTGAAAGAGTTAATATAATGAAAATCACTCCCTAGGCTAGAGTAAGGCCACTGTCATACAGCCCGTGGCCCTCGGAATTACAATCATCTGTCCCTCTCAAAGGTCTGCATCTGCACCATTTCTTGGCAAAGAGGTGCTGCAGAGAACTCTTAAAAGCAAATGAAGTGGTGGGTACAGAGTTGCAGTTCCAGTTTTGGAGGATGAAAGAGTTCTGGAGATGGATGGTGGTGATGGTTGCACAACTATAGGAGCATACTTAGTGCTTATAGTTAAAAATAGCTAAAATGTTAAATTTATGTTACGTATATTTTACCACAATAATTTTTTTAAAAAGCAAGTGATATATCGGAAATGACTCAGATGTCATGAGGCTTCTGGGATTCCGTCTCTTCGCTTCAAACCCCTGGAATCTGTCCATGCCCAGGTCTCTCCCTAGGAGTGTCCCCAGCCCTCTAGCAATGCGAAACCTTGCGGGGAGCAGATAAGGAGACCAGAAGGAATGAAATCCTGGCATCTCTCCTGAGGCTGGAGTTCAAATTCAAGCTCAGATTTCCCAAGCTGCGTCAGTGGCCTCACCTGTGCGATGGGGGCCCTGGCCTCTCCTCCCCTTCTCTGTGGGCAGCAGCATCCTTGGCTCTGGGCACACTAGACTTGCCACTGCGTGTGGCGGCACCCTCTGACCTGTGTACATTCTGTCCTGTGCCGGGCTGCCCTTTCCTGCTTTGTCTTCCTGGAAAACTCTTACTCATCCTCCAAGGCCAAGGTCAATGGTCCCTTTACTGGGAAGTCTTGCTGGCATATCTGATTTGTCACTTCAATACCACTGCATTCTACCTGCTCTTGATCACTGAAAAAAAAAAGAAAGAAAAATTAAAAGTTAAAAAAAAAAAATACCAGATGGGGGTGAGGGACCTGGCCTGTTTGTACATGTTTGCTGCGTGTACCATGACCACGAGGGACCTATCTGCTCTTCCACCTTGCCATTGAGCTCTGTGGGCTGACACATAATTAAGGCTGGGAAAGGTACTGCCAATCTTTCTCCTCAGTTCCCTCTCTAGGCCTATTTCCTCATTTGTGTAAATAGAGACCACCACCCACCTACCATGCAGGCCCTTTGGGCGTATTCACTGACATGGTATAAGGAAAGCACTTGGCTCATCATGGGTGCTGGATACATGGTCCCTGCATTATTTTAGATTTAGTGGCCTCCTGGGTAGAGACCTCCCAGGATCACCTCAGCCACCCTCCTTCCTCCATCCCCCCCACGCTGACCTTCCCTTCCTCCTAACTTCTTGTCTGTCAGGATCAGCCCTCTCCCCCACCCCAGACCTCACCTGGCCATGCAAATTGCCCTCAGGGCTTGGCCTTGCCTTGTGGTGTTTGGCATCCATGCAGACGTTGAGCAGGTCCATCCTGGCCCGTGGAGTCCTGGGCTGGGCACCCCCGACAGCTGTCACCAAAGCCAGAAGCAGCAGCGGTGTCATCTGCCAGGCTATGTCCATCTATTCCTGCCAGGGAGCCACAGTCAGAGGTGGACAAGGCTGAAGGAGGGCCAGCAACTGTAAGACTCTTGGCCAGGTTTTGTGTCCCCCTCCCCAGCCCAGATCTTCGGCCCTCCCCACCCTACGTACCCCACAGGGCAGCTGAGCCAGGGAATAAAGGGTTCGTAGAGGCGGCCCTTCTCCACCTGCTTCCCAGCCAACAGCGCTCTGAGTCCAGGCTCTGGCACTCTCTTGCCCTGTGATCTTGGAGGGAGCCACCGCCCCTCTAGACTTCCCCTCCTGGATCTTACCAGTGTTTTGTGCAAATCCTCACAAATTTGTATAAGGAGAACCCACAGGGCATGGCCCACTGATGGAGTTGGGAAGTGAGGGGAAGAAGGGATCCCCCGAGCCTCAGACTTCTGCTTCCTCAGCCCATCCCTCTTCCCCAGGGTAGCTGAGGTTTGGGTACAGGGTAGACAGGGAAGCTGGAAAGGCCACTGAGGAGCTGTCCGCTATTGTTCATGAGAGGCAAGTGGATGAGGACAATCACACCTCAACAACCCTTCCCCCCTTAAGGTCTTGGGAAGGTGCCCAGGCAGAGGCAGGCTCATAGCTGGGGGGAGGCCAACAGGTGAACAGCAAATGGAGGAGGGAACGGAGCAAGAGCAGTGGCTGGGAGGGCCACTGGAGAAGACAGCAGAAAAATTGGCCTCCCAGGAGCCCTGGAGGAGACCCTACCTGCCTCGCCCTCTCATCCCTACTTTTCCTCCTGTCCTGTCCCAGAGCCTTACCTCCATCCTCAGCCCACCTGGTAAGGTGAGTGTATGCAAAAGTATTTTTTAGCCTATTGAACATTAATGTGCATAATCAACTACTAGTCATATAGTGAGAACTACTCTATACCAGGTAGAATATTTGGTACTTTACTTACATTATAGTGTCTTGTAACCCTTACAACATCCTGCAAGGTTGACATTTCCAACATATAGACAAGGAAACTGAGGCCCTGAGAGTCAGGTGAATTCCCAAACAGCTAGAAAGTAGAGAGGTCAGGATTCAGCCTGTCAGTGTGACTGCAAAGCCCATGCAGTCCTCGCTGTAATGCTACCTCCAGATACAGGGTCTTCTTTCCTGCCCTTCCTCCAGCAAATTTAGCTGGAAAACCACAGCCTTCAGAGCTCTCTTACCCCCCAGAAAACTTTTAGACTGTGCAATTTTTTTAGTCTTGCTAGTAAGTTTTGCTAAATAATACAAATAAAGGAAATGTTATATTTAAGAAATAAGAATATCGTGTTACCCCATTCCAATCAGAGATAAGCATAGATTTTTCATTAGAAATTCTTCCTAGTCATATTATCAAGCAGGTATACAAATCACAAATGACACCAAAAGGAAAAACATAAAGCATCCTTTGATTTTTTTTTTTTTTAGAAAAGCTAAGCAAAAACACAAACAACTAAGTAAATAAGGCAGTCCACACCTGGACCAATGATGAGTGTGCCAAGAGCCAAGGGTTGTGATTAACTCAATCCTGTGCGATGGAGATGGGGAAAACCTTTTCCCACATGTGGTGGGTTAGAGAAGGGAAGAAATTCTTTGACCATTGAGAAGTGAAGTCTATGTCCCTCAGCTATGCCTTAATTTCCACTTCTGTATATCTTGGAATACTATTAATAGCTCTTGGATCTCCGAGCCACCATGTAGGAAGTCTGACTGCCCTGCCAGAGTGATCACATTGAGAGGGTGAGGGACTAAATAGAGAGGAGGGGGGATGTGAGGGTGATCTGGCTGTGACATCTGTCACCCCATTAATTGCCAAGGTTGATTCGGCTGATCTGGTTGGTTAGGCAGCTGTCCCCTTCCTGTGGTCCCAGCTACTCGAGAGGCTGAGGCAGGAGGACCACTTGGAGTTAGAGGTTGCTGTGAGCTAGGCTGACGCCATGGCACTCTAGCCCAGGCAACAGAGCAAGATTCTGTCTCAAAAAAAAAAAAAAAAAAAGTGCTAAACATGAGTAAAACCATCCTGGATGCTCAAGACCAGCCTAGAAGCTAAGCTGAATTCCACCAAGTGACTTTAGTTGCTGCTTCATGGAGCAGAAGAATTGCCCTGCTGAGTCTTACCCAAATTCCTGACCCACAAAATCTTGAAATATAATAAAATGGTTATTGTTTCAAGCCACTAAATATATTTGTTTTTTTTTTAAGACTTTGTATTTTGAAATAATTTTAGACTTACAGAAAAGTTGCAAAAAATAAAGTTCCTGAATGCTTTTCATCCAGCTTCCCCCAAATCTTGGCGTCTTACATAACCAGAGGCTAATTACTTAAAAAATCAAGAAATTACAGTGGGTTATCAGAACTTATTAACATTAGTGTCACTAAATTTGGTATACAACCTCCCACTGCTAAATTTGACTGGCTTAAAAAAAATCAAGAAATTAACATCAAAGCAATCCTATTAACTAATCTACAAATTTTATTCCATTTTCACCAGTTTTCCCACCAATGTCCTTTCTCTGGCCCAGGATCCAATCCATGATTCCAGATTGCATTTAGTTGTCATTTCCCCTTAGTCTACTCTAATCTGTGACAGTTCCTTAGCCTGTCTTTGTCTTTTATGACCTTGACCCTTTTGAAGAATTACTGGTCGGTTGTTTTGCAACCTGTCCCTTACTTTGGGTTTGTCTGATATTTTCTCATAATTAGATTGAGATTATGCATTTTTGGCAATAAAATCAGAGAAGTGATGTCCCTTTCTCAGTGCATCACATCAAGGGGTACTATGATGTTGCTATGTCTTATTGATGGCGAACATTTGGTTAAAGAGGTTTCTTTATCATAAAATTATTAATTATTATTATTAGTTTTCCCTTTGTTAGTAATTAATACTTTGTGGGGAGACACTTTGAGACAATACAAATATCCTCATCATATTTTCATACACTTACTTTAACACTCAATTTTTTTTTGAGACACAGTCTCACTCTGTCACTCTGGGTAGAGTGCTGTGGCATCAGCCTAGCTCACAGCAACCTCAAACTCCTGGGCTCAAGCGATCCTCCAGCCCTAGCCTCCCGAGTAGCTGGGCCTACAGGCAAGAGCCACCACGCCTGGCCTAAACACTCAATCTTGACTGCAACAATAAACCACACATTTATGGGGTGTTTTGTTATGCAGCAATAGATGATTAGTAACATCATGGCAGTCAGTGTTGCCTTTTTTAGGCTCTGAAGAAGAAAAAAATTGGCTTATAACCTTAATACAGCCACTCAGCAGTTACTGTCACTAAAACAAGACTGCAAAGAAAACCAGAGTACTCGTCATACAAATCTTTAAGTCCAACCAGTTACAAAACTGAGTAGTTATAATATTCACACTTACTTTGCCTTCTGTGAACATTCTGCACAATGGTTTTAAGACAGTGGACTGAATAACTGCTCAGGAAATCAGCACTACCCCAGTTACTTGCTGATTCATCCTTGTGAGACAGTAAATAGATTTCACAGGCAGAAATATTGGCTCCTGATGGCTTCTTCAATCATGAGAATGCTTCTGAGAAAATACTCCTAATGGAAGCTGATCACAGATCTGGGGACTTTGTTCTCTATAATTGTTCCAACAACCATAGTCACATTAACTCCACCTCTGCACATGTTCCCCAGTAGCATTAGGACCTACCCCACCATGCCCACAGGTTCTAAAAAGAAGGAGGTGTGTCTTCAACCAATGAACTTCTGACATCATATAGTCTGTTAAATCCTCATCCTTCAAACCCAGCTTCCACCATCATGACCGAGGCCAGGTCTGGCTGACTTGGCAGTGACACTGACTTGCCAAGGGCACTAAATACTCTACAGTAGGTCCTGGTGAATGCCAAGGCCAATCTTCATTCAATTCCCTGGAATATCTTTAATCAATGTCTAGTTCTCAGAAGCCACCAGGTGAAAGGCACATTGATTTGCTCCACTTGCAACTACAGCCATTGGCTTTTTGCCTGTTGTTTTGGCCTGGAGCCTCTCATGTGCATGGCTGCTCTTGAAGGCTTTCTACCTCAGGTGACCAAAGATGGTGGCAAGAACACAACACCTGTCCAAAGGACAGATGGCTATCCCTGAGTCCAGCATCTAGTGCACTCAGCTTCCGGTAAGACCAGGCTACTGTTAAAGGTGGATCAGCCGATCTTGAGTCTTGTCCAGATTTCTGACCCACAAAATCCTGAAATACAGGGTGTCCCAAAGGTCTCCATCCAAAGGAAAAATTTTCTAATGAATATTTTGTAAATAAAGGTAAATTTTGCTATAATTTCTCATTTTCCCAATGTATGGTGACTTTTGGGATACCTTTTTTAATAAAATAGTTATTGTTTTAAGCTACTAATTTATTTGATTTTTTAAACTTTGTATTTTGAAATAATTTTAGACTTACAGAAAAATTGCAAATGAAGTAAAGAGAATTCCCAAATGCTTTTCATTCAGCTTCCCCAAATGTTGGCATCTTACATAACCAGAGAACAATTATTTAAAAAATCAGGAAGTTAACATTGAGGCAATACTTTTTAACTAATCTACTAACTTTATTCCATTTTCACAAATTTTCCCACTACTGTCCTTTCTCTGGATGCCATGGCACCAGTCTCCAGAAGTAAGGATATCCCTCTAATTCCCTTGTACTTTGCTTTTTTTACTTAACACAATGTGCTATAAATGGTTCCCTGTCTGTGTATGTAGATCTGTACGATTCTATTTAATTAAATAATTGTATTGACTTTAAGTGGCTTCTTGTATTTCACTGTTACAGTCAATGCTGTACTGAATGTCCTTGTATATCCACCCATCTTTGTATATAAGAACCTATCTAGAGGAGGGGGAATGTAAAATGGTGCAGCTGTTGTGGAAAATTGTATAGTGGTTCCTCAAAAAATTAAGTACAGAATTACCAAATGATTCAGCAATTCCATTCTGGGTATATACCCAGAAGAATGGAAAGCAAGGACTCAGGCACGTATTTATACACCCATATTCATAGCAGCAGTATTTACAATGGCCAAATGGTGGAAGCAACCCAAATGCCCATGGGTGGGTGAATGGATAAACATATGTAGTACACACACAATGGGATTTAAAAATGGAATTTAGCCTTAAAATGGAAGGAAATTCTGACACACACTACAACATGAATGAGCTGTAAGGACATTATGCCAAGTGACAGAAGCCAGTCATAAAAGGACAAATACTGTATGATTCCACTTATATGAGGAACCTAGACTAGTCAAAGTCACAGAGAAAGAAAGCAGAATGGTAGTGTCTGCAGGCTGGGCAGAGAGGTGAATGGGAAGTTAGTTTTTATTAATAGTGGGTATGAAGAGTCAGTTTGGATAGGTAGAAAAGTTCTGGTGTTGATGGTTACACAACAATGTGAATTTACTTCATGGCACTGAACTGTACTTACTTAAAATGGTAAATTTTGTGTTACATATATTTTACCACAATTTTAAAAATAAAAAAATTTACTATAAAACAGTGTAAAAAAAGAGGCCACATCCATTAGCCAGGCATGGTGGTGCATGCATGTAGTCCCAGCTACTTGGGAGGCTGAGGCAGAAGGATTGTTCAAGCCCAGGAGTTTGAGGTTGCTGTGAGCTAGGTTGATGCCACGGCACTCTAGCCCGGGCAACAGAGTGAGACTCTGTCTCAAAAAAAAAAAAAAGAGGCCACATCTAGAGGACAAATTCCTAGATGTGGAATTACTGGAATTAGGTTTCTTATTGCCTTGTGCATTAGGTTTCTGTTGGTGCTGTAACAAATTACCATAAGCTTAGTGGTTTAAAACAACACAAACTCATTAACTTACAATTATAACATAGGTCTCAGAGGGATAAAATCAAGGTATCAGCAGGTCTCTCGTCCTTTCCTGGCTTCTAGAGGCCACCTGCCTTCCTTGGCTCATGGTCCCTTCCTCTACCTTCAAAGCCAGCTGCGTACATCTCCCTGCTTCTTCTTCCTTTGTCACATCTCGTTTTCTCACCACAGTGGGGAAAGCTTCCCCAATTTTAGGGACTCATGTATTAATAAATAGATTGGGCCAACCTGGACAGTCAGGATACTCTCCCCATCTCAAAGTCCTTAACCTTAAGCACACCTGCAAAGTCCCTTTCTCCACGTAAGCTAACATAGTCACAGATCTGGGATTAGGACTTGGACATCTTTGAGGAGTCTATATTCTGTCTACACCTCTGTGCGGTGGTGAGGGTGTGTGCATGTTTGTGTAGGTTTGTGTCACTTCAGCCTTTGCTTCCAACACAGAAAGTCTCTCTTCCCACTCTCTATTTTTGCTTTGGTCAGAGTGAGGAAACCTTAGCTGCAATAAGCAAATATATGCAAACCCGCCATGCAAATAGGGGCCCAGTGGAGCACCCTCCTGAGACTGGCTTTCTAGGGAATTGGAAGAGAATCTAGAGACCCCTTCTAACTCCTCTATCCATCTTGAACCTTGAGTCAGGTCCAGAGAGGCCTCAGTGACAGAAAATAAATAAAGTGTTACATGACCCTGTGGTAAAACGAACCTCATACCTGAGGCTAAGGGGTGGTCCCTCAGCCAGCCCACCCAGGGCAGCTCTCTGCCTCCCTCGTCCTGCCCTCTACACACCAGGCTCTTCTGTCTGGGCCTTCTCCTCATTCCCCTGTACCCCAGCACCTGTCCTGGGGGCCCCTCCCCCCCAGAAGGTGTGCTCTTTCCTCCTTCTCTCTGACTCTCTTGACTATGAAATATCCCTCAGACCCAGCTGAAGTCTCACCTGCTCAAGGAAGCCTTTCTCAACATCTCCATGTCCTCCTCGAAGGATGTATGTCACCCTTTGAGGACAGGGCACCGTCTCCTGGTCCTGTTTCTCTCGCAGTGCCCATCACCAAGATGTCCACACAGCAGGCCCTCGGTTAACCCCACACAGTAGGCACGCCTCACTCTTACAGGCTCCTGCGCTCTTGTATATGCTGCCCGCTTTAGACTGAAGTGTCCTTTCGGGACTCCTCCTCAAGGTTTCATCTCCTCTGGGGGCCTCCTCAAACCACCGCCTCACCAGGCCCCACACACGCTGCCCTTCTCTTAATGTTTCCACTGTTTTCTTCTCAGAACCCATCTCCGTTATAGCAGTGGTTCCCAACCTTTGTGGCACCAGGGACCAGTTTCACGGAATACAATTTTTCCACGGATGGGGAATGGGGGGAGATGGTTTCGGGATGATTCAAGCCCTTTACATTTATTGTGCAGTCAAACCTCGCTGCTAATGATAATCTGCATTTGCAGCTGCTTCCCAGCGCTAGCATCACTGCCTCAGCTCCACCTTGGATCATCAGGCATTAGATTCTCGTAAGGAGCACGCAACCTAGATCCCTCGCCTGCGCAGTTTACGGTAGGGTTCGAGCTCCTATGAAAATCTAATGCTGCCGCCTGTCTGACGGGAGGCAGAGCTCAGCGATACCAGAGACAGTGAGGGAGCGGCTGTAAATACAGAGAAGCTTCACTCTCTTGCCCGCCACCTCCTGCTGTGCTGCCCAGTTCCTAACAGGCCCCAGACCGGTACTGGTCCATAGCCCAGGGGTTGGGGACTGCAGCATTATAGCACTCATCACATGAACCATAATCCTATTCCATTAGACTGAAGGAAACAAACACCTATTGTACAAACATTTACATATAGCCACAAACAGAGTGGCTACTCAGCGCCAAGCACTGTGCTAGGCGCTGGGAAAATAGAGATGAATCACACAAAGATCTGGGCCTAATCTAATGATTTGCATTTTTTTTTGTTTTTTGTTTTGAGACAGGGTCTTGCTTTGTTCCCCAGGCTAGAGTGCAGTGGTGTCATCATAGCTCACTGCAACCTCAAACTCTTGGACTCAAGCGATCCTCCTGCCCCAGCCTCCCAAGCAGCTGGGATGCCAGGCACATGCCACCATGCCTGACTATTTTTTGTGTGTGTTTGGAGATGAGGGTCTTGCTGTTACTTAGGCTGGTCTCGAACTCCTGGCTGCAAGTGATCCTCTCGCCTTGGTCTCCCAAAGTGCTGGAATTACAGGTGTGAGCCACCGTGCCCAGCTTTATACCCAGCACACCAGACTTCGAACTTGCAGCGGACTGGGACTCAGATATGATTCCTCTGTGGGTCCCTACCACCAAGCACACACTGGCCCATAAGAAATCTTTGTGGAATGAATGCAAGGTGGACATTCTTGTGTAGCAGCTTCAGTTCAGACAAGCCACTTCATGTTCCTGACCTCAGATTCCTTCTCTGCTGAATGAGGGAAGAATTCTCAGGGCTGGGGGTGAGTGAGGATAAGAGAGTCCACCCAACAGATCATTCATTAAAGCAATTTCTTGCTAACCTTCCATAAACAAGGACATACAAATTGGAACTTTAGGTCCACAGTCTATGTCTAGCTCCCCAAACTAAATTCTGTTGAATTCCACGCTAATAATGAATTACAAGTTTAACTTCACAGACAACTAAACAGAGACAAGACTGGTCAAATATTCTTCCACCTACCCAAGGACATCTAAATAATTGATGCTTCCTTCACTCCCTTTTTCTCTTCTAACATTCACCTTATCTTATATAAAACATAGATTTTCCTGGGTCTGGCAAAAATGTAACCATTTTCTCTCAGTACCCCCTGCCTTTTTTCCCCCCTCTGTATGCCTTTAAAATGTTGAAACTTTCAAATTCCCCTTCAAAAGCACAGCCACAGATCTGTCTGTGGTTTGTGTTTTTCCAGGCACATCCTCAACTTTGGCTTAATAAACCTCCATTGATTATGATTTTTGCCTCAGTCACTTATTTTAGGTCAAGAAGAGGAAACTATGAATGTGAAAGCCCTTTGGAGACCAACCATACCTCCGTACATATGAAAGATGGTGACTATGACACTCTCCTCTGTCCCCTACCAGGGCTAGCCATGTTCCCTTAGGCTTGTGGAAGGAATGTGTAAGCAGCTGTTGGTGGCACTGAATTCACACCACTCAGCTCTCGCCCTTCCTGGATCCTGGAGAACTCTCTGCATGGAGTCATGGGTTTCCGTCTCCAGGTCTCCAGTCTATGGGCTCTGGATTTCTTTCTTTCTCTTGGGAAATTCCCATCTGGCTCCGCTTTTAGTTCCTAGGCCCTGGTTTGTGTAAAACACAAAGAAGTGGCAGGTAAAATCTCAGGACAGACAGGGCCAGGCCAAGGGAATCCCTTCCAGGGACTCACATCAGAGCTGGAGACATGATTAGGATATTATGTTAGAAAAAAGAAAAGAAAAAAGAGGCTGGTCGCAGTGGCTCACTCCTGTAATCCTAGGACTCTGGGAGGCTGAGGCAGTAGGATTGCTTGAGCTCAGGAGTTTGAGGTTGCTGTGA
>VBSM01001265.1:36418964-36432352 GCA_008086735.1 Cheirogaleus medius | reverse complement strand
TGGGGTCTCGCTCTTGCTCAGGCTGGTCTCAAATTCCTGAGCTCAAACGATCCTTCTGCCTCGGCCTCCCAAAGTGCTAGGATTTCAGGTATGAGCCACCACGCCCAGCCTCAAGAAATCCTCCTGCCTCCACCTCCCAAGTAGCTGGGACTACAGGTATGCACTACCACGCTCTGCTAATTTTTCTATTTTTTGTAGTGTTCTTGCTATGAACTCTTGGCCTCAAGTGATCCTCCCGCCTCGGCATCCCAAAGTGCTAGGATTACAGGCACAGCCAATTCCATGATCTTGAATATAATACGCCTCCTTGTACATCCCCTTTTCCCATTTGTCTACCAGTAGCCTTAACTTCTACTCCTCCCTCAGGGCCCACTCAAATGTTTCTTTCTCTGGATCAAAAGTCAAAACTTAGTTTGTCCAGAATCTTTTCATCTCCTCCTCTTATATGCTCTTGCAATACTCTCTACATACATTGATTTTAACATTTACCACCTTCCACTATAATTGTCTTTAATTATTTTAGTTCTTACTGGACTACATTTTTCTTTAGGGCAGGAACTATTTCTGCTTTATTTCTCTGACTCCAGGGCCTAGCAAGGTGTCCGGCACTCAGTTGGCACTCAATAAATGTCACCAGCTAACCAGTCACCATAACTTGTTGAACATGGCTGAGGACCTTGGAAAGAAATTCTAGGTTACTGAGGAATTTCCAGCAGGCTAGAGCTATCATGAAGGATGGGAGGCACAGGTGCCTTAGGTAGGGATCCTGTTAAAAAAAAGAAGCAGGAGGAGAGACTGATGGAGATATAGGTCACAGGAGGAACAGATGAGGAATCCAGAAGGTCTGGCTGGGCCCTGGGGACATGGAAACCATTCAGTCCTTGCTCTCAAGGAGCTCACGGTCTTCTGGGGAAACAAATAGGAACACAATTTTGTATAGAACTAGGCTGCAGTATATCTCTTCCTCCTTCCTAATACCATTCTTTACTTGGCTTCCAGGATACCACCAACTCACCTGCTCTCTACTTATCTTTTTGGCCTTCTTTCCTAATCTGGTTTGCTGCTTCTCCTAGTTTCCTCAAATTTGGATAATTAGAGAAAACTTTTCCATCTACACTCAGTCCCTTGGTGATCTCATCCAGTCTCATGGCCTTAAACACCATCTATGTGCTGATGACTCCTAAGTTGATCTATTCAGCCCAGATCTCTCCGCTGACCTGCAGACCCATTGGCCTTCCTGCCTCCTTAACATCCCTACTCTAATGGGTATCTCAAACTTAACACACCCCAGACTGAGCTCCAGATATCCACCCCCACCCCCCTCAAAAAAATCATCTCTGCAGTCTTTCACAACTCAAAAACTGGCAACACCAATCTTCTAGTTGTTTAGGCCAAAAATTTTGGCTCCTTTCATCCTCTCATACTCTACGTCCAATCTGTCAGCAAACCTTGTTGTCTCTACCTTCTACATATATTCGAAATTCAACCACTTCTCATCTACTACCTCTGGATTATTATAATAGGCTTCCAACTGGTCTCCATACTTCTGCCACTGTCCCACCGAGTCTATTCTTCACAGAACAACCAGAGTCTCTCTGTCAAAATGTGAATCAGATTGTGCAGATCCTCTGCTCACAACCTTCCACTGGGGCCCCAACCTAGAGTAAAAGTCTTACTATGACCTGCAAGGCCGTATCTATCTGGCTCCTTCCCTCTGTTGCCATCTTCTACTACTCTGCCCATAGGATGCTGTGCTCCAGCCATTCTAGGCCCTATGCACTTGCTGTGCTCTCTCCCTGAAATGCTTTTCCCCAAATAGGCTGTTTCTCTTACTTCAGATCTTTACTCAAAGTCACCTTCTCAGTGACTTCCTTGGCCTGTCAATCTAAAACAAAACACTTCTTTCTACCTGTGAAATTAATAATAAGAGAAATAAAAAATTAAAAATAAAATAAACCACTTCCCCCGACAATGTTTATTTCATTTTTTTTCAAGGTTCCAGTGGTTTAATGAGTTTTACTTATTGGATAAAAGTATCAACATTGTGATGGAAAAACAGATGCAGCTCCCGTCCTTTTTCCAGCCCTGTCATAGGTCCCCTAGGGGCCTGTCCCCAGCAGAGACCACAGCCACCGGTCCCATCAGGAAGACCGTCTCAGGATGCCACGTGGAGTGAGGGGCCGAGCCCAGGTGTGGCACAGGGGCAGGAGTCCTCACTCCTTGAACTTCCACTCCTGGTAGCACATGGGACAGTGCTGCTGGGCCTGCTCCTCGTGCAGCCACTTGAGGATGCAGTGCATGTGGAAGCAGTGCGAGCCCTGGCCCCACACCAGCGGGCAGTCGTCACTGGGCACCTTACAGTGGGGACAGCAGCCATTAAATACAGATGCTGCAGTTCTCATCATTGGCCACCCAGAGCCAAGTGGCCACGCCATTCTTTTCTCCTCAGTATTTACCACAATTTTAAAACTAAAAATTTTATTTATCTATCTTCTTTATCTCTCTCGTTAGAATGGAAGCTGCACAAAGAGAGCGACTTTCTGGTCTGCTTTGTTCACTGTTATATACCCACTACTTAGAATAGTGACAGACATATACTAAGGCATTCAGTAGATATTTGTTGAATGAATGAATGAAAAGGGTAGAAATTTCCAAGAGACAAATTTTACTCTTTAATGAAAAACTTTATAATAAGCAGAGCTGCTTGGCAACCTAATCACATTCAAAATGTACAGTACACTATTTCTTGAACAGCTGTTACTTCCAATCTTCACAAGACCCCAGGATAGGAGGAAGGCTGGACAGAGATTATGATGCCCGTTCAAGAAGAAATAGTCCAGACAGAGGAAAAGGACTCGCCAAAATTCATACACCTGGTCGGGACAGGAGTGCAACTGTGGATGAATGTTGGCCCTGGAAGAGACTGGGAGGTGATGGTCCGTTGCCAGAAGGCGTGAGGATCTCTGAAGGGGAGGCTGAGGCAAAGATTATGAGAACAGAGGCAGCAGCAAAGGAGTGGGAGAAGCGACAAGGCTGCTCTCTAAGCAGATTTGGCCCAAGTCTGGGGAGGGCAGCTAAGTTTCTCAGCGGCGGTATTCTGTGCTTGAGGCTGACTAGTCACTCGAGTCTGTACATAATCTCCAATGTCAGAACTGGACAGGCAACCTTAAGAGACCAGTGAGTTCACCCTGGTCTTCAGGGTCTGTGAGTACTGTGCAGATCGTTGAGGGCAGCCACCATGTTCATGCATTTATCCCCAGCTTCTATAGAGCCTAGACTAGGAACGCAAATATTTCTGTTCAAGGCATACATAAAAGAATGAATGTGCTCAAACCAGAAACTGAAGCTAAGAGAGCACAGATAGGAGAGGCGTAAAATCAACCAGCAATTCCTAGGTAGCCGCAGATTAACTTTCCTGGGACTCAGCAGGACAAACAGCCCTAGTATTAACGCAGGTTGCAGGTTGCTGTTAGCTTTTTCAGAAATGGTTAATGAGCAAAAATTGCCTGGGGACTGAGTGGCGGGGCCAGAATGGAGAGGCCGATTGGCTGAGACTCAGGGCGGGGCCGATAGGTAGCCGCGGCACATTTCCTTCCCTGACAACGTGACTAAGGTGTGTCGAACGTCACATCCGGTATGGTGGGCGGGAGCGGGAAACAAAAGGAGACCAAAGACGCATGCGTTTAGTGAGTCCCGGATTCTGGTGGGTCCTTCCGCTCAGGCTGAGAGAAGAGCTTCCGGGTCGCCGCCGGCTGCCGGCTGCCGGCGCGGTAAGTACAGAAACAAAGCTGTGGCGGTCTCCTTGCTCTTTCTTTCCTCCTTTCCCCAGAGAAACCGAGTTCCTTTGACCCGCCTCCTCAGGAGCTCCATGTTCAGAGTCCTTCACCCTTAAAGAGCTCCAGCTCATTGGCCGCTTCCTCGAGACTAAGCCCCACCCCGTCACACGAGATCCGTCATTCATTGGTGTCACTTCCTGTCATCCAGCATTTCTTTCAGTTAATTGGCCCTACCCATGCCGCGCTCCTTTCGCGATTAGCAACCCTATAAGGGCAATTTTCTGTCCGAGTCCCGCCCCTGCCTTTTTCCTGTTGGTCAAGCGCACGGTCATTATAGTAATGCGCAAAGAATCGGCGGCAGTGGGTTAGGCTTTCGAAGCAGAGATCTCTGGCCTGTCAGTACTTCTCGGACGTGAGAGTGGATGCTCTTCTACCTGTTATACCAGCTGGGAAGCTGAGGCCCAGGGAAGGGCAGCGGCTGGCCTTGGGTCGGTCAAATACGGACAAAAGCGGGACCAGACACAGATCTTTTCCTTCTGCTCATCAATTCTAGTGCCCGGCCTGGATCTCTTTTCGCGCTGGAGTTCTAAGCCCCGACTCAATGTGTGACCTAAAGCCAGTCTCTGCCTGTCGCTGGGCCTCAGTTTTCCTGTCTGTGAGCTCAGGGGTTTTAATTCAGATTCTCTGGAACCTTACTTTCCTGGTCAGCTCCCTCAGCCGATCAGTCAACGCTGATTTTACTTGGTCTCTTACATGTTAGTTCATCCATTCAGTTTTCCATCTACTTATTTATCCATTTACTCATATCTTCTAGAATGTCTTACTGAACTCTGCTTGCACATGGTACATGCCCCATCCCCAAATTTGGCTGTGATCCATGAGAGAGGTGGTTAATGTCCTATTATTTCTGACACTGGGTGAACATAGTATGGACCATCATAAAGGGGCAAAAAGCAGGTTTTAGTGTTTGAAGGAGGTGGAGATAATTTCAGTAGAGCCTTGCTACCTCTAATTTTGTATAATTTCATAATGCCAGTCTGCATTCTGGATTCCTATTCTTCACTTGGCTCCCATTCTCTTCCCTCCGAGCCTATAAACAGCTTATCCATTAATTTACTTAATTATCAGAATATCTTTGAGAGTAGTATAATTGTTATTATCCCCATTTTACAGATGAGGAAACTGAGGCCCAAAGAGGTTAAGTGACTTGGCCAAGGTCAGCTAGTAAGTGGTGGAGCCAGACTCAAGCCAGGTCTGTCTGATTCCTAGAGGGAAGGTCTGCTTCCCTGATACCTTTCATTCTAGCCCATCCCTAAATCAAATTACAACCAAATAAAAACCAAACCAAAACACATTCACCTGACCCTTTCCCCCAGTCTAGGAGCCATGACCACCTTGTTCCCCTCACTCTTCCCCCGTGTGACCGAGACACTGTGGTTTAATCTGGATCGACCCTGTGTGGAGGAGACAGAGCTGCAGCAGCAGGAACAGCAGCATCAGGCCTGGGTGAGTGAGGACCTAGCACAGCACAATCAAGAGACTGCCCTCCAGAGAGCCATGACCCAGCCTTACTCTGAAGACCTGCCCTGGAAGAGCTTTTTGCCCAGAGCTGGGAATAATCAGGCTAGGAGCCAGGGGGCCAAGGTTCTCATCTTTATGGTACCCTAATTTGCTGGGTGACTATGTGACTTCTGGGACAAATTAGAGCCCAGGCTCCTGACACAGCCCAAGCTCTTTCCCCTAAAGCATAGGAAATAATAATTTTTACTATTTATTGAAGACCTAACCAACACCATGTTCTAGGCTGGTAAGTCTC
This sequence comes from Cheirogaleus medius, assembly GCA_008086735.1. Taxonomy (NCBI): domain Eukaryota; kingdom Metazoa; phylum Chordata; class Mammalia; order Primates; family Cheirogaleidae; genus Cheirogaleus; species Cheirogaleus medius. The sequence goes on along the minus strand of VBSM01001265.1, from coordinate 36,426,760 downwards.
TCACTTCACCCTCACCGTAATTATATGAGAAAACCAAGGCCTTGAGAGTTTAAGTAGTTGGATCAAGTTCATAAGTAAGTGGCAGATAACATAAGGAGAGAAAAGGATCTTCCTGAGAACTGGGAGGAAACTTCTCCCCCACACTTGGGGGTCTTCTTGGGAACAGAGTGGGCCAGTCCCATGACCCTGACCTGCCCTGCTTGGGCCCCACTCTGTTCCTCCCCCTCTTTGCCTACAGCTCCAAAGCATCGCAGAGAAAGACAACAACCTGGTTCCTATTGGCAAGCCAGCTTCAGAGGTGAGTAGCTCCGGCAGGTGGGGCCTGTGTGGGGCCCAGGGTGGATCAAGGTTCTGAATATTCTGCCTCTGACCCAGAAAGCAATTATGACTCTCAGCTCTGGGTAGACACCAGAAAGGGGAACTAAAGGGGGTGGGCATTGGGCCTAGCACTAAAGTCCTGCAAAACATGCACCAGCCTGCTAGATTCAAGGAGGGCAGGGTTGGGAAGTAGGGTGTCATTTATTGACCCCAGAAAGAGGTTCCAAGTGGGCCAAGTCTTGAATTGGTCCGGGCAGGCCTATAGGACTTACAGGCTCTCCCCTGCCCTACCAGCACTATGATGATGAAGAAGAGGAGGATGATGAAGACGATGAGGATAGTGAAGAAGACTCAGAGGATGATGAAGACATGCAGGACATGGATGAGATGAATGACTACAATGAGTCACCTGATGATGGAGAGGTCAATGAGGTAGGTGGGAGTGTGGGGGAGGGCCTCTGTTCCTGGGCCCCTGCCCCTGACCTAATCAATGGCCAAGGGGTATAGAAACCCTGGATTCAGCCAGGGGCAGAATCTGGGGCTGAGGCTGGCTGAGGCCTCTCCCCACCCACACCCAGCCTCCTCTCCAGGTGGACATGGAAGGCAACGAACAGGATCAGGACCAGTGGATGATCTAGGTAGACAAAGCAGGGTGGCCTCAGGGAGATTCCAGGCCAGCCCAACCTACCCTGCACCCCCCACCCCTGCCCCACAGAACCAGCTGATGGCCCCAGTGCCTGAAAGTGCCCTTGGGTACCTCCTCAGCTGCTGCCATGGTCTCCTTGGCACCTCCCAGGCCATCAGTTTGCTCTTGAATCCCCAAGGCCTGAGCCCACTCCACCTTTTTGACCAGTACCTCACCCCTCGGTTGCCAGGTCTGGTTGCTTTCTAACTCTTTAATAAAGACACAGGAGTGATTTTTCTTCCCCCATGTCTATTCCCTATTTGTTGGCGGGGCCCAGAGGATTCCAGTATCTTGGACTTTGGGGAGAGGGCACTTAAGGGACATCAGGCAAACCTACCTAATTGGCCAGGTGGGCCAGGGCTGGGGAAAGCCAGGGTGTCCCTGGTCTTGGACCCAGGCTCCTGTGCCATTTCCTCTAGCCCAGCTTGCACCCAGTTATTTCTGCAGGACCTCTAACTCATTGTCTACTATTTCCTCTGATCCCACCCAGAACAGGATGGGCTGGGGAGGGCAGGCTTTCTGAGGCCCAGAGCTGAGAGTCCCCTGAAGCTCTCACAGCCAGCTTCATTAGTGTTAAGAGCATGGATTAAATCTCAGAGCAGGGCAAGGACTCCCTTGGAGTCACCCAGCAAATCAGTGACATAGCTGGGTTAAAAGCTCAGGTCTCTTAACTCTCAGTCCATGGCTCTCTCTGGAAGGAGGAGGACCAATGAGATCAAGCAGCCTGAGAGAATTTGATGTTTCAGGTCAGTGTGGAGGCCAGAGGGGTGCAGAGGTGGGAAGAGGGCCTCTCCAGCCCTGATCCCAGCAGGCCCCAAACAGGGAGGGGAGGGGATGTTCTGAGGTCCTTGCTTCGAGGGGAGGGGGTACATCAGTAAGTACCCCTGGACCTGGACTTCAGCCAGGTCCAGCATAAGTAAGCTGGGCTATGCCATCCTTGATGGCAGGGAAGTCTGGGAGACCAGTGTGGTGGATGCGGCAGCGGTAGCGGCCACAGCTCTTGGTGTACTGCAAGAAGCGGGGTGCACCAGGGAAGAGCACATGGTCAGCTAACACAGTGGCACCAGCTGGCAGTAGGGCATGGGCCTCCAGCAGTTGCAGGTCCCGCAGGTAATACCGGGGCCGGTGTGCCAGGAGCACCAGGTCTGCCCGATTCAGCTGGTGCTGGGTGCGTAGACGCGGGATCACCTCCTCTGAGCTGCCCACGATGAGCTCCACCTGTGGGAGTAGGGGTGGAATGGAAGTGAGGGTGGGAGGGATTGTTCCTCACTCCAAACCCCACCAGTATCTGGCTTACTTCATGCCAGGCCCTGGCCTAGGTCCCCACAAGTGTTCTAACATTTCCTCTGACCTCAGAACTCAAGAAGTCAGGATCAGTATTATGATTTCCATTCTGCTCATGAAGAAGCTGAGATTCTGGCTGGGCATGGCGGCTCACACCTGTAATCCTAGCACTCTGGGAGACCAGGGTAGGAGGAGAGCTTGAACTCAGGAGTTTGAGACCAGCCTGAGCAAGAGCAAGACCCTGTCTCTACTAAAAAATAGAAAAGTTAGCCAGGCATCGTGGTGAGTGCCTATAGTCCCAGCTACTTGGGAGGCTGAGGCAGGAGGATCGCTTGAGCCCAGGAGTTTGAGGTTGCAGTGAGCTATGATGATGCCACTGCATGTCACTGCACTCCATCCCAGGCAACAGAATGAGACTCTCTCTCAAAAAAACCTGAGGTTCAGAGGATGCATGCATGCTTTGTCTAAGGTCACACAGCTAACAAGAGGCAAAGATTTGGATCCTGATTTGCTGGGCTCCTGAGACCTTCCTTTTAGTTTCTTTGTCCTCCAGTAGAAAATATGTGCAAATGATTTGGGACAGGAGGGCAGGAGCTCACACACCATCCAGGATCACAGTCCCTTATGTGTAGCTACTTCCATTTCCTTAGATGGGAGCCCCTCACAAGGGAGGCCTGGCTGGGGCAAAGGTCTGGGTTGACAGGAGAGATTAGAGTTGGGGACATGGAGAGGCTGACCGTATGCTCGTCGAAGCCAGCCAGGCGGATGATTTTTTCAGCCACTGCTGCTGTGCGAGGGTCCCGCTCCACAGTGAGAAGGCGACCCCCAGGGGGCAGGGCGCGGGCAATAAGCAGGGTGGAGTATCCGCAGTAGGTGCCCAGCTCCAGCATACAAGCAGGGGCCTTCTCCTCCACCAGCCGCATCAGGATCTGACCTATGGGGGGAGATGGATGCAAAGCCCATGATAGAAAGAGATCTCAAATGCCCACCCCTGCCTCACTGCAGCTCCCAACCAGCTGTTGTCTCATCTTTCTCGGACCACAGCCCCAGCTGCCCCACAGGTGCGTCTGCCTCCAGTCTAGTCTTCACACCAGCCACTAGGAATCTTTCTAACAAATCTGACCGTATTACTCCCTGGCTTCTATGATTCTAAAGGCCTTTGGAATTGAATTTGGGATCCTCTGCCTGGCATTCAAGACCTTGGACCTGATCCTAGCCTACCTTTCCAGCTTTAGCTCTCAATTCTTCCCACCTGTGATTTGTATTGCAGCCATCCCAAACAACTGTGCCCAGAATCAACCATGCTGTTTCATTCCTTCATGCCACGTTTGTTGTGTGGCTCACTTTGCCCTTCCCCACCCCCATCTCCATCTGCCTGGCCAACTCAAAAACCAATCCTTCTAGTCTCAGTTCAGTTGCAATGTTGCTTTCTTCAGTAGGGCCCAGGCAAAAACAACTACTCCATCTTCCAGGCTCCTGAGAAGCCTCTGTTAGAACTTCCAATTTCACACCTTCCCCCTTTATTGTTCATCAAATATTTTTCTTTTCTTTTCTTTTTGAGATAGAGTCTCGTTCTGTTGCCTGGGCTAGAGTGCAGTTGCGTCCTCAAACTCCTGGGCTCAAGTGATCCTCCTGCCTCAGCCTCTTGAGTAGTTGAGACTACAGGCATATACTACCACGCCTGGCTAATTATTTTCTATTTTTAGTAGAGATAGGGTGTTGCTCTTGTTCAGGGTGGTCTCGAACTCTTGAGTTCAAGCAATCATCCCACTTCTGTGGCCTCTACCTCCTCCCCTAGCACCTGGCACATTCCTGGTACAAAAGAGATGGCAATAAATGTTTGCTGGATGAATGAATGACTTAGTCTAGGCCCTTCATTTCCAGAAGAGAAAAAAAGAGACCCAAAGAGGATCAAGAATCTGCCCAATTCACCCAGTAGGGCAGCAACAGATCCCAGATCTTCCTTCACCATGTTGTGGGTACTTCCTGGAGCAGAAGGCTAGGGAACACTGACCTTTGACAGGTCCCATGTGGCTCAGGTACTCGCAGTGGCTGCTCCAGTGGTCCAGGGTGGTGAGGATGTGACTGGGATCACCGGGCAGGGCATGGGTAAGCACATAGCTGAAGGCTCGCTCCTCGATCCGCAGCCCTGACAGGCAGTCTCGGAGGCTCCGCAGCAAGACTGTGCGTACCAGCAGTCGGAAGTAGTGCCGGTACCGAACCAGCAATGTCACCACCAGTGGCAGGAAGGCCAGAGCAATGGCTGGGGACATGGTCCCTACCTGGGCCTGGGTGCAGGGAGGCAGAGAGGGAAACCCACACCCACCATTTACCTGTCATTTGTGCAGCCCTTACCAGTAGCATTTATTGTCCTTATTTATTACCAACCATGGCTCAGAAAGGTTAAGTCTTTAGTCCAGAGCCACACAACAGAACTGGGATTTGAATCCAGGTTGGTATGATTCCAAGCCCACGTACTTTCAAGGACTCCATACTGTCCATGTTTAGCGCCCAACCCCAAACCACCTCTTCCTGGTCCCATCTTCATATTGCTCCCCCCCATCCCTGAAGTCACTCCTTCTTTAGGATCCCTTTCACTAGTTCCCCTCTGGGATATCCTCCCCCTACTCTACCCGCTGCCGGCTTTGTCTCCTCTGATTTACTGCTGTATAGCAAAAGAGCACAGCTTTTTAGCCAGAAACCCCTTCAATGTCACCATGCTCTGTCTCAGTAAAAGGCAATCAAAACACTCCATAGGGTGGTAGGGTGAGCTGCCCTTTTTCCCACCTGAGGACTCTGCCTCTATTCTGTGGGGGAGGGAAGAGTCCTTGATTCTGTCATAACTCTCCAGTCCTATCTCCCCTTCCTTGTATTACCCTCTTCCCCTGTGCTCACTCAGAATTCCCTTCACAAGTGTGTATACACATAAAACACACAGCATACACTTTTCCTCCTACTCAGTCCTATTCTCCAAGGTCCCCTATGGGGGGATGGGTTCCCTCTACCATGTCCTAGACCATCCTCCCCCCTCCTCCATATCTGACCTCCTTTCAAGCCTCCTTGCAAGTACCCTGGTGGTGACTAAAAATGAAACACAAGAATGTAAACAGGTGAGTGATGCAGTGGGCTTGAACTGATGTGCTTAACCCACACTCAAGGGCCCTGCTTACCTGGGCTGCAGGCTTCTGCTTAGGGAAGACCAGAGCACAGGACAGGAGGGGGGGAAAACCCTGAGGCAGAAGGCTGGACCTGCTTTCAATTATTGATATTGAGGCTGCTGCTGTCACCTGAGATGTTCAGTTCAAGTTACCAGTCCCAGGGACAAACTGGAGCTGCCTCTTACCCTTCAGGAGCTCTCAAAAACCTTACAGAACTCCAGGGTCTTGATTTGAGGGCTAATAAGAGTTATTAGATCTGGTGATCTCTCCTCCAAACCCTTGGAGGAGGCATGGGGCATGGTGTCAGCCAAGGTGATGCAGAGACTAATTTACTCATTAATTCAAAATTCAAGTTTCTCTAAGCAAGTGTCAGGGCTTGGGTCACATAGAAGAGCCAGAACCTGTCCCTTTCCTCCAGGAACTCCAAGATTGGTAGAAGAGACTGACTCAGAAATAGAGAATACAATTTAGCATGATTATTATTGGCTGTTCCATGAACACAGGGACTTTGGCTGTTTTGTGAATTGCTACATATCCAGATAGAATGGTATGTGGCACAAAATAGACACTCAGTAAATATTTGTTGATTCAATAAATGACTGAATCAGCACTGGATTAGGATTAAGCACAGGAAGCTGGAGATGCCCAAAGAATGGGGTCAGAGAAGGCAATCAGAAAGATTGATTATTTGGCCAGGGAAGGTGGCTCACGCCTGTAATCCTAGCACTCTGGGAGGGTGAGGCCGGAGGATGGCTTCAGCTCAGGATTTAAGACCAGCCTGAGCAAGAAGGAGACCCATCTCTACTAAAAATAGAAAAAAAATTAGCAGGGCAACTAAAAATAGAAAAAAATAGCTGGGCGTGGTGGTGCGTGCCTGTAGTCCCAGCTACTCCGGAGGCTGAGGCAGGAGGATAGCCTGAGCCCAGCAGTTTGAGGTTTCTGTGAGCCAGGGCACTCTAGCCCAGGAAACAGAGTGAGACTCTGTCTCAAAAAAAAAAAAAAAAAAAAAAATTATTTGTGTTGAGACTTGAAGTAGGCAAACCTGGCAGGGAGACAGTGTGCCAGGCGGTATGTGCGAAGTCCAGGAGGTCAATCAGGAAACCGCAAGTACTTCCCTATGGCTGGTGAAGCACCTCCCCGCATTCCCCACCCCATGGCATGGAGTGGGAGACAGGTGTCAGGCTCTGTACCATCTTGAATGACAGACTTGAACCTGTGTTCAGGACCCAAGGGAAGCCACGGGAGAGTTTTAATAAAAGAGAATTGATCGTCAGTTGTGTGCGTCAGATTACTACAGCTGCCGTAAAACGCAGGACTGAAGAAAAACGCCTGAAGGCCAGGAGATCAGCTAGGTGGTCTCTACCTCTTCTACTATGATTGAGCTCCACTGCGCTTCTGCTTAAGAAGGGATATGGTCTCCTTCCTCTTAAGTCGCAGATACCCCACCCACGTTGACAACTCCGCTGGACGCTACACCCTCTATGTGTCCCCAAACTGGGCGTTGCTCATGCTGGGTTTTGTGTGCACCCAGACTATAACCTCTAACAACCTCGAATTGGAGCCCACTGGGCCTTCGCATGGCATTTAAAAGAGTATATCATGCCAGCATTTGGTATAACAGTTCCCTAACTGGCCCTAAAGGTGGCCTAGTGAACATGAGATCACATAACACAACTAACCAAGGCCACTACCGCCAGTAGTGATGAAGATTCAAGTTTAGATACTAGATGATGAAGTCATGTGATTCCCGCCGCCCTTTCCATGCGTCACGTGAATCATGTCTAGTCACGCAGGTTGCACCTTCCCATTGGTTGGCGATGATCACGCGGTAGAGGGCGGGGCCGGAAGCCAGGGTATCGGCTGAGGCGGCCAAGTGGCTCTGGGATCGGGTAGGCGCGGGGAGGGGGCGGGTGGTTGCTTGCGGGAGGCAGTCACAGGTCATGTGACCGGAAGGGCTCCTGACGGACGCCGTCCCTCCTCGGCTCGGCCTGAGCGCCCTGCCCGACCCCGGCGATGGGGTGCTGCTACAGCAGCGAGAACGAGGACTCGGACCAGGTGCGGCCGCGGCAGGCGGGGCTTGGGAATGAGGGCTAAAACCCTGGGGCATGGGGCCCAGAACGAAACCTGCAGAGGAGTTAGAGCCTGACTACAGGGCTCTCTGAGTACGGAGGCCTGGAGGGGACATATTACAGAGGGTAGCCGAGCCGGGCTTCTGCCGCTGTTAAAGCCCCAGGTCTCTACACAGTCCCTGAGACAGCCGCCTATCCGGCTCGCTCCCACCCTTTCCACTTCCTCCTACCTTCAAACCTTTACATTTTCAAAGATCCTCAGCCTGGGTCCCTGGAAAACAC
>VBSM01001265.1:36396352-36408368 GCA_008086735.1 Cheirogaleus medius | reverse complement strand
TGAGGTTCAGAAAGAGGATGGGCCTTGTCCAAGTTCACAGTCAGTGGCAGAGCCAGAAATAGACACCGGGTCTGGCTGAGGTGACTATATTTTTCTATTGTCTCTAAGCCTTTCGTTACCAGTCTAAAGCTGCCTCTGGGGGAGGAAGTAGTTAGCATTGCTAGCCAGCTAGTCTCCTCTGTCCCTTCAGCTCTCTTACTGGACGTGCCTCTCCCTTCTACCTCCACCCAAGATTAACTTCCTCTTTTCCTCAGCTGCAGTTCAGGCAGCATCCACTAGATGGCTCTCTGCCTTAGTCCTGGAGTAAGCAGGACCTACAGCTGGGGCTTGAGGTTGCTGGAAGGTTACAGAATGAATACCAGAGCAGAGTACCCCAGCTCATGAATAAACTAATCCTGCCTCCCTCCCCACATCTCCTGAGAACGCTGAAATGAAATGACACATGAGTAAAAATTAAGGTCAAAATAACCTCATGAATTAGCACCCAGTATGATAATGTAGCAGCTTGAGAAATGCCACCAAGCTTGGGCTGATCCTAAGCTCCAAAGGAGCCACTGGTGGAATGGAGTTGCCTAAAATTTGAGACTACCTGGAGTTTCTGTTATCAAGGATAGAGTGAGCTGTTCAGGCTGCTACAGGTTACTGCTCCCCTCATTCCACCAACATTGCCTGAGGATCTGTTAAAGCTTCTTTGTTCAGAGTAAGCCAAGGCAGGTCTGAAAATTGGACCACAGGTATCAATGCTCAGTGAACTGGGAGGAATTCTGCTTCAGAAAGACCTTGGGAAACCTCTGAAGGGCTGCCATTGCAACTTTTTCCATGTCTGTCCCGAGAAGGCAGGAGTCAGTTTGATATGAAGAACTTCCTTGTATCATCTCTCAACCCCATAACGGAGGGGGATGGTAGGTGTGTATGGTGGGGGACTCCTTTAATACTGTAGGTGTGTGGGAGGTTAGAGGACTATTGGGTTGGTGGTAGTACAGATTAGATACCTTCTAAAATCACTGCCATTTCAGATTCTGTGATCCATCTACTGATTAATTCAGCAAATAGTACCCCCAAACTCTACCCCATCTTCTAACCCCAGCTGTAAATATGTTTCAGAAGCTCTGAGGAACCTGAAGGCACTCAGGCTTTTGGGGCATTGATGTGCCTCACACACACACACTTACCAAGGAGCACAGTGCCTGACATATACATATATATGTATGCTTAATAGGCACTAAGTAGATATTGAATTATTCAATGAAGGGCAGGGCATCTGTATGGATTATGCTTTGTGCTGTAGAGTTACCCTTCGTAGTAGTAGCTTGTCTTCCTTCATTCTGAGGACTCCACAGAGTCTCCTCCCTCAGAGTTGGGAATCCCATGATAGGAATATGGGTAGAAGGCATGCTTCCCTCCTGCCTTTCACTTCAATTGCCTTGTATATAGCTATTATTGCAGTTAAAACCCTTGTGAAACATGGACTATGTCAATCAGAAGTGACACAGTACACAATAAAGATCACAATGGGTGGGTGTGTGCTCATGAGAGAACAAACACGAGTTACCCTGTGGCTGATGCTAACCCAAGTAGTGTCCTAAATCCAAGCCAAGCTTAGTAACATTTGGCATCTTCCTGAGCTTAACGGTGGCTACGAATTGCCTGAGAGAAAGCCAAAGCCAGACAATGGGTCTAGGACAGTGGCTGTTAACATTTTCTGTGAGGACAGATGTACTGATGCTTTTATGAAAGACTAGATAACAAAAGCCAGGGATAATGGGGTGTGGTGGGGTACACTTGTAGTCCTAGCTACTCAGGAGGCTGAGGTGGGAGGATTGCTTGAGCTGGGGAGTTTGAAGCTGCAGTGAGCCTCAAACGATCACACCACTGCACTCTAGCCTGGGCAACAGAGCAAGACCCTGTCTCAAACAAGTAAAAAATAAATTTAAAAATTAAAAAAAGCGGCCGGGCGCAGTGGCTCACGCCTGTAATCCTAGCACTCTGGGAGGCCGAGGTGGGAGGATCGCTCAAGGTCAGGAGTTCGAGACCAGCCTGAGCAAGAGCGAGACCCCATCTCTACTAAAAATAGAAAGAAATTAATTGGCCACCTAAAAATATATAGAAAAAATTAGCCGGGCATGGCAGTGCATGCCTGTAGTCCCAGCTACTCAGGAGGCTGAGGCAGAAGGATTGCTTGAGCCCAGGAGTTTGAGGTTGCTGTGAGCTAGGCTGATGCCACACACTCTAGCCCGGGCAACAGAGCGAGATTCTGTCTCTAAATAAATAAATAAATAAGCAAGGGATGAGGCTCGGCATAGGTGGCTTATGCCTATAATTCTAGCACTTTAGGAGGCCAATGCAGGAAGATTACTTGAGGCCAAGAGTTCAAAAGCAGCCTAGGTAATATAATGAGACTCTGTCTCTATAAAAAAATTTAAAAATTAGCCAACGCAAGAGGATTATTGCTTAAGCCTAGGAGTTCGAGGTTTCAGTGAGCTATGATTGCACCACTGCACTCTAGCCTGGGTGACAGAGCAAGACTCTGTCTCTACAACAACAACAAAAAAAAAACATTGGAAATATCACCGTTTGTTGATAATAAGACCCCTCATTTTTTACCAGTCAGAAAAAGCTTATGTACCCAGACAGTGAAGATAGAGTTCTGCCTACTTGCTGGGACTCTGCAGCAGCCTGTTTTCTTTTCACTAGTTTCCTCTCTTCAGGTAAAAACAGGAGAATAAAACTACTGGCTGATATAGATTGGCTTCTGCATTTTCTTCCACCTGACTTTCCTGCTATAGCCTGGCTTCTTTTGAAGATGATCAACTATTCAGAGCCCCCTGGTTCCTTTCAGACTTGTTGCTTTTAGACGTCCTCCCCACCTAAGACAACAACAACACATCTGCAAGCATATGGGAAGAATGTTTTTAGGCTTTTAAATAGAAGCCTGTGGTTTCTCCCTAGGGGTCACACTGGGCCTGCTGCTGCCTTGGTGAGTAGAGTGCTGTGCTCTGGGGGCTGACCTGGGATGACATGGATGCTTCTGAAGGAGTAGTCAAGAGGGGGCTCCTGCACCGAAGTGTTCATATAGTCCCTTCTGCTCATAGTTCAGGCCATCATTCATCAGGTGTAAGCATGTGCCCTCGGAGTCTTGGTTCAGCCTGGGAGGACAGAGAAGGACAGGTGTTTCAAGGACATGGGGCATCAGCCTTCCCCATAGCCTGCTTTCTACCCTTTACTACTCTAGGCCTGCCTAGCTGCATTTCCATTTTAAGATATTAATCTTAAAACAAAACTCATTTGATAGTTATAACATCCATTTCTATTTTCCAGATGAAGAAACTGAGACCCAAAGGGTAAAAGGACTTGCCCAGAGTTAAGCCAATGAGTCAGTTGTGGACTGCAGTCAGTGTCCTCAATCCTCCTCTTGAGACCCTTTCTGCTACTCCACAGTAGTTACCATGGAGACTGTCTTGATACCTACCCTCTGTTGACATCAGCTGGGCTATTCTATTGCTTAACAGACTCCTAGGGGCTTGCACTGAATCTGGTTGGTGTCTGACAGCCCTTTTCAGTTTGACCTAGCTGGGGATTTGCTACCTTCTCTGCTCAGCTTGTCTGTCAGCCCCGTTACCTTTCCATCCAAAGACCCTACTTTCAGCCACATCCTGAAAGTAGTCACACATATATTAATATAAACACACACACACTTGCATAAAACCAGTCTGCCTCTCACTCACCTGTCACTGATGCCTGAAACTCCACCATTAGGGATTCATTCCTTTGGGTTTAGGGATTGTTCCCTGTTAAAATGGAAATACCCCCTGAGAGGGGTGAACACAATGTTGTTATCAGTCTTTGCAATGAGGTGTGAATTGTCTTACCAGATCCTTTCCAAATTCTTAGCCAAAGTAAAGCTGAGGACAGGTTTTCCTGGAGACTGGAAAGAGCCATAAGAATACTACTCACCTGGGAGGAAGAGAGCTGACAACACACTTTACCAAGTGGTTTGTATGTGAATCATACAAACATAAGACAGACAGACTGACAAGGACAAAGATTTCTCCGAGTCTACCTCCCTTTTCTGATTCCATCCACTGCTGTCACCTCTGCATTATTACTTCACCCGCTTTCCAAAAGGATTTGGAGTTTATAATAATAACACTCATAAGACAGGATGATTTGTAGAATAGTGCTGTCCAACAGAAATATAACATGAGTCATAAGTGCAAGCCACATATAGTTTTTTTCGCATGCGTAAAATTTTCTAGTAGCCATAAGAAAAATGAAACAGGTGAAGTTAATTTTAATATATTTTATTTAACCCAATATATTCAAAATATCACTCAACATGTAATCAATATTAAAAATTATTGACATATTTTACACTTACAGCACATCCCAGTTTGGATTAGCTACCTGTCAAGTGCTCAGTTACCACATGTGACTAGAGGCTACCATATTGGACACTGCAGATGTAGAAAATTAAAAATGGAAGAGAAAGATCAGAAACTGGATTAAAGGAAGAGCAAAATGTACCAGGGACTTTAGGAATCTAAGCCTATATTTAGCTCTGAAATCCCTCGCAGCCAAAATAAATAAGGGAAACCTTGGGATATGCAGTTCTCATCACTGGGTTCAAAGAAGAATTACTTTGTATGCAGAAACAATGAAATTGGCAAATATTCTTAAAATGGAATTTTTGTTAAAAAACAAGGACCTGATAGCTTGTAATTCAGTTTAAGCTTAATTAAAACAGTTGAAGTAAATTTCTTGTTTGGTGATTTAACATATGTAAGGATAGAGTTTAACAAGTTTAGAGGACTGGAAAGTGAATGTCTATCTCTCAAAAAGTAGCAATTCCAACTGAGTTTTAGGGATGTGTTGGCTTGAGTCAGTTCACAGCTAAATTCTCTGTTACTGACTGTCCCTGTGGGCATGGGTTGTTGATTAGGTAGGCCTGAATCTTTTAGATATCAGATCTACAGGCAGACAACATAGAACACATTATTCTTTTAGAAATAGAGGAACCTGGCTTGTGTTTTGCAGAAGTAGAGGAACCTAGTTTAGACAGATGTCCATCCCACTACACCTACAACAGGGCCTTTGAACAAGATTGGATACTTTTCTCAAAGTAAATCTGGGTTGGAACCCCAGAGTTCTGCATCAATGAACATGGATTTTGGCTTAAAATACTAAAGGACAGATTTTTACTGTTAGTCTCCTTGACCATTAGAGGAACCTAGTACAGTTCCTAAGAACTTCTGGTTTTGTTAGCACTGGCTCCTGATGCATTTTCTGAATGAGTCAGTATTAAAAATTTATCCACCTCAAGGAGCTGGATAAATTTGCTGGTAGGAAAGGGTTATTAGTCTTCTCCATCTAAACAGTAGCCCAGGGGTAATCACTCTGATTCTCCCCATGTGCACGGTAAATTAACCTCTTCTTCTTATTAAAAAAACAAAAACAGCCCAGGCTGTGAGCTAGTATTATGTCTTATTTAACACAGAAACTGGTTTACAACAGGTACTCAGGAAATGTTTGTGGGATGAATGAATGAGAAACTGCCAAGTAAGATGATTTCTGTTTTGGGAGAGTTGATGCTAAGCTGTTCTAACAATTGGTTCCAGGTTCAGCTGTTTCAGTCCACACCTCATTCACAGTAAGATATTCAATTCAATTCTGCAAACATTTGTTGAGTGCCTGCTGCCCTGTGCCTAACCAGAAGGAATGAAGCCAAGATACAAATAATAGAACCCTGTCATGAGCACAGAAAGAACTGCTGGGTTTATATTGATTGTGGCAAACCAGCCTGCATCCAGTTCCAAACTAACAGCTGCCCACTTAGTGAATACTCTCATGTTTCAACACTCAGCTCTAGTGTACCCTCCTCTATAAAGCCTTTCTTTTCCAGATAAAACTGACCAATGTGCCCTGTGTTAGATTGATTGCTTTGATGATCCCTATTCATGGTCTTTCCTGTATCCATCCCTTTTTGCATATAACTTTGTAGTTCCATCCCACTCTGATGCTGGGCTCAGCCACATGACTTGTTTTGGCCAGTAGAATGTTGATAAACATGAAGCAAACAGAAGCTTTAAGAGGGGGCTTGCCCTCTTGCTCTTTGCCAGTGCCATGAGAACATGGCTGGCCTGCTGGAGGGATATGACAGATGTGCAGGTAAGAGACATATGAAAGAGAACCAGTGATCTCAGCTGAGGCCATCTTAGATTAGCCTACAGTCAGCCTACCACCAGTGAAGATCAGAAGAGTCACCCAACCCACATGAGTGAGCCCAGTCAAGACCAGAAGAACCATCCAGGTGACTCAAAGATTTAGAAGCAATAATAAATGCTTATTGTTTTAAGCCACTGTGTCTTTGCATGGTTTATTACACAGCAATAGCTAACTGATGCATTCCCCCAGTGTACTTTGAACAAAATTTTTTCATAGCCTGTTTTCTCATCTGTGAAATGGAGACAAACCCTACCATGAGAACTGTTGTATATCCTGCAGCAGATGCTCCGTAAATGGAAGCAGTTCTCTGTGTACTCATTTCTTTATAACCTACTTTCTATTTCCCTCCCTATAAGTTTGAGGACAGGGACAAGAAGTCAGACTTCTTCTCTCTGCCCACCATTAGCCTACATTGAACCTGGCAAAAATGCATATTCATTAAAGGCTTGATGGACAAATGAATAAATAGAAAAATGAAAGGAGAAATGAAGGAATAAATGGTGTCTTCAAGCTGTTGCAGCTGTCCCCAATCTTTATGGCACCAGGGACTGGTTTCATGGAAGACAGTGTTTTCACAGACGGGGCTGGGGAGGTGGAGGCAATGATGGTGAGCTATGGGGAGTGGCAGTAAATACAGATGAAACTTTGCTCATTCGCCCACGGCTTACTGCCCACCGCTTGGTGCTCGTTGGTGCCTGGTACCAGTCCGCAGCCTGGGGGTTGGAGACCAAAGACATAGAGGACCTGACAGCTGGGGAGAAGTGACAGAGGCTTAATGTTGCCTTGCTCACTCCTGTGGCTGTGTTTTTGGAGTCAGTCTTTCCCAGCTGCTATTCTGGCTTATGACCAGGAGACAGTCAGATCCCAGCACCTTTACCTCTCCAGACTGAATGACCTGACCTGATGAATGACAGGGTTAGGGGCATACCTGCCTTGTTTTGGAATTCCAAAATTCCAACTGATTTTTTCTTTTCCAAACAACTAAATATTTTTAATTACCTCTTTTTTAATTGTAATAGTTAATATGATAGCTGAATAAAGTCAAACATAAACAAGTATATCAAGTAGAAACTGAAAGTCTGAATCTCCATTAACAGTTTGAGAATATAACCTCCTAGAATGTGATATATAATAAGATTATGTATATATTTTTAAAAATACTGTCTATTCCTTTATAAACCTATTTTTTCTTTTCAAAGTGTTGTAGACTCCCTTACCCTTTTAATAGCTGCAGAGTATTCCATAGTATGTATCATACTTTAACATTATTTACTTAATTTAACTTTATTTAACCAATCCCAAATTGACAGAAATTTGTTTTCAGTTTTTGGAAATTACTAACAACTGGAATTTGATTTATTGCTAGCCTATTCCTGCCCTCTCTCAGGCAAGCAGCAACATGATGGCACAGGAAGCTTTGAGGAATAATCAGATGAGATCTGATAGGAGATTCACAGCTTGGCCTAGAGAGTTTCTGTTTATTGGCTACAGGTGGAAGAAAAATCAAATGCCAAGAAAAATCTGCCACATAATCTAATATATTCTGGGAGGTTATAGTCCCAGGTTTCAAAGGGAGGCCAAGATTCAGCCTGGATCCTGCCCACCTCTCTACTCCCATTTCTTATCCTCACCTCCAATTCTGCTGTCCAGCCAAATGCATCTACTCACAGTAAGTTTCCTGCACCTGCCTCTGGGCATCTAGAACAGTTTCTCCTTCCAGCTTTCTCTGCTTGGAATATAGGTTCTTCCTTCCTTTGCCTTGCTAATTCTTACTTCAGGGCTCAGCTCAGGTTTCAATTCTTCTTCTTCATTTTTTTTTAGGGACAGGGTCTTGCTATGTTGCCCAGGTTGGAATACAGTGACATGACCAAAGCTCATTGTAACCTTGAATTCCTGGGCTCAAGCCATCTTTCTGGCTCAGCCTCCCAAGTAGCTGGGACTACAGGCATGCACTACCATACTTGGCTAATTTATTTATTTAATTTTTTGTTTGTTTTTTATAGAGACAGGGTCTCACTATGTTGCTCTGACTGGTCTCAAACTCCTGACCTCAAGCAATCTTCCTGCCTTGGCCTCCCAAATGCTACGATTACAGGCGTGAGTCACCACATCCAGCCTAGGTTTCAACTTTTCTGAGAAGCCTACCCTTATCCCCAAATCTGGACGTGGAACTTCTCTTCTGAGCTCCCGTAACACCCTATACTTATTGTCCTGGTAGCACTCATAACACTGTAATTATCTGCTTATTATTTATATGTTCATAAACTCCACCAGGGCAGGAACTATGTTTTTCTCATAGTTGTATCTCAAAGTGGTGGCAAGTAGTAGGTGCTTAACAAATACATAAAAAATTGCAACTGAGTAACAGTATAAAGGAGAAGGACGTGAGGTTGCTGAGCAATCGTCTTCAGAAATTACTAAAGAAGTGATTGAGAGAAATCTAAAGGATAAGTATAAATTAACCATAGCAGGGGGCAAAGATGAGCATTCCAGGCAGAAGTAACAGTTATATGCAAAGGTTCTGTGGTGGGAGGGTACTTGAAAGAGAAGGAGGATGTATGGTTAGACTAGAGTCTGGAGACATAGGAGCAATAGGAAGCCACAAAGTATATATTTAAATGGAAGGTGGGTGGGGAGAGTGAACAATATCAGATTTGCATTTGGATGGATTACTTCCACAGTATTTAAAATGGCTGGGAGGGAAGGCAAGAAAGATGTGATGACTAAGATGAAACAGGGAGTTAAGTTGGCAGGACTTCATGATTGATGGGAAAGAGAAGATGTATTAAGGATAACTCTCAGGGTTTTGGCTTGTGAATATTGTGGATAAAGGTGGAAACATTGGAAGAGATCCAGATTTGGAAGAGAGGGTTGGGGTGCATAGAAATTATCAGTTTCTGAAGTGTTGAGTTTGCATTGCCTTTGAGATATCCTGAAGGAGATGTCTTGGTGGCAACTGGCTATATGGATCTGGAGGTCAAAGATGAGGGCTGGGCTGGAGATACACACTTGTGTATATCTGCATACAGTTGGTAAATGAGGTTGTGGGTATGGATAAGAGTACCCAAGTGGAGAATATAGAATATGGCAGGAAGCAGGTATAGGACCAAGCCTGGAAGAAATGTGAGATAGCCAGTGAACCAATCAAGGCCAGGTAGTGGCCAGCCACAAGCCAACGGATCATGGCAGCTTCATACATGGGTGCTGTGTTAGCCAGATTGCTTCCTGTTTAATTTAGTTAAAAATGCTCAATTCCCATTGTCTTCAGTCTCTCTAGTTCCTTCTCCCCATTAAAACTTTCAGGGAAGGACTTGAAACTTATTCAGGCTTAAGTGTGAATAACCCAAAGTAGGCCATACAGGTTCCCCTTCCCTGGGGCAGTTTAACCTATCTCCTCTAAACAGTGCAAAAGCTATAAAGGTAGCAAGCTCAAGCTAAAGAGACTTGGTTGGAAGTTGGAGAACTGGGGTCTAGTTCTAGCTCTGTCACTGATTTAGTGTGTGGCCTTGGACAAGTCACTTCTCCTCTCTGGGTTTCAGTTTTCCAATCTATGAAATGGGGATAGATATCCTTCACTCAGAGCTGTTATGTTATCAAAAGACTGTGAAAGCACTGGGTAAACTGCTAAATGTAATAGATCTGTCACGAGGACGGTAAAAGGAATGAAGCTGGAAGAGAAGAGAAGCAGAGAGCTTCGAGAAGCAGACCATGGAGGAGGTGTAGGGAGAAGAGGTAATTTAGGGCCAGTATCCTTAATGAGTATGTGTGGGAGAATCCTGCAGAGTCTCTGAGAGGGGATCTTCTGTCTTGGAAGAGGAAGGAAAGAGGCACGTCAAGCTCCATAAAGTTGCCTAAATCTTCAGAATTAGGGACTCTGATTTACTCTAATGCTACTCCCGTGTCTTGAAGAGGGTCTCAGTTCCTCAGAGGAAAACCAACCCCATGTCTGAGGGCGTTTCAGATTTCCTAGGGTGTGTCCAGGACTTGAGGTATCCGTATTTGGGGGGCCCATGTTTGCGTTGGGGAAGGCTCTTAAGCAATCCCAAATCTGTATGGGTATGTATCTCGGCAGCCTTCCCGTTCACTGCCCCCATATGGGTGTTGTGACTTGTTCACTGTGAAAAGGGGTGAGGGTTAGGGGGTGGAGATCTCAGGTCCCCGAGTAGAGAAGTTCCTAGCCTTTCCGTGGTGCCCCTTCCCTCTCCATAGAGCTCTTATTCCCTAGAGCAGGTTTCCGGTTTTCCTGCCCGACTCACCAGCAGTTGCTTCCTCTCCAGCCTCAGCGTCCTACTATTTCAGCGTTACTCGGCGTAACTCCATGGCAACTGTCTTCGTCACCACGTCCCGGCCAGCGCCGTAAGTGCTGCCGCTATGCCTACCGGGACCTGTAGTTCCTCGGGGCGGGGCTACAAGGCCGCAGGTAGTGCTGGGATTTGAAGTTCCTTTTGCCTTCATGTTGGGGCCATTGTCCGGAAATGGTGAAACCCCTCTCCCTTCCCAGTGGCCCTCACACTTCCTTTTCCCGGGTCCTCAAGCGTGCCCTGCGTACGACAACGGCCGATAGGGGCCAATCAGAGGGCGGTGCGAGGGGGTGGGGCCATAGTTTAAATTAATTGTGCGCTCACAGCACCCGCGCGAGACCGCGACGAGGTGTGCGATCCGAGGGAATCACTAGGCGAAGAGGGAGCGCGCGGCCAGGTAACCGGCGCGGGCCCGCGGCTGGCGTGTGGTCTGGACGCCCGCAGGGATGCCCAGGCCTAAAGGGGTTGCTGCAGAGGCCGGTGCGAGCGGAAAGCCTCCTTCGTAACAGTCTGAAAGGGGAGAGTCTATGGGGGTAAGGTTTGTAAGGGGAGGGACACATCCGAGGGGGAGGAGCTGGGGGTGTCTGAGGGGGAGGGTCTGTTTGGGGGCGTGTCCGTGGATTTATGTCTGAGGACGTCGGGGGTAGCGGGTAGTGCAATTTCTTGACAGCCTTGTAACTTGAGGGGTCCTGTAATGGAAAGTCCTCGCCTATTATTATGAACAATAGTAGTAGTAGTTATAGTTGTACAGTAGTAAACATTTTCCAAGCACCAGCTACGTATCTGGCACTGTGCTACACCTTTCATAAAGCTCATCTTTTTAATCTTCTAACAGCCTTATTAAAGATGGGGACCTTGAGGTTTATAGTGTTTCACTTGGCCATGGTTACATAGCTAGTGCGAGGTTGGCTATACTGGGAATTTTGAGGGTTGGGCATAAACGAGGACGGGGGGAGGGGCTTGTGAGGGTGCGCGTTGTGTTGAACTAGTCACTTAATTTATTTTCAGCCTCACTTTTCAAATATGTAAACAATGATTTTACCTGCCTAATGTACTTACTGGGGTTGTTTTGAGGATCAAATCAGCTAAGGTGTTTCATGCAAGCACTTTAGAGAGTACAAATTTATGGCTACAAATGATGCGACTATGTGAAGGTTGTGGGTGGGAGAGAGCCCAATGGGGTTAATGGTTCCTCCTCTGAGTACCTCTTTTGCTTACCTCTGAGGTAGCATTTGTCATCTGGTGCTCTAAGATTCTCTTTACATGTTTCTCTGCCTTTGTAGATAATGAGAGACTGTTTTTTGTCACTGTATCCTGATGGCTATGTGGGATTTGAGATATGTCATGACCATTAATGTATATTAATACTTCAGAATGATGTGTTTTCTTGGGCTGAAAAGGGGATAGGAGTCTGGCTTTCCCATCTTCATTTAGTAGCTTTTTTTTTCTTTTTCTTTTTATTTCATCATATTATGGGGGTACAAATATTGTTA
>VBSM01001265.1:36378645-36393589 GCA_008086735.1 Cheirogaleus medius | reverse complement strand
CGCCTCGGCCTCCCAGAGTGCTAGGATGACAGGTGTGAGCCACCGCGCCCAGCCCTGATCTGCTTTTTGTCTTTACATGTTAATTTATGTTTTCTAGAATTTTATATAAATGAAATATTACGATGTATGTTCCTTTGTGCCTGGCTTCTTTCATGTAGCATTTCATTTATCCATTCAGTTACATGTATCAGTCACTTGTTACTTTCTATTGCTAGATAGTATTTCATTGTATGCTATATCATATTTTGTTTATCATTCATTATTGATGGAAATTTGGCTCATTTTCAGTTTTTGGCTATTGTAAATAAAGTTGCTGTGAGCATTCATGTACAAATCTTTAAGTGCATATGTATTTTCCTTTCTTTTTGTAGTGGCATGGCTGGGTTATATAGATGTATGTTTAACTTTTTAAGAAATTGTCAGTTTTCCAAAGTAGTTTTGCCAGTATGTTCCTATAAACTGAATGTTCCAGTTACTTCATATTTTTGTCAACACTTGGTATTGTCAGTCTTTTTAATTTTAACCACTCTCACAGAAGTATAATAGTATCTTCTTATGGTTTTAATTCATTCATGTTTTCCTGATAACTGATGATGTTGAACATCTTCTTATGTATTTATTGGCTGTTTTTATTTCTCCTAGAGTAGCTTTGTGTTTACTTCTGCTGGGCACTCAAGGCTTTTCTCAGCCTGGAACCAAAATGTTTGTAATTTTGCTCTGCTTGTAGATTTCTAGGCCATAATGTTGTATAAAATTGAACTCCAAATCCACTTGTATACATACTTATGGTTTTGAATTCCTAGAACGTGTTTTCTTCCTACTTCACTGGGTGAGCAGGGCAAACTTCTTTATTTCCCTGTGGACAGATTTTTTTTCCTAGTCTGTCTTTTTGCTGGGTACAAACTTGTGGGTCTCAGCCTCTACAGGGGGATCTCAGTTTCCTTTTGCGGGCTTAAGATCTATCTCCTGGGCCTATGAGCATGTCATAAATTCCTCACACTGCTAGGACAGCTATGCCATCAGCTCACTAATCCAGTTTTTATTTCTTTGTTTCTGGTTCCTGGGATTTCCCTTACTTTCTTGTGAGCTCAATTTATCTATGTGTCAGTTTGGATCTAATCAGTAAAACAGAAACCACACACTAGTTATTTTAATAGAATGAACTCTATAATAAAGGAAACTGGTTTAAGCCCTTGTTTGGAGGGCTGGAAAAGCAAAAAAGGAATCTTAAAGTAACTTTGACATAAATACAGCCTTATGCAACTTTCTCATCTAGGACTGAAAAACAAAGGGAGGAAGGTTTGGGGTTATCAGAACCTAGAAGTCTGGAGGGATCTGGAGGAGCTGTACCCAGATTCTCTGAGGAGAGGGTGTTGCCTGGTGCTGCTGGTTTCTTAGGAGCTCACAGGAGGGGCCTGGAGGAGCCCTGCCCAGCTGATGCTGGTGTCTCTGAGGGGCACAATGAGGCTCTGGGAGTTTAGAGAGAAACTGGAGGAACCAAGTGCTGTTGTCAAGAAACAGCAAGCTACAGGAAGTCCCTTGCAGCCTCCTCCTGCCTTCCGTTTTCCCTTCAGCATCCCTTATTGATAGAACCTAACAGGGAGCCAGCTGACAGAAGTGAAACAGAGTTGGTGGAGTCCCAGCCCCAGCATCACAAAGCAGATCACAACAGAGTAGGTGTGGAGCCTGGCCTCTGGTTTTGTGTTCTTGCAGGGTCACATAAGTCTTTCTCCTCATCTGCATGACAGGCATGTATATATTTGAAAAAAGATTTTTTGTTCTCTTCTGGCTGAACAATAGTTCTTCCCCTACAATTTTTTAAAAACCCATTCTTCATGGGGAGGATTCCCCACCTGATGACACACTTCTAGACCTTTCACCATGGTCATTGGCACTCTTCCTCTGTATGTACTCTAACTTTGCTCTTAAAAGGTGGGGTACAGAGTTGTCTTCTACTAAAGCAACCTGAGACTGCATTAATGTTTTGGGTAGCTCTGGCAGACTTGTGGTTCACTGAGAGTATACTTAGTAATACTTAGTAACAGTCTCTCCTCCACCTCCCACCATAGGCAGCTTTTTTTTTTTTTTTTGGCAGCGTTTTTAGTATGAACTGCTCTACCATTCTGTATTTCTTTGTTTGGTGATTTTATTATAAATATAGGACTTTACACTTAATCCTGTTAGCTTGTTTGTTATTTTTGGTAAGGTCAAACCTATTAAGATCTTTTTGCCAGATCAAATCTAAAAACATTGCATTTTCTGTCCTTCACAGTTTAATTCCAAAGCTTGAATAGCAGGTCTTATATGTTTTCATTCTAAGTCTTTGGTAAAAATGCTAAACATGGTAGGTTTGAGAAGCAAGCTCCATGTCACAGCACTATAGATCTTACTCCAGTTAATGGAGGTTTCTGGAGAATAGTTTTAACTATTCCTACTTGTGACTGGCAAATTAGAGGAGGAGCCATCTGGAAAGGGCAGTATCTTGGCTGTCATTGAGGGGAGGAGAGAACCAAGGTTAAGGGTTGGCCATTAGGTAATCAGTCGCCTTAATAAGGGGCCACTTGGCAGAAGTAAAATGATCTGGTGGATGTAGAAGGGAGAGAGGGCATTATTGCACAGCATGCTCCTGGGTTGAGGAACTGCTGTTGGCAGCTGTGTGGCCTGCTCTTTTTGTCCTACTTAAGGGCCAGTTTCTTTGAAGCCAGCGCAGGAAATGCCAGTGATTCAGCCTTGCAGATTTCTTCTCCCTTATTGCAGCTGAGGACTGGTTTATCTGGTAAGGAGTAAAGACTGCATACATTTCAGGCATATTTATTTGATCACTTGAGTGCCTTCCTGTGACTGGCCAGAGACACTTGTTTTGCAGGCTGTAAAGGTTTTGGTACCCTGTGGCAAGGTGGATGCAATGTGACCTCAGCACCTGGTCCTCTATGTGGGCAGCAGCTGCATTCTGCCCTGTAAGTAGGCATTTTTTGAGTATCTATACTTCTGTGATGGCCTCAGTGAGGAGTGAGATAATAGCTTTGATTTCATGCTCTTCTATATTTTCTGTGGTGTTACAGTGTGAATTTTGGGGAAACCTTTTGTTCCCTAAGTTTCCTTCTGTACCCTTCATGAACTGCAGTAATGTGGACTCTGTCTGGTTGCTAACCTTCAAAACCTAGTTTCCTTAGGCAATGAGCAAATACCTAATATGTGCCTATTATATCTGTCATAGAGCTGAGTATATAAAGAAGTGTATAATACAGAATTTCCCTCCTTACCAGTTTATTTTGAAAGCTTTGCCACATTTGCTCTCTTTCATTTTCTGAACTTTTTGACTGTCAGAAGTACACATATTACTTCATCCCTAAATATTTCAGCATTTCCTAAAAACAACAGTTTCTTCCTATATAACCACAAATTAACACTCAGGAAATTTAACATTGATTTAATACATCCCATGTATAATACTTGTTCAGATTTCTCAAATTTTTCTGATGAAAAATTTTATAGATTTTTTTCTGTTCAGGATCCATTGAAGGATCATGCATGCATTTAGTTGCCATGATTTTGTCATGTCTTTAGTCTGCTTTAACTTTGAACAGTTCTTTTTTAATTCTGAATGCCTTTATGTTTTTCACAGCAATTGAAGCATTCAGGTTAGTTGTTTTGCAGAACGTATCTTAATTGGATTTGTATGATTGTTTCCTCTTGATTTGATTCAGGTTTTTTGTAGAAGAATCATGTAGGTTAATATAGTAGTTTGATTAATGAAGCTAACATTAAATCACATAAAAGCAGTATCTGATTTTGCAAGACTGTATAATTTAGCACTTGATTGTGTCATCTAATCTATAAGCCCCATAGGAATTGAGAGAAGAGAGAATTCAGTAGGACTTGAAATGACTAGGAATGAAATGATTTTGGCAGGTAGACAGGGTTTGGAAGATGGATAGAATTTGAGGCAGTTAGAGTATGATTAGATAGGCTGTGATTTGGGCTCCCTTCCAACTATTAAGGTTATATGTCATGAAAAGTGTGTTCTCTATCTTCCATGCTGTTTGTACTACTGGGAAGCCTAATAGTATAGAGCTCTTGCTTTGGCCTCAGGTGTAGAGACTATGCCTAGCATTTTGCCAGCTGCCTAACCTTAGGGAGGTTTGCTTGCTTGCAAGATAGAAGGAGTATTAATAGGCTGGTCCAAGTGCAGTAGTGTTTACAACTAACTGATCACAACCAGTTACAGATTCCTTTGTTCCTTCTGCACTTCTATTGCTTCACTTGACTGTCTTTAAAAAAATTAATTAATTAAAAAAAGAGTGTTAATGACTATTTCAAAGGTTATTGTGATGTTCACAGTGAAATATTGCATAAATATTTGAATGCCTTTAGGAAGGGGCAGTGCTCCCTAGTTCTGCTATATGCCTCATTGGAGCATTCATTTCTGTTACCTGCCTGACACCTGTTACCTGTCTGAATTTATCACTCCGTGGTAACTGAAGACATGGAAATGAGACGGGGCTTGGCTTATGCAGAAAGAAGTGGGAAGACTGGCTTGATTAGTTCAGAGTATACTCTGTGGAATAGTGGGAAATAGGTTGAATAAATGACCTGAGTCCATACAGTGGAGGACTTGGAAAATTAAGCCAAAGAATTTAGGTATAACGATTTAGGGAGAAGAAAACCATGCAAGGTTTTTGAGCAGCAGAGAGAGACTTGAAAATGAGTGGTGTGGAGCCTCCTGAGGAAGGACCTTCCTGGTTTAGGGACTGGAATCCTAATAGGCAGGGCCTTCCCAGTGCTGACCAAGTGGGGGTGTGGTTTGGCAGTCTTGCTACAGGCGGCCAGAATTTCTGCCCCAGTGACTCTTCCTGCTCTGCCACTGACTCACCCCATTGACCTGGCCTGCATGGCTTTCCTTCTGCTTGCTGTCTGATCCACAGAACGCTGAGGCTGCCCAGAATGATGCGAGGCTACGCTGACCAACAGTGGGTGGGATGGGAGAATGAATAAGCATTCCTGTCCCTTTGCCCCTTCCCTGGGTAGAGGCTAATTCTAAGCCAGACTGCCGAGGATCACTGTGTCCCAGCCTGTGGAGGCTGTCCACCTGGAGGTAAGTCAAAATGGTTCCTGCCTGCTCTCTTCCTTTTCATAGGTCAGCTTTGTCCTGAGCAGGATTTCTGCTACTTTCTTTTTCCCTGATCCGTGTTCTTCAAAGTACCTGTCTTACAGTAACTAGAAGCAGGGGGTGGGCAGACATGTTTAATAAACATATTTTTGTAACGATGGGAGAGGGGGTCTAGAGGTTTTCATTGGGCTCTTGCTCTGAGGTAAATTGTCCAGAATTCTTGTAAGCCAGACACTAAAAATGGCTTATACTCATTGGGGCCACGGCAGAGAAATCCTGGTTTAAGCCATTATGTCTCAGCTACTCGGTTTCAGAACCATTCTTGGTGTGCTTTAGTGTCCTGAGTTATCTCCCTCCTTTTGGCCAGGAGAATGAAAGATAGAAGTGAGGAGCAGGGAAGAGGCAGCTGTATGGATAGATATGTGCTGTGAGTTAGGGTATCTGGGTTTCTAGTCCTCATGGTTCTAACCAGCTTTGCAACCATGGACAAATTGCCTAACATCAATAGACTGGCCTTTTCTCATATGTAAAATGGTACAGTTTGGATTATATGATTTTTGATGATTTCTTCCAGGGGCCAAAATTTATGATTATATAATGTGTGATTATAAAGTAATAGTTTAATTTTTGATACATGACAGTTACTGTACATATCTTGCCCCCTAAATTGCAATTGTGGGACGATTATAATACAATGTTTGTAAGTTTGTCCTCTTCAAAGTAATTGTGTTCTCAGCCTTTACATTTATTCTGGCGAGGCTGCTAGTGCTCAGAACATTTTTGGCCTCTGACCCAATCTTTTGAGTATCCTCAGAGGTAGCAAACCTTCACTGTTGCTTGGTGGATTCAATTTTTGGAAACACTCAGAAGATACTGTGAGCCAAAGAATCAAGTAAGGCAGTACCTTTTTTGGTGAAGAATGAGGTGTGACTATAAAAGAGTGTAAATCCTATTTTTTCTGTGTGTCTCCCATGGAATAGACTTTAAAGTCAGTTCCCAAATAAGTGTTTTGTTAGAATAAGTAAACAGCTTCCTAAGGAGAGTATTTTGATTACAGTTTTCATCTGATTTAATAACATTGGAAATGTATGCTTAAAAAAATGAGTCACCTCCCACAGAAGGTGAATTTGGTTAAAAAAAAAAAAGTCACTTTATTTTATACTCACTGTGCATATGCTCGCTTCTAGGTCAAGGTGACTAGAAAGTGGAGAAAATTAGCCTTTCTCCTTGTAGTCCTCCCAAATCACAAATGTGTTGAGGTCTGAAGGGGTTTAGAACATGTTGTTGTAGGAAATTGCAGCTGAGGAGCCATTATAGTCCCATCTCCAGAAGACCTGCAGAGTTAAGAGTTCTTCAGGCTGTGACAGCCATTGCTAACCAGCAGGCTGGAACCAATCAGGATGATTCCCAAGTGGTGGGGTTGAAGCAGATGGTTTGGTAGCCCCAGTCTTTTTTAGGAGAAATGATGTATTGATGTATTAAATAACTTCATTGATTTTTTTTTTTTTTTTTTTTTTTGATCAGCTGTGGTGGGTTTGAGAAAAGGTAGGGGTGGGCAGGAGCTCATCTTGAATGCATTCAAATTAGGCTGATTATACTACCCTGGAATATGCTCCTGGAAATAGTGGTCTTGTTAACTCATCAGTAAAATGAGGTGTTAGCCAGCTTGGTCCAAAGAGTCTGTCACTAAGTTAATCATTTGCAATTCTCTTTCTTACTCTAGGCATTGTTTTCCTCATTTTTATATTGAAAGATTTAAGAGATGCTAAGAGTTCTAGATCTGAAAAATCAGGTAGGCCTAAGGAGGTTTCAGGTGGGGGAGTAATCTGTTTGTTCTAAGGTGTTTGGCTGTTGGACTAGGGGTAGGAGAATTTCCTTTTTACCTCCTAAATTTTAGTGACTTTCTTCTCCACTTATAGTCACAGCTGGGTGATCAAACATTAAGTAGCTATTTAATGAGAAACAGGCACTGGGAGCTTGCTCCTGAAAAACAATCACAGGACATGCTGGTCCTAAAAGAAGTCTTTCCTTGGTAGGGCCTATTGTTTGAAGGAGGTGGGGGTGAATTTCATCTAAATGGACAGTGCGGTTTGTGATTTAGAGGATTGAGAGACTTTGTTCCCTGCTGTTGTTAATTTTAAGCCTTTCTTTAAAGGGATTCTCATAGTGAATGGTGCAGAAGAATTCATTTAGAGAAAAAACCCCATGTAACCACAATTAGAAGTTAAATGCCCAAGGAGGGGCAGTTGCTGGAGAGACAAAGTTGCTTCTCAGTTCTTACGTCCTACAGATGACTCCAATGAGAGAATAGGCTGCTTAGTGAGCTCACTAGGTGCTAGGCTGGAATATTCAGGCTACAAACAGATGAGGATGTGACCTATAGAATCCATACCTCATAATCTCCCTATTTCTCTTCTTTCCCTCAGTGCCCTTTAGTTTTAATTAGCATTATGTAAACAGTCAGCTTGCCAGTCCCCTTAAAGTGGCAGGTGCATGACATTTTCTGCTGTTCATTCATGCTAGGTGTATGACTTGAAATTAGAGGAACTGTCCTCTTTGACAATTTGCCTTTGCTGGCTGCCTCATGAAAGAATTCAGATTAGGGCCAGTTGGCTGTCATTGAGTCAGGCAGCATTATTTAGTACCTACTGTGTGCAAACATTGTGTTGGAGTAGAGTTGATAAGTGAATAAGATGGTTTCTGCCCTCCAGGAGTTTAGTCAATAGAAACATGTGAGTCAGCATAGAACCAAAGAGAGATGAAATTAAGTATGTGGAGGAACAAGCAATATGGGAGCATATGGAGGAAAGAACAATTGTTCCTGATTTTGCAGGCTATAAGCAGAACTTGGGGAGGGAGAGAGCTTTTGAGCCAGGTTATAAAGGATGAATAGGAGTTAAGGTTTAGAAGACAGGGCATTTCAGGGAGGTCACACCATGGGCAAAGGCACAGAGCCTGAAAAATACCTGGCATGTTTGGGGCAAATGTGCCTGAGATAGAAGATATTTTAGAGGAATGAGTTGGAGATGAGACTGGAAAGGAAATTTGCAGGCTGAATCTTGGTAACTTTAAGTCATGTCAAAGGATTTGGATTTTATTTTGCATGGAATTAACTATTGAATGTTTTTGATATATGGAATGACATGACCCAATCCATGTTACTTTGGTCTTGGTCTTTTGTTTTGTTTTGTTTTTAGAGACATGGTCTTGTTCTGTCACCCAGGCTGCAGTGCAGTGGCATGTAACCTTGAACTCCTGGGCTCTAGCTATCCTCCTGCCTCTGCTTCTCAAAGCTCTGGAATTACAGAGTGACCTATCACGTCCACTTGTCTTGGTCTATTTTTAAGTGTAAGGTTTTAGATTTTAGGATTGAGAAGGTAAGGTAGTGGTCCTAATTTTTACAGTTCAGTATAAAGTTTGCCAGGCATCTCATGTTTGGGAGCTTGATTCCTCAGTTATATTTACTAAGGCAACTCTAAAACCAGGCAGGAAGTGATCAGAGCTGTGTCCCTTTAAGCTGAGACTCCCACTCCCTAAAGATGGTTTTTTCCTTAGGCTTATATTAATACATTATACACTGTCTTCTTGCTCATAGGTGGCTTACCACTAATAATCCTTTGAGGGTAACATTTCTCACAAGGGTTGGGCTTCTGATTGTAGAGTAAAAACCAAAAACATTTTTTTGAGCATGATTGAAAAATAGTATTGGCTCACACCTGTAATCCTAGCACTCTGGGAGGCCGAGGCTGGTGGATCCCTCAAGGTCAGGAGACCAAGACCAGTCTGAGCAAGGGCGAGACCCTGCCACTACTAAAAAATAGAAAGAAATTATCTGGACAACTAAAAATATATATAAAAATCATTAACTGGGCATGGTGGCGCATGCCTGTAGTCCCAGATACTCGGGAGTTTGAGGCAGGAGGATCGCTTGAGCCCAGGAGTTTGAGGTTGCTGTGAGCTAGGCTGACGCCACAGCACTCTACCCTGGGCAACAGAGCCAGACTCTGTCTCCAAAAAAGAAAAAAAGAAAAATAGTATTTATATACTGATTCTAGGAAATATGAAAAATACAATACAGTATAAAGGGGAAAACTGAAATCACCCATAATCCCACTATCTGGAGAAAACTACTGTTCTCATGTTATTGTATATCCTTTCAGTATTTTGTACCTATACCTATTTCTGTTTTTGCATTTTCCAGATCATACTACCTATAATTTTGTATTCGGATTTTTTCCCATTCCCATTTTTTAATTATGTTAATTTGTATATACTCTTTGTAGATATTTCTAATGGCTGCATAATAGTCTATCATATAGGATTTTTATGGTGCTTGCAGTTTTTTTCTATTTTAAATAATACTATAATGCAATTTTTTAAAAATTATAAATTTAATATATACAACAAGTCTCCTGCAATTCATTCTCTACCCTAATCCTGTTCTGTGGAAGTAACCATAATTTAATAGTTTCTGATGTGTCTTTGCATGAACATTATTATGTGTAAGTTTTGTCTACATTTATTAGACAAAGTAACAGGAGTTATTTTCTCATGTTATATGTCTGCAAGTAGATTACTGGATTAGACAATATGAGGTTAATTTTTTTCCTAATCGTATATCATGGTACAGTTTAGAAAACATGAAAAACAAGGCATTAAAGGAGAAAGTAAAA
The DNA here is from genome assembly GCA_008086735.1 of Cheirogaleus medius. NCBI lineage: Eukaryota > Metazoa > Chordata > Mammalia > Primates > Cheirogaleidae > Cheirogaleus > Cheirogaleus medius. The sequence goes on along the minus strand of VBSM01001265.1, from coordinate 36,383,806 downwards.
AGCACCTATAATTCCACAATTAGAAATGAACCTTATTTGTATATGTGTGTATATATTTACAAGCACGTGTGTGTGTGTGTGTGTGTATGATCTACCACTCTGTCTATATTTATAAACATTTGTATATGTAGCTTAAAAAATAAATTGGGGTCATACTATAATAGTTACATATCTCGCTTTTTAAATTCAACAAGATTTCTTGAGTATTTCCCCATGTCATTAAAATTAGTTAAAACATTCTTAATGACTGCATAAGATTTTATCATATGGATGTATATATCATAATTTATTTGAGTTATTGTTAGATATTTAGTTTTCCTCCAGTTTTTAATATTGATAAATCTATCAATATACATATATCTTCATTTGTATTTCAGATTATTTTCTAATCTTTTATTGCTGTGAATGGAATTATTTCATCAAAGAATATGAACTTTTAAAAAAAATTTTTTGGAAAAATATACATGACAATGTACCATTTTAACCTTTTTTTTTTTTTTTGAAACAAGGTCTCACTCTGTCACCTCTGCTACAGTACAGTGGTGTCATCATAGCTCACTCTAACCTCAAACTCCTGGGTTCAGCGATCCTCCTGCCTCAGCCTCCCAAGTAGCTGGGACTACAAGCATGGCATGCGCCACCATGCCTGGCTAAATTTTCTGTTTTTTGGAGGAGGTCTTCCTCTTGCTCAGGCTGATCTCGAACTCCTGACCTTAAGCATTCCTCCCACCTTGGCCTCCCAAAGTCCTAGGATTACAGGCATGAGCCACCACACCCAGCCCCTTTTAACTATTTTTAAGTGTATAATTCAGTGGCATTAAATACATTTATAGTGTTGTACAACTGAGACCACTATCCATTTTCAGGACATTTTCATCATCTCAAACAGAAACTCTGTGCCCCTTAGACAGTAATTTCCATTTCCCTTCCCCTCAGCTCCTGGTAACCTCTGTTGTACTTTTTATCTCTATGAATTTTCCCAGTCTAGGTACCTCATAAGTAGGATTATACAATATTTGTTCTTTTGTGTATGGCTTATTTTACTTAGCATAATGTTTGAATATGAACTTTCTTTTTTTTGAGACAGGGTCTTAGCAGTTGATTCAACATGCTAGAAATGTTCAGCTGTTTCCTAGTGAATCATCTGCTCTCAAAAGGGAAGAAGATACCTGTGTTGTTGTGTGCATGCTGGGCATGTTTAGCAGCATACTTAGTGGAGATTGCTTTGGTTTCATATTATCAGTTTGGTGTACGAGTGGGAGCTACACTGCTTGTCAATGTACTGAAGGACAGTAGGAACCAGATCTATTTGTTTGTTTCCCATTTATTGAAATTAAAGAAACAAGGAAGAATAGCACATAGGAAACCCTTTAGTGTCACAACCCAAAAGTAAAGATATGTCTTTTGACTTCATTTGAGTGCTTTGGCTGTCTCCTTCAATAATGAGCCATACTCATAAACATAGCCACACTCCAGTCAATTGGACCACAACTAATCCCCATTGAGAAACATTTTTTATTTTATTTTATTTTATTTTTTGAGACAAAGTCTCACTCTGTTGCCAAGGCTGGAGTGCAGTGGCCCAGTCATAACTCATTGCAACCTTGAACTCCTGGGCTCAAGTGATTCCCCTGCCTCAACCTACTGAGGCAGAGGACTACAGACATGTGCCACCATACCCAGATAATTTAAAAAAATTTTTTGTAGAGACGGGGTCTCGCTGTGTTGCGCAGGTTGGTCACAAACTCCTGGCCTCAAATGATCCTTCTGCCTTGGCGTCCCAAAGTGCTGGGATTACAGGCATGAGCCACCACACCTGGCAAGAAGCCATTTCTTTAGGTGTTAACTGTGGGTTATTGTTTTTATTTAGACCCAGGTAGTAAATATTTTAGACTTTGCAGACCATATGGTTGCAACTACTCACCCCTGCCATTGGAGAACAAAAGCAGCCTTGGACAATGCTTAAATGAATGGGTGTGGCTGTGTTCTAGTTAAACTTGATTTACAAAATATGGGCAGCTGGCCTGCAGGCCATAGTTTGCTGTCCACTGGGAAAGTGGAAAGTACACTTGACAGAGAGTCAGAGGCCTAGTTTTGATGGAAACTTATTTAAAAACTTAGCTTTGATGTCTGCTACTTACTGGCTGTGTCACTTTAGCCTCTCTGTGTCCTCATGTTTAATATCAAAATGGTAATACCTTCCATAAGACAAAAGAATGACCAGTTGCACATATGAGTAGATGTTTAACTACATCTTTAATTTGATAATTGAATTATAAATTAAAACAATAATATATTGTTTTCTATCCTATGTGTTGGTAAAATAAAAAAAATCTACTGGTAGAATGTATAGAAACAGGAATTTTTATCTTCAGTTGGTGGGACTATGAACTGCTACACCTTTTTGGATGGTAATTTGGGAGAACCTACTAACATCGAAAATGCACAAACTTTGTGAGCCATCAATTCTAATTATGGATATATATTCTATTAGCTTGTTTGTAAAAAGAGTTGTGTATCAGTGTTATCAATGCAGCATTCTTTGTCATGACAAAATACTATGAACAACCTAAATGTCCATACATAGCAAATGGGAAATTAAATTGTAGCACATTGGCCGAGTGTGATGGCTCATGCCTGTAATCCTAGCACTCTGGGAGGCTGAGGCAGGAGGATCGTTTGAGCTCAGGAGTTCGAGATCAGCCTGAGCAAGAGCAAAACCCCGTCTCTACTAAACAAATAGAAAGAAATTAGCTGGATAACTAAAAGAAAAAATTATATATATATATATATTAGCCGGGTATGGTGGCACATGCCTGTAGTTCCAGCTACTCAGAAGGCTGAAGCAGGAGGATCGCTTGAGCCCAGGAGTTTGAGGTTGCTGTGAGCTAGGCTGACGCCACAGCACTCTAGCCTAGGCAAGAGAGTGAAACTCTGTCTCAAAAAAAAAAAATTTGTAGCACATCTGAAAGATTATACAACAAACTTCTAACAGAGGTCACCTCTAAGGAGGAGAGTGCCACTAGTGAGAGAATGTGGTTTGAGGCTTGGTGAATGGAGAGTTTTAAATTTTACTCTAATACTTCTGTATTATGTTATTTCACAGAGATAATGTATTCTTTCTCCTTCCCAATTGTCTGGGTAGCTGGTGGGCCTGTCTGCACTTGCCAGGGTCAGGAGTGTGACAAAGTCAGCTTAATTCCCCAAGGCAGCTCTGCCCACAGCAGTTGAGCTGGAAGCAGCTGCTAAGACTAGAACAGGGAGCACACGTATGAGGGGAAAGCAGAGGTAGCATGTGCAGGTGGCTGAGAGAGACAGCCAAGACAGGCCAATTCCAGTTTACCAACAGTGACTCTCACGTGTCATATCTTGACATTCTCTAAATTACTTTGCCCTCTGTTATCACACTCAACCCTGTGGATAATTCTATGAAAACAGAGCCAGGGATGATGATAAGAAAGGGAGCAATCCAAACATGGAACAACAGGAAATTGTGCATGTAGAAATAGTTTTTCTCATTTAAAAAAATATATACAAGGATATTCAATATGACATTGTTTGAAGTAGTAACAGATTGAAAATAGCCATGTCTGTAAGTAGAAAAAATTATGGTATATCCTTTGGACTAATATTATGCAGCTTTTTGGTCAGGCGCGGTGGCTTACGCCTGTAATCCTAGCACTCTGGGAGCCCGAGGCGGGCGGATCACTCGAGGCTAGGAGTTCAAAACCAGCCTCAGCAAGAGCGAGACCCCGTCTCTACTAAAAAATAGAAAGAAATTAATTGGCCAACTAAAAATATATAGAAAAACTTAGCCGGGCATGGTGGCGCATGCCTGTAGTCCCAGCTACTCGGGAAGCTGAGGCAGAAGGATTGCTTGAGCCCAGGAGTTTGAGGTTGCTGTGAGCTAGGCTGACGCCACGGCACTCTAGCCCGGGCAAGAAAGTAAGACTGCCTCAAAAAAAAAAAAAAAAAAAAAAATTATGCAGCTTTTTAAAAGTATGAGTTAGAATTTTATTAACATGGGAAAATGTTGATAAATTAAGTGAGATAAAAAAGTTGCAAAGCAATGTGTAAAGTGTAAACCTAGTTTTCTAAACATAGAAAACAAAAAATCCTCTTAATATATTTATACTTATTTTTTGAGGAGCACAGAAAAATTGTAACCATTTCTCTTCTTGTGGGAGGCCTTGAAAAGGAATGGAAAGGGGCTGGGAGATTACTAATTTTGTCTTTTATCTAACTTTGTATTGCTTCATTGGTTTGGAGAACAAGGAAAACAAACTTGTATAAGTAAGAAATGAGGTTTCTTAAACATCTTTTCCTCTTAATTGATTTTTAGTAGGTAGCTTTTATTTTTTAGTGAGTTAATGAAGTAAAGAATTATGAAAGTAAAAACAGAGTTAATATGGAAATCTTCTCTTGAATTTAAGAGGGGCATTTGGGTATTGGAAAGAGAATCAGCAGTCAGGGAACCAATTTTGTAGTTGTAGCTCTCAACTTTCTAATGTGTGAGCTTTAATTTAATAAGGTCTGAAAAACAAACAAACTAATCAGACTGCTAGTGAGAGAAGGAAAAAGCAATGCGCGTAAGACCTGCCTGGGTGTTACCTAGAGGGAATACACATCCAGAGCCAATTTTATTTTTACATTTCCTACTAAATATAGTAAAAGCCCCATCCCTCAATCATCACCATCATAATAAAAATATTTTACAAATTAAAAAAAATAATAAATAAGGTCATTTAATAATTGTTAAATGAAGGCCTTTAATCTCCTCATTTCCAAAATGAAGAGTTTGTACAAGGAAATACTCCACAAATGTGACCCTATAATTGAACCACCTCTTGAGATTAGAATATTGTATTTCATTTGTTTTAAAAGTGATTTTTAAAATATATTTTAACACTGAAATTGGGATGTATTTTATAATTGGTGATGTCTTTCAATTGTCATTGGCTATTTTTTCCAAATTTTTATTATCTTAAATTGAGATATCTTATTATTGATAATGTAGGATAGTTCCACTTTTCGTTGCCAATTTTTTTTTCTTTTTTTTTGTTTGAGATAGAGTCTCACTCTGTTGCCCGGACTAGAGTGCCATGGCGGTCAGCCTAGCTCACAGCAACCTCAAACTCCTGGGCTCAAGCAATCCTTCTGC
>VBSM01001265.1:36350694-36368786 GCA_008086735.1 Cheirogaleus medius | reverse complement strand
AATTTTTAATAAATAAAAAAAGAATTTATATATATTAAAAAAAAAAAGAGTGTGTTTTTCCCTCCATGGCTTCTCTTGGAGCTGCTGGTCCTTTGGCCATTTACATTCTCCAAGCCAGAGGGTGCACCAGCAAGATATTTCTCATTCTGTTTTGATAGCAAACTAGCCCGTGGCAAGATGGCTCAGCCTTTACTGGGCCCCTCTGGGGTAACCTGCCAGGTGAGGTCTGGGTGCTTGCTTACCTGTGCCTCCTAACCTCTCCCTCCCAGAGTTAGAGGAGGAGCAGCCCCGTGGTCAGGGTTTTCGCTCTTTGGATGTGGATGTCTCTCAGATGGGGGGAAAATCTCTTTTAGAAAGGGGCACTGAGCATGAAATTCTTATGGCTACCAGCAGGCAGGGTCTCAAGGCCAGTGGTTGTAAATTTTGCACTTGGGCATGGATGTGCAGATGGGCAGCCATTTTCTTTGTGAGCTGTAAGTCTGTGGGCCTTTGAAACTATTGGGTAGAGAGGGGGTGGGGCTCAGGGAAGGACCCTTTGAGGTGGGAGCTTGTGTAGGCTTTGGACCCTGAAATTCTTGGGTGGGAGTTAGCACTAAGAGAATGAGGGTTCAGTGGAGGCAAGGGCCCATGAGCCAAGAGATCAGTACAGTTTCACAGCTCTCTGGGACCAAAGGTCACTTTGGTGTTGTCTTGAGATAGGCTGGTGTTCAGGCGGGCACTGTCTGGCTAGGAGGCAATCTCAAAGGAGCTGGCACGCAGGCCAGGGGCAGGGTAAGGAGAGCAGTGCTGCTGCAACTCAGACCCCCTGGCCTTTGGCCTATCACTTGGTCTACTCCTAAAACTGAAGCTTTTTCAGAACAGACCCCAGAGCTCAGCAACCTGACCCTCTGGTCCTGTTCCTTGTGTCTGAGCAGGTGGTTTACATTAGCTTCAGCCCTGGTAGGGAACCATGGCGAGGCTTTAACTCTTTATGACCTGGAGAGGATGCAGGCCAGGTGGCTGTGTTTCTCTTTTGAGTGTCGCTCTCCTTGTCCTGATATATCTTTTCTGGGAACATGGAGGGGTTATGATGCATGTGGGAATTGGTCCTGATGTGGGGGAGCTTCATTATGTCCTTTTGGGAAATGCAAAGAGGATGCAGGGCCTTAAGTATTATAAGGCGGCTGCTTCTGGGTCTTGGTTCCTTCTTGAGACCGAGAGAAAGAGAGGGTGCCTTACTAGCTCTTTGAACCCTCTCTTTTGGATTCTGGGGCATTTCGTCCTCAAAGAACCAGGTAGATGGGAACTCTAAAGGTGCCCTCAGAGGGCCTGGCCTGCATTCTGGGGTTTTGTTTCTTTGTTTGTTGACTAGGGGTTATGGGAGTGCCTGATCAAGTTGGGGTGGATCTCAGCAGATCCTTCTGTGAAATGGTTCCAGGATACAATCGCAGGGATCTGTTTTTCCATCACCATCACTCGGTCTTCTGTGGGTGGGGCCTGCCTCAGATTTCAGGGGGAGGGTGGGGAGGATGGTGCTCTGGCCGGGAGCCCTTGGGTTCCAAGCCAAAGTCTGCTTAAAGCTATAATCCCAATGCAGAGGACTAGATATACCACTGGCCTCGATCATTCATTACCCAGAGAAGAGTGAATGTCTGGACTGTCCTAAAGCCTCTCACCCTGATTTCCTATCTCTGAGAAAGGGCCCTTTTTGTGGGCTTTGAGCTACCAAGGTCCTTCAGGAGTTCTTAGTGATGAGTATTGAATTCTTCCTATTTCTGTGCCTGGAGAGCACAGAAAAGGGCATTTGGCCTTGACACTGGTTTTCTTGAGTGGCGGAACTAGTTTTAGGCTCTCCTGGGAGGACCTGAGGGTTGTATGTTTTTCCTCTGAGATAAAGAGAAGAGGTTGGTTAAACCTCAGGACATTTTTAGCAGCACAGCTGTGAATCTTTCAGAGGGGGCAAGATCGCTGGGCGCAGTGGCTCACGCCTGTAATCCTAGCTCTCTGGGAGGCCGAGGCGGAGGATCACTCAAGGTCAGGAGTTCGAAACCAGCCTGAGCAAGAGCGAGACCCCATCTCTACTAAATAGAAAGAAATTAATTGGCCAACTAAAAATACATAGAAAAAAAATTAGCCGGGCATGGTGGCGCATGCCTGTAGTCCCAGATACTCGGGAGGCTGGGGCAGGAGGATCACTTGAGCCCAGGAGTTTGAGGTTGCTGTGAGCTAAGCTGATGCCATGGCACTCTAGTAGCCCAGGCAACAAAGTGAGACTCTGTCTCAAAAAAAAAAAAAAAAAAAGATCTACCTCCATTTGCAAATAAAGTGTGGAGGCTCATGAAAAGGACTGCAAGTCTTTAGGCAGCAGTGGGGATGAGGGGGAGGTGATCTGGGCCTCATTTCTCTTGTTATTGAATAACTCAGAGACTTTTTTTTAAGATGCTCTAGATGAGCATTTGGCTCCTGCCGCCTTCATCACAAGGGCCAAGTGTGGTCCCTCTAGCTTTAGGCTGACCTGCCACCAGAAAAGTCTTATTGCAGTGCAGTAGTTGAGGCCATCTGCCTTCATCCTTACCTGGCCCCAGAAGTAGTCAGTCAGTGCCCATGGATAGGCCAGATTTGGTGAAGGTCATCCAGGACTGAGGAACACATAGGCCCCTTAGCTTCTCTGCCCTCCTAAGAGCGCCCTTAACTATTTAATTTGCTCTTGCCAAAACCGAGGTGTATTGGTTCATTTATAAGACTGTGATGTTGGTATAACAGGTGGAATAATGTTGGGGTTTGCAGGGTCAGGAAGCACTTAATTATAATTAGCATTTAGTTGTATTTGGCACTTAATTATTTTCTTCTATTAGTGCTTGATGTATTTTTAATTTTACTCTTCACCCTGTAACCCCTTCAAAGGCAGGGACCGTGTCATTGTCTCCCATTTCCCATGTAGCTTCCAGCATAGAATGAGCATATATAGGGACTAAGAAAATAAATGCCTTTTGGTTGGTTGATAAGCAGAGTACACTTGGATAAGAAGGACCTAGAGTTGATGGGGAGTGAATTATCAGATTTGTGTATCTTTTTCTCCTACTAGACAGTGCCCACCTAGACAGTGGGCAAAATTGGTGTCTTTCTTTATCCCCAATACCTTGCATATAGAAGATGATTAGCAAATGTTGGTTCCATAGAACCCACACCTTGGAAAGCTAATATGTGGGGACATTTATAGGTGATGTGGCTCTTAACTATTCTTGTCCTCCATCTAGAGGAGTGACAAACTGAGCACCTGTGGCAGGAGATGGGTGTGGGGCTGATATGCCCATGGAGATTTGTGGGAACTGTTGGGGCTGCTAGGAGGTGTTGGCAAATATTTGGGCAGTCAGGTCTGTGGTCTCTTGGGTATGTTGGCAGGCAGATGGGAAATTCCCAATGGGAAAAGAAATTGGGGTAAGAATACCAGGACAAGTGCCTAATTTTCATTAAATGTCTCATGAGATCTCCAGAATTCGACTTGGCCTCATCCACAGACCAAGGTTTAAATATGTCCAATTCCCCATTTGAACCATGTCTGTCTTTGATATTTCTGTGGAGAATATTAACATCCAGAATTTGTAGAACCCAAGAACTTGGCTATTTTTAGTTAGGTAGAATTTGGGTACCTGTAGATAGAGCCAAAAATCAACCTTTCTGCTTAAGAATAGTGGTTATTTATTAGAATACCTACCACGTCACAGGCACTGTGCTATTTGCTTTATCTTTAAGCATGACAATAACCAAGAGAGGTAAATGTGGATCCCATTTTGTGGATGAAGAAATAGACTAAAAGAAGTTATGATATTTGTCCAAGATCACATGACCATGGGCACACAAAATCAGCATTCAGACCCAGTCTATCTGAAAAACTGTTCCATGTTTAAAGGCATCATGTCCCAAAGAGTGGGCTTGAAGGCCAGCTTTGAATGTTGTGTTTTCTGTGGAACTGAAAGATTGTGTGGGAGCCAGTGGACATTGAATTAAATGCAAAATTCTTTATTGTCAGCTCTGACATGATGAGCTCTTTTTTTTTTTTGAGACAGAGTCTCCCTCTGTTGTCTGGGCTAGAGTGCCGTGGCATCAGCCCAGCTCACACCAACCTCAAACTCCTGAGCTCAAGTGATCCTCCTGCCACAGCCTCCTGAGTAGCTGGGACTACAGGCACGTGCTTGGCTAATTTTTTCTATTTTTAGTTGTTTTGGCTAATTTTCTTTCTATTTATAGTATAGACGGGTCTTGCTTTTGCTCAGGCTGGTCTCGAACTCCTGAGCTCAAGCAGTCCTCCCGCCTTGGTCTCCCAGAGTGCTAGGATTACAGGCGTGAGCCACCGCGCCTGGCCTGATGAGCTTTATAGTAATTTTCGTGCATACTCTGAGCGCCCTCAAAATTCCCATAGTGTGTTGGTGGATTAAGTGCTAAATGAAGAGTGATTTAAGTGTTCACAGCTGGTAAATGGAACCATTTCTCCTCTCCTTCTTGATCATGGATATCTGTTATGATTAACTGCTTTTCTTCCTCCTTCGGATTCCAGGTGCATTGGGGTGACTGTCTGGTATCACCAAGATGACACTCCATGCCACCCGGGCGGCCGCACTCCTCTCTTGGGTGAGTAGTCTTCCTCTCTCTTGTCTGCTATACTTCTCTGTAAAGCTAGAGAGATTAGGAGAGGAGTCAGGGCCATGTAAAGTCTTCTCGTCTCCAGGCTAAGTAAATAAAGTTTTCCTTTGGACAGCATGGAAGTCCATCTTCATCTTTTTCCTATGCGTTTTTCTGACTGAAAGCGTTGATGCTGAACTTTAGTGACTGGCATATGCAGGGACTGTGGTCTTTAAAGGCCTCTAATCTCAGGGCAAGGCTCCCCTTGCTCTCTTTACCCTGTCTCTGTATGTTATCATTGTCTTCCTGTTGCCTTCATGATTACTTCCCCCAAATCCTTCTGCTAGGTCTTTTATATATTTTCTGCCAGAGACAATGGCAAATGGAAAAATAATAATGAGCATTGCGTATTTAACGCTAGAGAAACAGAGGAGGCCATGGAGTGTGGTGGTGATGAGCAGGGCTTCGGGCTCAGACAGCCCAGCATAGAATCACAGTGCTGGCGCCTGTGTGACCCAGGGTAAGTTAGTCTCCTGGCATCTTTTTTAAAGGGGGGTAATTTTAAATTAAAATACCTCAAGTGGTTATTACAAGGATAATGAGATCATGTGTGTTAAATATTCAGTGTGCACATGTGCCCATGTATACACATACAACCATTTAGTACAGTATCTCAATAAATAATAGTTCTTGATATTTAAAATATTTCCTGGGCATGCTAGTTGGCACAGGGTATTTTAATATTCTCCTTGAGTACTGATTAATCAGGGCCAGTTGAAGAGCCAACTTTTGTTTTTAATTAGAGAATATTTTAAAGAAAATGGGACCAGGCGTGATGGCTCATGCCTATAATCCTAGCACTCTGGGAGGCCAAGGCAGGTGGATCGCTCAAGGTCAGGAGTTCAAAACCAGCCTGAGCAAGAGTGAGACCCCATCTCTACTAAAAAATAGAAAGAAATTAATTGGCCAGCTGAAAATATATAGAAAAAAAAATTAGCCGGGCATGGTGGCACATGCCTATAGTCCCAGCTACTCTGGAGGCTGAGGCAGAAGGATTGCTTGAGCCCAGGAGTTTGAGGTTGCTGTGAGCTAGGCTGACGCCATAGCACTCTAGCCTGGGCAACGGAGTGAGACTCTGTCTCAAAAAAAAAAAAGAAAACGAATTTTTAATTTCCAAGTAAGGTGAATTCAATAAAGAAAGATTGTCTTTAATCATGATCAAATCTCTAGTCAGGAAATATATGTTTAATGTAGAAAATGTGCATTCTTAGTCTTCAGTTTCTGAAATGGATGCAATTTTTCAGTTTTACATAGCTTAAAATGGGTATTTTTTTATATTTTATATTTATATTACATTTCAAAATGTTATATCTGTATTAGAAACATTTTCTCTTCCTCCTCCTCCCCTCCCCCACTCCTGGCGAAAAAGGCTGGTTGGGTTATGAGGGAGCATGAGCTATGTCTGTAGTTCAGTGGGGATAACTATGAATATTGGGGGCTCTTATACCACATTATTTTACATCAGTTGGTTTATCTATTTTTTTATTTAGGTTCTAGGCTTGTTTTTACAGTGACTACCACTGTTACAGAGGATGGACACAAGACTAGTTTTAACAGGAGATACTTGTATACTTTTTTCAAAAATTACAACAAACATATTAAAATATTTAGTTATAGAATTTTTCCAATTTTTTTAAGATAATTTTTTTTTTTTTTTTGAGACAGGGTCTTGCTCTGTTGCCTGGGCTAGAGTGCCGTGGCGTCAGCCCAGCTCACAGCAACCTCAAACTCCTGGGCTTGAGCAATCCTCCTGCCTCAGCCTCCCGAGTAGCTGGGACTACAGGCATGCGCCACCATGCCCGGCTAATTTTTTCTATATATTTTTAGTTGGCCAATTAATTTCTTTCTATTTTTAGTAGAGACAGGGTCTCACTCTTGCTCAGGCTCGTTTCGAACTCCTGACCTTGAGCGATCTGCCCACCTCTGCCTCCCAGAGTGCTAGGATTACAGGCGTGAGCCACCACGCCTGGCCTGTACTTTGTATTTTTTAATGTGTTCTTGCATCCTTAATCCCATTTGAACCCACACTGGTCCTTTGAAGTAGATAAGGTCGGGATTCTATCCATCTGACAAAAGGGAAAATAGGCATAGAGAGAAATAAAGTTGATAACAAAGGTTCCCGGCAAGTTAGTGAAGGAGCTGGGCCTAAAATTTATATCTGCAGTCTCCCAGCCCAGATATAGAGAACACATTTATAAGCAATACAATCTGGTGGTTTGCACAGAACCACTATGCCAGAGTTCTTAAAAATACCTTCTTTCTTAAGCAGGCTAAGTCTCGTTCCCCTTTTAATGTTGCATATGTGATTAATTAACTTAGCAAGCCCTTCCTTCCTATGGTAGTAAAAACATAAACTTCAGCCCAGGCTACTTCTGAACTTTTTTGCCTATGGAATCCATGAAGCTTTCCTGTAGAAATCAACCATGTATTTTTGTCGAGTAACCTGCATACCTGATTCATTTGCATGTGACCCCTGGTGAATTTTCTAGTGGTAAACACTGATTTAAAGGGATGCCTTGCCCGAAGCCAAAGAAAGGGAACAGGCAATTGAATCAGAAGTGAGAAGTTTCTCTTTGGGGTTCCCAGCTCTTCTTCCTTCCTCCCCACCCCCAGCTTTTTAAAATTATGTTGTTACCCCATTGTTTCTCCTTTCTCCTCTCAGCCAAAGTTTTAAGTCCAGAAAGAATAAAAAAAACTAATAAAAGGATTTTATATCTGTGTGGGAGTGTATAACATGTGTAGTATTGAACTTAAGTTTTGAATAGATATGTTAACACTTAAGAGCTGTGAAGGGCTATAATATAGAAATTCAAGAGATACAAAGAATTATAATGTAAACGTTCAAGAGCTACAGAGGGTTATAATGTAAAAAGCCTCCTTTTTCCCACTTTAGATTCCTTGTCATCAAGCTCCTCTAGAGGCAGTAGTGGTGCTAGTTTCTCTTGATTTGCCTTCCAGAACCATTTTATGCCTAATTATACTTCAAGTATGCCACCAATGCTGAAACATCTTAGGAGAATTTAAGTTTTTATTTAGTTAAAGCCAAAGGAAGGACTCTCTGATGGTAGCATTTTAGGTGGCGGTAACTGGATAGCATTTACTGGATGAGTGAATGCAATAGCATTCCTTTGCTGAAAGTAAAAGTTCTAGAATCATCTGTTCCTTTATTCCTGTAGCCCTCAACCAGAGGCACTCACAGTGAGCAGAGAGTTGTCGGCATCTGGGAAAGGGAGTGAATCACATTGCTTCTGGCATTTATAACAGTCTTACCAGGCTCTTCCCTTCGGCTCGCAGGTGAACAGTCTGCGCGTGGCTGACCCCGTGGAGGCTGTGCCGCAGCTCCAGGACTGCAGCGTCTTCATCAGGATCATTGACCGCATGTGAGTATGCACCACACGCCTCTCCAGCCTCTCAGGCAAAGCTCAGTGCTGGGGTGGGGACTGCATTTGCTCCCTTTCTTGGGCGATCGCTGTGACCAGAAAGCACAGGCTAGATTGGGATGTCATAAGCCAGGGTAAGGCCTGGAGATAAGAACACATAGACCTCATCCTTCAGTTACTGTGCCTCTTTACGGGAGAGGTTTCCCAATTGTCCTATCCTAAGGCTTCACTCTTGCATAGGAGCCTCCAAGACTCCATGATCTCACACTGTTCCAAGAGTCCACTCTCTGGCTCCCCATCCTATTGTCTCAGCAAGAGTCTTCCACAACCCTCTTTTCTTTTCTTTTTTTTTTTATTATGAAGGGGTGGGGGGTTGTGAGGAGGGGTGTTCAGTTGCCTTGTTTTTTTTTGTTGAGACAGTCTCACTCTGTTACCCTGATGTCATTGTAGCTCACTGCAAACCCCAGCTCCTGGGCTCTAAGCGATCCTCTTGCCTCAGCTTCCCAGGTAGCTGGGACTACAGGTGCGTGCCACCATGCCTGGCTAATTTTTTCTGTTTTTAGTAGAGACAGGTTCTTGCTCTTGCTCAGGCTGATCTCGAACTCCTGACCTCAAGTGATCCTCCCGCCTCGGCCTCCCAGAGTGCTAGGATTACAGGCATGAGCCACCTTGTCCAACCTTGCTTTTGCTTTTGAAGAAATAAATTTCCTTGGCTGATGACAAGAGCAGTAGATGTGTCCAGGAGTAAGGATGTGTGGTGTTCTTGATTTAGCCACTGTAGGTTTATAATCTGGCGGGGTTATATTTTCATAAGGAGGGTCAAAAATAAGGATGTTCATTTTTCAAGCTGTCTTCTAGAGTGCTGCCTGAACCTTAGACTGCCATGGCTGGGGGGGTTGGGGGGGCATGGTTAGGAGCTATAGAAATTCCAGGTTAACCTTAACCTCCATCTCAGATCCAGGACAATGCAGACCAACTTTCTTTTGGAGACACTTGTTCTTGGTTAATATGTTCTGGCTATTGCATTTTTGCTACTGCTACTGGTGCCAACCTAAATTAGCAGCCAAATTCTCAGGGGAAGGCAATGGAGGATGGCAAGGTTGGTGGGAAGATAGAAACTGTGGGAATTGAGCAGGGCTTGTCTCCTTTGTCACTTGGCCTTCTCTATGGGAAAATTCATTGGCTTTAACCCCTCTGACAATTTTCCCTTTCTGTTCTTCTGTGTGTGAGTAGCCTAAAGCAAAAAGGCTGTCACATCTCTTTGATAACTATGAGGCTTAAATAGCAAAGTTTAGTGGAGGTATTTTGCCAGAAAACCTAGATACCTGACATTTGTCACGCTGACGTTGACCTTTGCTCTTCCCAGTAAGAGGCATCCCTCAGGCGTCAGTCAGCCCATGTATACTGAGCACCTGCTGTTTTCCTAGCTTTCAGCTAGTGCAGTTAGAGAGTGGGCTGTTTTAAAGGACGCAGTTGTATTTATGAATGCTGTAGGAATACCTGAGCAGGAAGACGGAGGCATGACTGGCAGTAGTCTGGATGGCTTCCTGATAGAGATGAGACTTGAACACAGTCTTAAAGGAAGGGCTAGATTTCTCTAGGACCAGCATTTTGCAAAGCATGTTCCATGCAACTTATACCCGGGGCTTTGTGGGAAAAAAGAACTTTTGAGGTCAAATTGTTTTAGGAAATAATGTATGTTATAGCCTCTTCTTTAGAGAATGTTCAATTTGGGCCAGGTGCAGTGGTTCTGGCCTGTAATCCTAACCCTTTGGGAGGCCAAAGTGGGAGGATCACTTGATGCCAGGAGTTCATGACCAGTCTGAGCAACATGGCAAGACCCCATCTCTACAAAATACAGAAAAATTAGCCAGGCATGGTGACATAAGTCTGTACTCCCAGCTACTCAGGAGGCTTAGGCAGTAGGATCTCTTGAGCCCAGGAGTTGGAAGTTGCAGTGAGCTGTGATGAGGCCACTGTACTCCAGCCTAGGTGACAAAGTAAGACCCTGTCTCAAAAAAAAAAAAGAAAAGAAAAGAAAGAAAAAAAAAAATTTTCAATTTGGTTTAGCCCAGCATTTCTCAAACATTTAACCTGAGAACCTCTTTTTCGTTTTATTTAATGTAATAGTTTTAGGAAAATACTGCTTTACACTAAGGCCAAGGAGTCACGACATTCCAGATTGTGGGTAGATAGGGAAGATGGCTCCTTTGAGAGTCCATAAGTAGATTAGCATCTCCTCAAGGCTTTGTAGGAGTCCCTGATCTCACACTAGCTAACCAGAATGCCTCTTGTGTGGGATCTACTTGGAAGAACCCTTTGTAGTCTCATGGGAGATGGGGGAGGTACACTTATGGTGTTGGCTTGGATACTCCTTTCCTTTGCAGGATGTCTTTGGCATTGAAGTTCTGGGCCTGCCCTGCCCTCCAGAAAGTTGGCTGAGACCTGACGGTTCAGGTTCTGAAGCGCAGGGGGCCCTTTAACCAGTATCTCCCGCTGTAGCCTAGACAAAGAAGTCAGCTTTCTAACTTAAAGTGTTATTTCACCTATTTCAGAAGTGAGATGATCCTCAGAACCGCAGTTAGCGGGAGCAGCCAGCGGCCTGGTCCCTGGGCTGTGCGAGAGCTCCCCCTGCTGCCTCCCTCCCCGTGGCTCTCCTCACACTTGGCTTGCCCTTCCAGTACACAGGCAAGCTCCGGCCAGGGCCTCACCTCCGGGCGGCTTTCACCACCTACACCTTCAGCCTAGTGTGGGAACTTTGCCCTGTCACTTCAGAGCCTTGTTTCTTCCCTTTCCTTCAGTTCTTGGACCTGATTTTCCCACCCCACGGTCCTCTCTCGCTCTCATTCTAGCCATGTTTTCCAGGCTTCCTGACATTTTAGAGTTGATCCATTCTAGATGATTAACTGTAGCTTCCCATTCACCTGTGCCACCTCCATCTCCTTTTGGCCCCCTTCCCACAGAACTTTTTCATATTTGCAAAAAGGATGGCAGAGTGCCATCTTTTCTAGAACTGCATGCCTCAAGTCCCCACTTCTCACCTACCACACAGTTCCATCTGGATAGATGGTGTCCTGGTAGCTTCTCACCTGCCTCTAGGATCTGATCTGGTTCTCTCCCAGACACTGCTTAGACGGAGCCCCGAAGGAAGGGGAGGTAGTATGTAATGCGGTAGCAAGGAGGCAGATTGCTGAGTATACTGGTCCTAATACTTGCTCTTTTTCTAGCCATGGCACTGAAGAGGGGAAGCAAATCCTGCAGCAGCCGGTGCCAGCAAGACTGGACTTTGTGTGCAGTTTTCTGCAGAGTAAGCACCTTTTTAATCTAGTGGGGAAGGAGCTGCTTCCTCAGCTCCTGGGACTGGGGAGTCCAGAGGAATCAGTTCATGAGTATCTGGAGGAGAAAAGGTTCAAGGCCCCCTACTCTTTAGCACAGAGACAAATACAGCTGGGGCAGCTTCTCTGGTTCTTGTGATGCCTCCATCAGTTGGTGTAAGAAGAGTGTCCCTCAGTTCCAGAGCCCACCTCAGAGATCCAGGTAGAGCCAGAGAGTCACTTTTTGGGACTTATCACCTCGGGCTCCTGTTCCTGCCACTTTGAGAGGACAGAAGAGAGGGAAAGATTCATGTTACCCCAGATAACTTTGAATTAATTGCTTAGGTGACAGGTATAGGGGCAGAGGCAGATTGAGATTGAGATCTTGACCCTTCTCACTGCTTGTGTGACCTTTCTGGACATGGGCTTCCTGGGTTTAATATGGAGATAATAATAATAATTGCTCTTCAGGCTGGTGGGTGGATTAAATAAGAATACACACAAAGCTTCTAGCACAGTGCTCGTCAGCTCCCCAGCCTTGGACCACAGAGTCTTCATCTTTGACATGGAAGCTATCTGCCATTTCCACCTCAAGAGAATTATAGGAAAGGTGAGAATATATTTAGATAAAGCAAGGTGTTAGTAATTGAGCCCAGACCCTGTGGCAGCATATGAGCCAGATGTGCCCAGTCATCCTCTTCTGACTCAGCTGCAGGCTTCCTCTCTGACCTTGGTTGGAACAGGACTCTGGAATGACCTGGAATCTCTGGGATCCTTCTCTGTGGTGCTAAGTGGAAGTTGGCGAGTTGGTGGGAGAGTGCAGTTTCACAACCCAGAGTTGTGAATTCCCAGCCTGATTTCTTCTTGCATTGTCCCCATAGCCCTCAGACTGACCCAGGATAGAACTGACTTCACATGGAAAAGTGTAAGTCAGGAGAGAGAGGACATAGGAATAAGAAGCCCTACATCTCATAGCCCCACCAGAGATAGCCATTCTGCTTCTCAGATTCAAGTGTCCTGCGATCTCAGGTTCCCAGGAAGTTCACCCTGCTTTCAACATTGTTGTCATTGCAGAAAATCGAAAACATCCCTCTTCTCCTGAATGCCTGGTGTCTGTGCAGAAGGTGATGGAGGGGTCAGAGCTGGAACTGGCCAAGGTACCTGAGGAATACCAGACTGGGGGGTGGGTGTGAGGGCAGTACCTGAGGGACCTGCAGGGCCTTCTCTTAACCCAAGGGGGGGTGTCAGGGGCTCTGGGAGGTTGGTGGTAGGACCAGGCAGCCACCTGTCCTAATTAGGCAGAGACTAATTTAGCCCCAGGATTCTAGGAGTCCACAATCTTATGACAAAGAGATCAAAAGACAAACAGTGGTTTACTAGACCATTACTGTGGGCCTCAGTGGAGACCTGGCAGGAATAAGGCTTACCCAGCGATCATCATATTTTTCTTTCTAGCTCAGTCTGCTTCGTTCCCTCTGCTGTTTCTGGACCATAAAGGGTACCTTTAGCTTCACACCCAGGGTTCCACGAATCCAAGAATTTAGCCATGCAGGAATCTTGGCACCTGGCCTTTTACACAGCATAAATTGTATCCTCAATAAAAAATACCAAAGAGTTTCCTGGGGCTGTTAAGGATGGTGGCCTGGGGCTGCTGAATTCTAGGAGTTTCAGAACAGTCTCCAGAATAGCTCAGAGTCCCCAGAATAGGATCACTGAGAAGAGAGACAGCCTCACTTAGTGACCACCTCTTGTTTGGCTTCTAGGTGACCATGCTGCTCTTATATCACTCTACCATGAGCTCCAAAAGTCCTAGGGACTGGGAACAATTTGAATATAAGATTCAGGTAAGCCCTTGTGCCTCCATCCCACCTAGTGGGCCTAGCCTGTGCTTCACCTCACCACACTGTCTTTCTTTAAATAGTATATATTGTTATTTTTAGAAATATGGTTATAGTAATTACAGCCATTCATTATAGAAAATCTGGAAAATACTGAAAAGCACAAAGAAGGAAATAACAGCTGCCAATAATCTCATTCCCAGAGATAATTGCTAACTATTTAAAGGATATACTTTCAAGTCCTTTCTTATGTGCATATATTTAATTGTAATGTGTTGGGATAATACATAGACATTATTCTCTGTTCATATATACATGTGTATGTGTGTGTTTTATACAAAACTGTCACTCGATTTATCTCATCTTTTCCTCTAGAAGGGTCATCTGGAAGAGGCCAACATAGTTACATATAAAAGCTTTCTGACCAAATTACTTTCCTTACCCATTACTTTTCTTGTGGTTAAGAGTAAAGTCAGTTAGGAACTCTGACTTGCATGCATCTTTAGGGGAGGCAGAAGGGAAGGGAGAAAGTGGGATGAATGTGTCTCTAGTTGAATGTTGCTGGCTTGGCCGTGGGCTTCAGGCTCTGAGAGGGGCAATGGGATCCAGCAGGGTGCTGGGGCTCAGGAGAACAGTGACTGGTGCTGCCACGGTGGAGCTCCTGGCAGCCATCCTTCCAGAGGCCTCTTCAGCACCTAAGTGATGCTCCTTTTCTCTTTTGGTCACCCAGGCTGAGTTAGCTGCCATTCTTAAATTTGTATTGGACCATGAGGATGGGCTAAACCTCGGTGAGGATCTAGAGAACTTCTTGCAGAAAGGTAAGGATATACTCCTAGGGATCCCCACATCTCTGAATTGGGGACTGCTAGGACCCTGTATCGTCTCAGCAGTGGAAGTTTGTTTCTGTCCCCAACACAAAGCACAGAGTTGGTGCTTAGGAAAAGTGTATGTAATGGAATAGGTTGATTTCTGGGCCATGTTATCATCATCTAGTTCCTACAGAGCTTCTCCTTGCTACCATGATATTTATAAGTGATCCTGTCTGCTCTTAGTTTCTCCTTGATCATCTCCCCGATATACATGACTTTTTTTTTTTTTGGAGAGAGGGTCTCACTTTCTTGTCCAGGCTGGAGTGTAGTGGTGTCATCATAGCTCATTATAACGTCAAACTCCTAAGCTCAAGTGATCTACCAGTCTCAGCCTCCTGAGTAGCTAGGACTATAGGTGCATGCCACCATGCCTGGATAATTTTTAAATTTTTTATAGAGACAGGGTCTTGCTGTATTGTCCAGGCTGGTCTGAAACTCCTGGCCTCAAGCAATCCTCCTGCCTCAGTCTCCCAAAGTACTAGGATTACAAGGGTGAGCCGCCACATCTGGCCTCCCTTTTTTATTTTTTAAACAAAAACTACTCTAGGCTTAGAAGCTAAAAACACAGTCTTTTTTAAAAAAAGGCATACTTACATAAACCAGTAAGTATGATAAGGAATCTAAGTACAGGGTATGCCAAATGTCTCAGCTGGCAGTGCAATAGAAAGAGTGATCATTCTGCCAGTCTCCTGATGAAGAGGTCAGCTAATGATGACAGGAATGTAAGAAGTAGGTTTAGGCAATTCTCTTATAGCCACTGAATTTGATGTTCTTCATATTCAGGTTCTTCATGAGACCTTCAGGTGGAGATGTGGAAATGTGGCTCCAGAATGCAGGAGAGGGCCCTGGGTTTAGAAGTCAGTGTGTGGATGGCTATTGAGGCTGTGGGCACTGCAGGCAGAGCGAGGAGACCCCGTCAGAATCTGGGGAGCTTAGAGGGTGGGTGGAGGTGATGGGAACAGATGGGGGAGACTATGAATGGGTGGTAAGAGGAGAATCCTGCAAAAGTGGTCATGGGAATCAAGGGGAGAGATGATTTGAGAAAGAGGGCATGTTGGTGGTGTGAGATATCAGGATGGAAGAGTTCCAAAAGGAGGCCAGTGGCTCTGATGTGAGAGGTCATTGGGGACTATGAGGAGACCCTGCTCAGGGCTCCCAAGCTGTCTCTGCAGTGTTGGCTTGAGGGAAAAGCTTGAGCACTTGGTCCAGTTTCGGAGCACCGAAGACACCCTCCCTCTACCGTGCTGTCCGAGCATTGCTGCTTTGTGGAAATGGAAGCCCCACACGTGATTTTAGTTAGGGACACTGACCTCTGGATAACCCAGACACCAGGTTTCACTTTCTGCCCAGTCTCTCCCTATGTGGTTTACGTATAAGTGTCCGCAGATTCACACCCACTAAGGTGAGTTCTCAAATTGCGTAAAGATGCAAGTCTGTTCCCCCTCTTACTAACCTTTCTTGGTTTGTCTCCTTATCCCCAGCTCCTGTTCCTTCTACCTGCTTATCTGGAGAGCTCTCCCCACCGAGCCACCAGGCCAAGAGGGAGGTTCATTTCCTAGAGCTGCAGAAGATTGCCTCCTCTTCCAGTGGGAATAAGTATGTCCTGGGCCTCTCCTGGGATGGGGCCTCAGCATCCATGCTGTCCTCACATCCCTGCATTCTAGAGGCTAAGCCATTGACCAGGGATTTACATCATCAGGGAGTGCCTGGAGTGTCCTATAGATCTGGGATTTCCTCACTTGTCCCAGTACCAATTGAGGAAATTGGTTGGGGTCCGTCATGGGCAGAAGGCCTCCCTGTTTACAGAACATCCTTCTTCCTCAGTAAATCCCCTTCTCTCAGTGCATCTCTGCAGAGGCAAGGAGAACACACACTTTTTTTTTTCCCTCAACAAAGAAATTAAGGCATGGAAGAGGGAGAAGAAACGTTTTCTCCAGGTCACGTCATGAGGCATGAAGTAGCAGGGCAAACAGAACCCCGGTGCATGGGCCTCCCAGCCAGTGCGCACGTCCATAGAGCCCCGCTCCCCCCTTCCCTGCCCATTGCTAGTCGCGTCAGATCTTAGGCTCTTACCATGGCATCTGGGCCATCTCCTTTCTCAGCTTCCTTCCAGGCTCTCCAGCCTCACCCATGGGCGACATCCTGCAGACTCCACAGTTCCAGATGAGACGGCTGAAGAAGCAGCTCGCAGATGAGAGAAACAACCGGGATGAGCTGGAGCTGGAGCTGGCTGAGAACCGCAAGCTGCTCACTGAGAAGGGTGGGTGCCTGGGACGCCGGCAGATGGGTGTGAATGGATTTGCCTGAGGGGTGTCCCGTTACCCTCCCATGTCGTCCCCTCTACTGGCCCTGGAGCTTAGAGCTCAGCCCCAGGCCTAAGGTCAGGCCTCCTGGAAGCTGGGTTCTGTCCTTGTCCCATCCTCCCTTTCCCTTAGATTGGGTACCACATGCTTTCCTCTCCCCCCACCCCCATAGTTCCGTGCTGACTGTCCTCTCCTCCTCCCCCTACTCTGGGGCAGATGCACAGATGGCCGTGATGCAGCAGCGCATTGACCGCCTGGCCTTGCTGAACGAGAAGCAGGCAGCCAGCCCGCTGGAGCCCAGGGAGCTGGAGGAGCTACGGGGCAAGAACGAGAGGTAGAGCCCTGCCTTCCTTCCCAGCCTGTGCCTGCACCCAGTTCAGGGCCCGCGCTCTCTTCTCACTGCTCCTCTCCCTCACAGCCTCACCATGCGGCTGCACGAGACCCTGAAGCAGTGCCAGGACCTGAAGACAGAGAAGGGCCAGATGGATCGCAAGATTAACCAGCTTTCTGAGGAGAACGGAGACCTCTCCTTTAAGGTGAGTGGTGGGGCCTTGGTCTACACATGGAGGCCCCTCAGGGCTGAGGTGGCCTGGAAGTCTCCCTGAGAAAGGCTTGAGAAGAACGTCCCAGCTCCTGTCTTATGCTTCAGTCTCCACAGACCTGCATACTTTGCCCCTTTCCTTGTCTCATAACTGGCTGCTGCTGGGGTACTGGGTTGTGGCCTTAAATTTTGATTTGTAGTCCGGAATTTGGGGTGGGATCATTGTGATTTGGTTTGGGGAGGGTTGGCAGGGTAATTGGAGGCAACTCGCCCCTGGGGTTCAGAGAGCAGACAGCAGTGGTGGTGCCAGCTCTGACCCTGGGTGATGGGGATTCGCACTTGTCTGTCTCAGCTGCGCGAGTTTGCCAGTCACCTGCAGCAACTACAGGGTGCCCTCAATGAACTGACAGAGGAGCACAGCAAGGCCTCTCGGGAGTGGGTGGAGAAGCAGGCCCGTCTGGAGAAGGAGCTCAGCACAGCCCTGCAGGACAAGGTACACTTCTGCTGGAGAGTCGGGGCACCTCGACGACATGTGCAAAGCTGAGTTCAGTGCACCACTCTGCTCTTCCAGGCCTTTGGGAATTAGGCGGACTTCTTTTTAGGGTTTAATAGTGCACTGTAATGGAAAGAGTGTGGCATAAAGTCCAGGACACCTGTGAATCTGCCTCTGCTATTTACACAGTGTGGATCTTGGACAAGTCAATCAGTCTCCCTCTCCAAGCATCCTTCCCCTAAAATGGGAATGATAATGAGCAGCTGCCTCATCAGCTATTGTGAGATAATGCATATAAAGCACTTAACACATTGTGTGGTGTAAAAGTAAGCTCTCGGTGAACTCGTTGCTATTATTATTGTTGCTATTAATAAGAACCCAACTCTGGGGTTGGAGCATGGGCTGGAGCTCTTTCAACACTTTAGAAACATGGCCAGGCACGGTGGCTCACGCCTGTAATCCTAGCACTCTGGGAGGCCAGGCAGGAGGATCGCTCATGGTCAGGAGTTCGAAACCAGCCTGAGCAAGAGCGAGGCCCCCATCTCTACTAAAAATAGAAAGAAATTAATTGGCCAACTAAAAATATATATAGAAAAAATTCACCAGGCATGGTGGCACATGCCTATAGTCCCAGCTATTCTGGAGGCTGAGGCAGGAGGATTGCTTGAGCCCGGGAGTTTGAGGTTGCTGTGAGC
>VBSM01001265.1:36305930-36319902 GCA_008086735.1 Cheirogaleus medius | reverse complement strand
CTCAGCCTCCCAGAGTGCTAGGATTACAGGCGTGAGCCACCGCACCTGGCCTATAATCTTTTAAAGATGACTAGGACTGTTACTGGAAGTAGCAGTAATGGTGGTGCTGGTAAAGGCTGCACCCAGTACACTGTGTACATTATAGATGGTCGATAAGTAACTGTTGCTTAAATAAATAAATGAGTCAACCAATGAATACATGGAAGGCTGCAGTTTCTTGGCTTCCTCAAAGCATTGATCAGATTCTGGCTTCAAGGACAGGGATATTCCTGAAACTCAGTTTGCTGTGGCTCAGGTGCCCAGATATCCCTAAGTAGAGTAAGACCCATTTAACAAAGAATCAGACATAAATAAGCAAATACAAGAATTCTAAGGGTTAGAAAGAACTCCGAAGGTAGTATAATCCATCCCCTTATCCCATGCTGGAGGCCTCTCTCCCCCATTCCTGCCTGGTCTGATCTGTTGGCATCTGAGCCCCAACAAAGGGCCTGTTACTCAGTAAGTCTCAGCAATATTTGCTGTGGTAAACAATGAATGAACTAACTTCTGATAATTCACTCAGTACTATCACAAGCCATCCTAGTCTTCCCAGGACACCCCCACCCCCCAGAGGAAGGCCTGGGGAAACAGCACACTGTTTGTCTACAGTTAGGGTCAGCAAGGTCACATTCCTTTGGATAAGTGAGTGGTTCCTCTAAAAGAGAGAGCCATTCTCAATGTCAATTACTAGGGAAGAGGGAGATCCTCAAGTAAGATACCAGGATTCAGAAGGCAGACCTGAGGTATGGGGGAGGGAGGCTATTTTTGTCAGGAACATAGGCTCTAGACATTTGGAGGACAGTAATTGTCTAGATGTGGATTTTAGGAGGTAGGTGCTAAAATGGCACCTACTACGTAGAGGCAGGCTAAAAACTGGATGAGGCAGAATCTGGAAGCACTGAAAAGCAGGCAGTCTGGTAAGTCAGATTAACCTCACTCATGTACTCAGTTTATTTTCCTGCTATCATCCTCAACCCTTATAAAGTCTGAAGTGACTATTTGATCTTTATGTCCCTGTAGAGGGAGGTACCTGGGTTTGTCCTTGAGCCAGACTGTTAAAGAATTAACATGGAGAACATGGAGTGGTGAGGGAAACTAATGAGATCCCCTGAAGAGAAGGAAAGGCCAGGCATGATGGCTCACACCTACAATCCCAGCATTTTGGGAGGCTGAGGCAGGAGGATCGCTTGAGACCAGGAGTTTGAGATCAGCCTGAGCAACACAGAGAGACCCTGTCTCTACAAAAAATAATAATAAAAAAAGAATTAGCCAGGCACAGTGGCACACACCTGTAGTCCCAGCTACTTAGGAGGCTGAGGCAGGAGGATGGTTTGAGCCCAGGAGTTTGAGGTTGTAGTGAGCTCCAGCTCAGGCAACAGAATGAGACACTGTCTCAAAAATAAAATAAATAAATAAAAAGACAAAAAGAAAGTGAATACAAGGGATCAAGAGCTGGGGTTTGGCCGGGCATGGTGGCTCACGCCTGTAATCCTAGCACTCTGGAAGGCAGAGGCGGGAGGATCGCTCAAGGTCAGTTGTTTGAAACAAGCCTGAGCAAGAGCAAGACCCCGTCTCTACTAAAAATAGAAAGAAATTAATTGGCCAACTAAAAATATATAGAAAAAATTAGCTGGGCATGGTGGCGCATGCCTGCAGTCCCAGCTACTAGGGAGGCTGAGGCAGAAGGATTGCTTGAGCCCAGGAGTTTGAGGTTGCTGTGAGCCAGGCTGACGCCACAGCACTCTAGCCTGGGCAACAAAGTGAGACTCTGTCTTAAAAAAAAAAAAGAGAGCTGGGGCTTGAGGCACTCTCCACACCAATAAGAAATTTTCCAACTGGGGCTCTTGGTAAAGCTGAAATTTATTATTATTATGGAATTATCATTTATCATTATTAGGGATTATCACTTCTAATCACTGAAGCACCTAATAATTCTTCCCAAAAGAGCATGGAAAGAGGCCACACGCTCAAATCCCATTTGCAGCAGTCCAATGTAATAATTCCATCTCGTAGAGGAGAAGCAAACTTGTGAATCAACTCTGAGTTCAGTTCTATCTGGAAAGAGGAGGATTCTGCAGATTGGTTATTAGTGATCTACCTGAGGGAATTAAGACTTTGCTTAAACTGGCCCCTGATAATAACCTTAAGAAGTTGGCAACAACCTGGGAAAATCAGAGAACTGGTTCTGTAAAAACAGAATGGGATGAAAAAGAAATCACTACAGGGTAAAGGACAGAATATTGGCAGTACTTTCAGAACAAGTGAAGTTGGCTCTGAAAAGCTAACCAGCTCTAAAAAGCTGGCTATGCTAAAGAAATAGCCTTAGTGAATTGCTGTTGCTGAGAGCAAAGTTAATAATTAGACACTCTGTGTTTGGAAATCTCTTCTGAGGACTAAACTGGTTAAAGGAAGATCTGAAGTCTAATAGAAAAGAGTGAAATGAAGCTAAAACATAAGACAGTTGTTCAAAAAAGAATCTAATAAGCTGTCTATGAAGTGATCCAAAACATTTTGTTTTCAATTTGATCCAGTATACAAAAAATAAAAACAATCCTATGATTCTGAGAAAGAAAATCCTTAGCCTAAAACTGTACTTGATTAAAGTCACTCAAGGTAATGGAAATATTCCTTCTTGGGGTGGGGTCTGAGTGGATGATACTGAGATGGAGAGCACTTCTGTGCTGTTTAAATAACTACAAAGAGAATGTATTACCATTATAAACAGCAAAACAACAAAGATGTATTTCCATTTTTAAAAAAATTAGGGCTTTCTCAGATTGGTTGTTACTTCACCCACAGTCTAAGCCTGAAGTATCTGTCTGTGGTCTTTACCTAGTCCTCTTGCAGCATTTCCTATCTCAGTGAAAGGTACTACCAATCCAAGCAGTTGCCGAGTCAGAAATGTCAGCTTTGACACCTACATTTCCTTGATTTTTTTCCCATCAGTCTTCCAAATTTCTCAAATATAGTACATCCTCACTTACCATCAATAGGTTCTTGGAAACTTCAACTTTAAGTGAAATGACACACAATAAAACCAATTTTGCCTTTGGCTAATTGATATAAACAAGAGTTAAGTTCTTTATGACATATTTCAGGTCACAAAACAACATCAAACTTCTAAATAAAGACCCAAAACACTTCTAATAGTAAATATTAAGATAAATGTGAGCTATCCATACATTTAAGAAAGATTAACAAAAACAAGATAATTATTTACCCAATTTTTGGTGAATCAGTGAATGATGGTGTTGCAGTGGTGGCAAGTTACATCAAGGAATGTTTGCAAAGTGCAAATTGTAAGGAGCACCTCCTACCACCATGTAGTTCAAAAACAAATAATAACCAATATGGTGGGCTTGCTGAGCCTTTTCGTACCTTATCATTTCTGTTGCACATTTGTATGATTATTGTGCATTTGTATGATTATCATATACTTTATGAATTTTTATCTATTTATTTATTTTGGAGATGGGGTCTCGCTCTGTCACCCAGGCTGTAGTACAGTGGTGTGATCATTGCTTGCTGTAGCCTAGAAGTCCTGCATTCAAGTGATCCTCCTGCCTCAGCCTCCCAAGTAGCTAGGACTACAGGCATGCATCACGAGGCCTGGCTAACTTTTTTTAGAGATGGGGCCTCACTATGTTGCTTAGGCTGGTCTCCAACTCCTGGCCTCAAGTGATCTTTCTGCCTTAGCCTCCTGAATTGCTGGGATACATGCATAAGCCATTGCACCTGGCTTCACTTTTTATTTTTTAATAATTTGTATTCATTCATTTTCCAACTCATTTACTGCAGTTCAGGGTCATGGGTGGCCAGAGCCTATTCCAGAAGTTCAGGGCACCAAGTGGGAACCAACCCTGAGCAGGACACCACTCCATTGCAGTGCGTGCTCATACACACATTCATACTTACTCGCACTGGGACAATTTAGACACACCAACTCACCTAACGTGTACATCTTTGGCATGGAAGGAAACCTGAGTACCCGGAGAAAACCCACACAGACATGGGAAGAATATGCAAACTCTACACATACAGTGGCCCTGGCCCAGTAGCTTTTTTTCCACTCATTGACATTGTAACAAAATGACATTGAACAAAACAATGTTACTGCAATTGTCTTTTTGGGTTTGTTTTAATTTTGGGGGGTACATAATAGCTGTATGTATATATGCAAGTGTCTCTTAAATAGTCTTAAGTGGTCCACTTGAATCTGTGGACCCGTTTTCCATCCAGCAGTCAGAATGATCTTTGCAAAATGCAAATCTGATAAAGTCATTCTCTATCTTAGCCAACCAGTATTTTTAGTATAAAAATCCAAATCTTTAGTTTGGCGTAAAAGGCCTTTATTTTTTTTAATTTGAAATCAGTCATTGTTTATTAATTGACCAGATTACAAAAATAATCATGGTAGATATCTTAGATCATTCTTCTAATAAGCCTGTTGATCTGGTCTTCCCTGTTGCCAGCATCTCCACCTTCTACCAAATGGGTTGTCTTTTTCTTCATTCCAACCCGTGGAGATGACAATTTGAAGGGCCACAGGAAGTTATTTGCTTCTTTGAAGCATTTTCCAACAGTATAGATCTCATGAATCAGATCCTCCATACAGATGATGCCATATTTACCAAGAGATCAAGCAATCAAAGCATTATCTGTCAATGCGATTTGTTTCTTATTGATTTTGCCATAACCACGCTTATAAATTAGTTCATTTACTGACTTCAGGTTTGGGTACCCCCATGTAATTTATGGTTCGACAATCCTCAGCATGTTAATTGAAGCCTTGCTGAGCTTAACAAAGGTTTCACTGAAGATTTGGCGAAGGTGAAGAAGCTGCAACACCTTTCAGAGCTTTGATACCTCTGATCCTGAGGACAAATGCCAATTTGGGTTATGCAGCTACGTAGAAGTTGGCAGCTTTTCTTGCCATCCTAGCCATTCGAATCTCAGTTCTGTACGTCTGCCTATATTCCTTGTGATAAGGCTTAGCTTTTTCAGAGATGAGCTTCCTCCTTGCCTTTTGAAGCATCTTTTGGGCAAACTTCTTTCTCAGGCATTTGATCTTCAGCTCTGTGAAATTCCTTCACTTTTTCTTAAGGGTTTCTGATACAGCAGGAACCTTCTTTTCCTTCTCTTTGACATCCTCTGTGGTTCCAGCCGGAAAAGAGGTAAAAGGCTTTTTTTCTAGTCTAGTCCCTATTTCTCCAGACACTTCTACCACATCTCAGATGTACAACCACACCAGCTTTTGCTTTAGTTCCTCAAAACATTACCCTTTCTTCCATGATAGGTCCCTTATACATGCTATTTTCTCTACTTGGTACACATTTCACTCCCTACTTACTCTATTTAATACTCCTACTCATGAATATTCAAGTCAGCTCAGTAGTCATTTCTTCAGGGAAGTCCTCCTTGAACTCTGAGACTAGGTCAAACGCCAATACTATATTTCTTCATAGCATCATAAACATTTCCTATACAATGTTTATTAAAGTTGTAATCTTGTGTTTATTTGTGTGTTTATTCCTTTTATACCCATCTCTCTCCCACTAGAGAGTAAACTCTATTTGCACAAGGACTATGTTTATTGTTGTATACCTTTGTAATTCCTGCACAGAGCTCAGTACCCAGGCACATAGGAGGCATTAAAAAGTATTGGTTGAATGAATGTTAACCTCCTGCTGAGTAAAGTGGTTCTTTCCGATTATGGCCCTAAAGTTAAAAATTCCAGAGTACATCTCAGATCTGGCTTTCCAAATTTTAAGGAATAAATTTCCATGCATACCACCCACATCTTGAAGGATTTTATATTGCTTATCTCATCCCTCTTCCATCAAACAAGTGATGTCAGCATCAATAATTTGGAGGTGGCAGGAGGCAAGTGAGAGCCCAGGTGAACTCACCCCTATGGTAGATGCCATGTAGTCTGCACACATTTCTGCAAAGTCCCGTTCAAGAACTCCATAGTAGAGGCCATAGAAGAGGAGAGAAATGCCAAAGTCCATGGCATCTTCTGGTTTGATCCTGTAAGGGAAGCAGCATAGCCAGTAAGGCCTGCGTGAGACATGACTGCTTTGGATTACTACTCTGGTACACACATGACAGTGACTAAAGTAGGAAGGTTCAAAGACTCTAGAGCAAGTGTTGGCAAACTATGACCAAATCTAGTCTGCCTGTTTTTACATGGCCCATGGACACCTCTTGAGGAGGCAGTGTGAGCTGCAAAGACCAAGCTAGAGTATCCCCTCCTGTCCCTTTCCCCAGCTTTGCTCCCAGTTCCTGCCTCCCCTGACTGGTGGCCATGCCTTGCAGCTGCCCATGACCTTTACTTGTCAGGACCTACACGTTGTGGACTCCACTGTTGGCAATTGTTGGACACCAAGTGAATTGCCTCACTGAGTTGTCTCACTCCCAGCCAGCCTCCCAACTTGAAATGGCTGAGCCCTCCAAAGGAGAGAAGGGCACACCAGGATCTGGGTGTCACTGGAACAAAGTGAAAACTACCCAAAGTGGCCAAACACCTTCTGCCGAGCTGCTCCTTCTGAGAACATCTCAATTGATGGCAACTGGGCACAGAGTATGCCCACTACCTGAGACCTGCCCTCCTTCCTCATGCAAACAGGGTGGGGCAGGGTAAGAGTTTCCTCTCTTGTTATCTAAGTACTTACATAATAATATCCTAGATTTTGCCTATTGTCCCACAGAGCCTAAAATATTTACTCTGTGGCCCTTTACAGAAAAAGTTTGCCAAACACAGGTTTAGAAAAAAGTATAAAGTTGGTTAGTTAGTAAATATTTACACACCAGTTACCATAAAATTATTAGTTGCATTTATACATATTCTGTATCATGTCAAAGTCAAAATTTGGTCCAGGTCTATTTTACCAAGGATAAAGAGCTTGCCTATAATATTAGAGGGTTTGTTTTAATAATTCTTAGGACTAATAATTTTCAACCTTGAGTCTATACACGTTATAGAAAATTACCTGTTAAAATATTTGTACAAAGGACTGTATGTGTTCACTTAAGTTGTAAATTATATTTATCATAGAAAGTTGAATTTGTTCATCAACCTTATATATAACCCACTGACTAGATATCATTGATCTTAGACCAACTAACCTGATCAGTAGCATAAAAATAGTCAAGAACCTCAGTTCTGTTTTCCACCTTGTATAATTTAGGCAAGTAAAAAGAAACTGTAATTACAGAAAAAACATCTTTAAAACATAATGCAGGCTGGGCTCAGTGGCTCACGCATATAATCCTAGCACTCTGGGAGGCCAAGGTGGGAGGATCACTTGAGGTCAGGAGTTCGAGATCAGCCTGAGCAAGAGCGAGACCCCGTCTCTACTAAAAACAGAAAAAATTAGCCGGGTGTGGTGGTGTTTGCCTGTAGACCCACCTACTTGGGAGGCTGAGGCACAAGGATCCCTTGAGCCCAGGAATTTGAGGTTGCTGTGAGCTGGGCTGATGCCACGGCACTCTAGCCCAGGTGACAGAGCAAGACTCTGTCTCAATTTCATTTTTCCTTTTCTTGAGACAGAGTGTCAGTGTGTTGCCCTGGGTACAGCACGGTGGCGTCATTGTAGCTCACTGCAGCCTCCAACTCCTGGGGTCAAGTGATCTTCCTGCCTCAGCCTCCTGAGTAGCTGGGACTATAGACACACATCATGACGCCCGGCTAATTTTTCTATTTTTAGTGAGACCCCATCTCACTCTTGCTCAGGCTGGTCTCAAACTCCTGAGCTCAAGCAGTCCTTCTGCCTTGCCCTCCCAGAGGGCAAGCTTGAGCCCAGGAGTTTGAGGTTGCAATGAGCCACTGCAGTCTATCTGGGGTGATAGAGCAAGAACAGCCATAGACAGTATGAAAATGAATGAACATGACTGTGTTCCAGTAAAACTTTATTTTATAAAAATAGTTGGTAGGCTGATTTGGCCCACAAGGCATAGTTTGCCAATCCCCTTGGTCTAGATAAATATAAGACCACTCAGGCAGAGTGGATGTTGCAAATAAATAGTACACATGGACAAGGAAAATAGTTCTGTTAGGGTGATGGGGTTATGGACAATAATTATTGGTAACAATTTTTATGCTTACTTTTGTTATTATACTTTTTCACTAAAATATAAATTCTTAGAAAATACAACCCATGATTTGGAACTCTGACTTTGTATACAGTCATACAATCTTTGCTTTCTGCCAGCACAAATCATGAAGGGCCTCTCTCAGCCCCTCACAGCACCCAAGTTTCCTATGCTGGGTGTTATGTCCCTCTTGTAAATATCCAGGATTTGCAGCAGGAAGAAAGGTTAACGTCACTAGCCACTCCTCCCCAAACACCAGCAAAAAGAAAAGCAAAGGGTACTCACTTGAATAATAGGTTAAGACCAAAGAGGGTAAACATGACAGCCATGTAGCCAACGATGCCAGTGGCATAGCTGATTTTATAGATCAGCAGGAACCACTTATAAACCAACCTAGAGAAAGGAAAGAAAGTTAGTACAGCTGACACAGAGATTTGGACCTCAGAGGCCACTGGATCACCAGAATCCCTTATTCTCAAACATCAGTGGGCACATCAGGCTCTTTGCTCAGAACTTACTGAGCAACTGCAGTTACTACCCAAAGCTGTTTACTCCCTTAATTGCAGAAACAACTCTATCAGCCAGGGAATTAGTGCTTTGTATTTTTCTGGTCTCAGACCAATGAAAGAAAAGAGATCCCTAAAACAGAGGTTTTAGCCTTAAACAAAAAAGAGCACAGCTGACTTTGGACAGCTGTATCATCTCAAATTCAGGTTAGTTGGATGAGGAAGTAAAAACTATTGATAATAACTATACCTGTGCTCAGAAGAGAACAGGTGGGGAAGGCTAGTTCTTGTCAAGAAAGAAAATTCAATCAAGGGAAGATGAATTAGAGATAGAATTAACTACAGGGTTTTACACTTGGGCCTGGTTAACCCGAATAAAGCTTTGCTCCTGTCCATAATCTAATCATGAAAGAAATGATATCTAATAAATTTGCTTCTAAAATGATTTTTTCTGGTGCAGAAGGGATTAAGGAGGGAGGCACTTAAAAAGTACCTTTGAATTAGATGTATGTGTGTGTGGTGGTGGTGGTGAGGTGGAGTGGGGTTGTTCACGTCCCTGAAGGAGCAGTGTGCCCAAGCATCCAATGAAGAATAGAGTGCAATATGGTTGGTTGATCCCAGATAGATTCAGAGAGGAAAGATGGCTCCCTGAATGAACCAGAGCCTTTAAAACACTACAAGTAGTATGTCCTGATATCAGCAGCCACTATTCTATCTGTGATGAGGGCTAATAAACAATTTAGCAATTTGCTTGAAAAACCAGCACAATCCTGTGTGGTTCCTAAGAGCCAGCTACACTACCAACCTTGCTGGATCCCAGGGAGGAAGCTCAAGGTTCCTTCCTGCCTGTGCCTCCCTGCTCTGCCTAAGCAAGTAGCAATGGCTTCTCAGGCTAGGGAAAGGCCCCAAACATCTTGTAGCATTGCCTTAAGATCACACACAGCTCCATTACTCAGAGTTTGCACTAGTCATAGGGATAGAAACATGATGAAAAGGACATGTAATTTTAGGTCAAACCCTTAATCTGGATTAAATGAGTTTTTATTAACTGGGTAACCTCAGGCAAGTCAAATCAGCTCTCTGAGATAGGAGAGGTAATATTCTTTGTAAAACAGTGGAAAACCATGCTGCCTTTCTCACCGGATTGCCCATTTCCTGGTATATATATAATACATGCTCATTAAATGCACCATAAATAAATGAGAATGTCTATGAAAGTGCTTTGAAATTGTAAAGCACTTTTAAATGTTAGTTATTATTATAAAAAACCTCCATATTATAGACACATTTTTGGTCATTTTAGCTAAAAGTTGATACTGTTATCTGGTGGCTTGTAATATGTTTTACTACACTTTTTCTTCGTATTACCCTATGTGAGGTTCCATATTAGGGATAAAGAAGTCAAGGCTCAGAAAGATGAGGTCAAACAGCTAACATGTGGTAAGACTGGGGTTCCCAATCCACATTCATCTGACTCCCGAGCTTGTGTCTTCCATAATGCCCGTGACGTAAAACTACCAAAGCCAGAGAGAGGCTTCTAGATCACTAACTTCACCTTGAAACTCAGAGAAGGCCAGAGAAAGGCTTGCAGTAAAGTGGAACATAAAAGGTACAGGAAGAAGAGCATTTGCAACTCAAAAGATTTTGGAACAGGCAGTTATGACTTTGAGGCTGGTGAGTTCCTCTATTAGGCTCTCCTAGACCTGTGCACACCCCTATCATAGCACTTACCAAGTGCACTGCAACAGGTGCTTTCTCGTCCATCTCCTCCATTAAACCGAGCACTCCTTGAGGGCAGGGACCATGTCTTATCCAGCTCTGTATCCCCAGCGCTCAGCACAGGGCCTGGCACATAGTAGGTGCTTACTGAATGAATGAATGAGAAAATCTCTTTTTTCTGTCAAGTACAGATATTAAATGACCTCACAAGCTGGTTGGGAAGATCAAATGAGAAATGAATTTGGATAAAATACAAAGAATTAAATGGGCAGTGGCTGCTTGGTGAATAAAGAAGGAAGTATCGTTTGTTGGAAAATTATAAATTTGCTGAAATTCATTCATTCAACAAAAATTCATAGAGTAGGATACTATGTGCCAGACCCTGTGAAAGGGCCTGGATATACAGAGACAAACAAATGGATGTGGTTCCTGATTTCATGGTTATAGTTTAGTGGGGGAGATAGATACTCAAAATATTTAGTTATAAAGTATGATAAGTTCTATGAAGGAAAACTGTGCATTATGAGAAAATACAATGGAAAATCTAATTTGGAGATCAGAGAAGGGTTCACAGAAAAAAATAACATTTACAATGAGACCACAATAATCACTAGGATTTACTCAGTGTGATTTTAATATAAACAGACCTTGATATGAACCATAAAGTAAGCTGTAGAGGAATATGTAGGAGTTCTTATCTGTGACTAGGGTAGGTGGGTCTCCCAATCAGCTTGTTTTAGAGAGGCCCAATGCCACACAATTTTGGCAGACAAAACCTGCAATTTTTTCAGTCTAAACCCATACTCCTCCCATGCATTCCAACCCATTAGCTTCAAAAAACCTGGGATCTTCCCCACTATCTAAACTCTCACCTTGGGGTTGTCTGTACTAGAGGTTTTCGGGTGGCTCGGAAGGTGACAAAGGCTGTGACAGCAGAGAACAAGATCCAGATCACTAGGAACCTCCACCAGTGCAGCTTCACTGTGAAATAGAGGGGAACAACCCACATCTGAAAGAGGGTCACCATCTGAAACACAAACAGAAGCACTTCAGCTCTAGCCAGCGCCCTCTGCAGCTCTATCCACAAGTCCAGAATGCATCTTGTTCTCTATCTTAGCCTGATCCTCTCCTACATTTCCAATGTTGGATAAAGGTAACTCCATTAGTGATCAAAGTTAGAAACCTGGGACCATGCTTGACTCCTCTCTTTCATCCCTCACTCAACTATCTCTTGGATAACATGTCATTTCTCTGCTTAAAATCCTGTAAAGGCCCCCTGCATTAGGATAGGATCCAACATCCTCAGCCAGGCAGTCAAATCTCTGATAATGTGGCCCCAAACTGCTATTTTGAGAGCTATCTACCACTCTCCATGTCTTTAAGTCAAGCTGTCCTCCTTAGACTAAAACATCCTTCCCACCTGCCTTTCTGCCTGATAACATCACATTCAAGACACATAAAGCTTTCACTCTCCTTTCCAGGCAGAAGTAGTCATGACTTTCTAGTGCTTCAGAAGCATTTTCTTTTCTATCATTACAGAGCTTATCTAGAGTATAAGGCTAGATTCAAATTCATTCTTCACCTGAATGTAAGCTCCTTGAGAGCAGTGACTAGGCCACATTCATGTTTCCTCTGTGCTAGGAAACTGCCTGGCTCACGATAGGTTCTCAATAAATTGGATAAATAAGAAGTAAAACTAGACTAGAGAAAGACTCCTTAAGAGGGAGACACATTTCTATTTTAAAGAGTGCCTATTTTATAATACTTTCCCCTCCTTCCCAGCTTTACCTCAGACTTCTTAGCTGAAGAGTTTCAAATGCATAAAACAATTCTAAGACAGAATTTTCGAGTAATCACCAGTCTTCTGCTCCCCAATGCCTCCTAACTCCCTCCTCAACCACCCTGCTTTCACTCTTTTCCAAAGAGTAGAGGTGTAAAAAAAGATAATTAGTATTTAATGGAGGTTCTCTTCCTGATGTCATCAAATGAAAGAACGTTAAAAAAAAAAAAAAAAAAGGAGAGCTGAGAGAGGAAAAGAGTAGCTAGTTTCCTTGTGTTCCATAGAAAAAACTAAAAAGTATTTACTCTTAGGGATTTCTAGACCAGTGCTGTCCAACAGAAATCTAATATAAGTCACATATATAATTCAAAAATTTCCAGATGCTATATTTTATAAAAGTAAAAAGAAACAGATGACAATAATTTTAATAACATTTTATTTAACCCAATATATACAAATTATCATTTCAATATACACTCAATATTAAAATTATTTATAAAGTATTTTACTTCTTTTGTAGTAAGGCTTTGAAATCTTATGTGTATTTTATTACAGCAGACTATATTTTAAGTGGTTAATAACCACATGTAACTAGTGACTATCATAATAGAAAGTACAACTTAAAGAGTTTCTTTTTAGCATTTAGTTATCTGTAGCTACCATTCTCTTACAGACTGCTCTATGACAAGAAAAAGCCTTAGTTTTTTAGTGTTATGGATAAAAAAAAAAAAAAATGAAACAGTGAGAGAACTGTGAATGGTAAGAAGAGTCACTTTGCTTTAGAGGTGCCCATTCTGTGTGCCCAAAGATGCTGGCTGCTGGCCAGTGAAGAATGAAGCCTCAGTAACAATCCTCCTGCATAGGAGCCCACAATTGACCCTCTAAATGAGGCATTCTAAAATGGTCTGGCCTTACATAAAAAGTGTAGAAGCACCAGGATGTCCTAACAAATAGCTACCCAAATAATGCCATTCTATTGGCATTGGGAGGACATTAGGAAAAGACATGAGAACAAACAGCTGCAGATTAATTTAAACTAGGGGCTAAGGCAAGCTGAATCATGATACTAAAAGGGAGTAGAAGGAGGTAGGTATAAAGAAGGGCTGAAGGGTCTTTGGTCTTCACATTGTTTGCTTTAACAGGCTCATGAGGCTGTTTACAAAAGAGTAGGCCCAGAGACTAGAGAAGAATTAAATCACACAGTCTGGTCACATTTGAGCAGACTCTCTGAGAAAGAACAGAAATTTCTGGTCTCTTTCCAGCTTTTCCAAAAACCTGGCTGCTGCATAAAAACAACCAGCCTGCTCTAATAGCCTCTTTCCCACCCCCCACCGACCATCAATAACATATTCTGAGGAGGAGTCTGATGTCAAGGTAATTTTCTCTACATGAGCTACAACTCTGTATATTTTGAGCGAGGTTAAGGCAGAGATCCTGGATTTTATTCTGACTTGGACAAAGACACAATTAGGAGTAAGTCTGGGCATCAGTGTAAAAGGAATAAAGAAATCTTGCCTTGTTTTATAACTTTCAGGCTTAAAACTTTAGGGTGAAAAAGCTACTCAAGTCACATAGAGATAGAGAGAACACATGATTGAGAGCACGCACACACAAGAAAGGGAGAAAAAGAGAGAAAGAAAGGAATTTAGAGACAGGATTAGGCTCTTTGAAACCAGATGGCTCAGTGGAAGCCCAGCACACCTGAGTTCTAGTTCTGTTCAGCCTCCAACTCATTGGGTCACCCTAAGGAGGTCGGTCCTCTCTCCTTGAAAGAAAGGTTTGGGCCAGGTGCGGTGGCTCACACCTATAATCCTAGCACTCTGGGAGGCTGAGG
>VBSM01001265.1:36295520-36305830 GCA_008086735.1 Cheirogaleus medius | reverse complement strand
CTCTAGCCCAGGCAACAGAGTGAGACTCTGTCTCAAAAAAACAAAAACAAAAACGAAAGGTTTGGCTTGATTTCTCAAATCCCTTCAAGTTCTAACAGGCTAAGGTTCTGTTAACCAGCCATGTATCTCAGACTTCCTGGGAGAGTGGAGGCAGCATTCCACTTACTCATCCATCCCTCAAGTATTTATTTTGATTTAATGGGAAGAAGAATGCAGAAATAAACATGACTTCTAGTCCCTGTCCTCCAGGAGCGACCAGTCTAGCAGCAGGAAAAAGATCTAAATCAAAGCCTTATTTCAGTGATTCTATTAAACTTCAGACCCTTTCTAGAAGTGCAAATAGAAATCATTAAAGAATGAACAAAATGGAATGATACAGTGATCAGAGATTTTAGAATTAAAGAGATTTAAATATGAATCCTAATACAGCTATTTACTATTTGAGTTACCTTATACAAGTCACTTAACCCTGATAAGCCTTATTTCTGTAAACTGTAAAAACAGGGTAAACAGTATCTGCTCTCATAAGGTTAAGTGAGTTAATGCATGGAAAGCTAACATCACTCACTATAAGTAAGGCAATAAATATAAGCATTCAATATAACAGCTTTTATATTTAAATGGAAGTAATGTATATAAAACAAGTACATTGCATAATTCATACTCAGTAAATCAGAGTTCTTATTATGGCTTCTCATGATCAAAAATGGATAAAGTCACACACACAAGGGAGCAAAGACCAGAATGAGGCAGCCAAATTAATCAACATATTAAAAGTGGTGGGGTTATAGCAATTTCTTTATAATGTTTAATTTTTCCTTTCTAGGAAAATACATTATCTAAAAATACAAACCAAGGACACGAGGCCATCTTCAGGTATCTAGGCACTCTCCATTGGGGAGTCTTAAAAGCTAACATCTGTGCAGGGTCTAGACAGCAGCCAATAGGGTGAGAACCCAGTGCTTACCAAGGGACAGAGCAGGAGGGTCAAGTGAACAGAATAGTCTACCCATGTGAAAAAAGGGTAAATTACCTGGTTAATTTATTTGGTTTGTTTTGAAATTTCTACTGCAGTATTTATTGGAATTTTGTTTGGTCAGTAACTTTACATTTCTTCATTAAGGAAGGCATTTTTAATGGCTAACTTGGCAACAAATGGCTGAAGTTACGTTTGATTCTGAGTGATGGCAGGGACTCTGGTGCCATCTGGTGGCAATACTTACATAGACACATTTGGTTTAATAGTTTATTCAAACACTTGTGCCTGATGCATGAAATCAGCCTTGGCCCTGGTGTGTCTTCCAGGACTTGAATGACAAGACATAAACATATGAATTAGGCAGCCATGCAAAGCATCGAGTACTGACATGAGAATTTAGAGAAAATATGTAAACGTGTGAGCAAGAGCTATCAAGATTTCCTGGAAAAGGCAGAGCTCTAGATGGTTAAAAGAAAACTTGGATTTGCCCAGGTGAAGGGAGAACACAAAAGCCATTCATCCTTCTTTCCTTGAACCTACAAATATTAAGTTGACAACTAGCCTGAAACTGACTCATTAATTCATTCAGCACTTACTCAGGGACAATCCCAGCTTCTCTGATCTGGGAGATAAGAATAGCAATATCCCACTTATCTCTCCACAAGGCTAAAATAGTTGAGATGATGTTAGATGCTAACTGTAAGAGCTAGTCCATATTTAAATGGACTTCTGGTTGAGAGCTTGCCATCACAGGAAGGTGTGTTGGTAGAGATGAAATCAACACCTGACAATTATTTCTAATCCGCAAGACAACGTCCAGCTCTCAGAGGAACCAGAATTCGTGAAAACAGTCAGATCTATCCTTCCCTGGGCATCAGCTGCCTTGCCAGTCTGCAGATGGTTAGCATTTTTGACTTTCAGGATTCTCATCTTACTACCTCTGCTTCTCCCCATGTTGCAGGATAGGGATCACCCACCACACTTGGCTGAAAAGGCATAATGTGAATGAAATTAAAATTACAAGTCCAGGTAGTAGAATAAAGTAAGACTCACAGCTAACAGAACAATCAGTTTGAAAAAATGCTGATAAATGGACCAAGGTCAACTGGAAGGAGATTTCTGGGATGTGCTCGGTGGCTCTGCTCAGTATTTTCAGAAATGATGTATGAAAATACAAATAGACCTACTTATCAGCTTGGGGCAGAGGGGCTGGTGGTGGAAGGGGGGGGTGAGGGAGGCAGTGAACATGAAAAAGAGAAGAAGTAAGACCAAATGAATAAAGCCTGTTTCTAGGATTCTTCTGGCTCTAACATTCTATGAGCTAATAAGCTGAAATGAAGAACCAAAACCACACTATGAAACCTAACCAACTACCCAAGTATAGGATGGGACAGGAATGGCTTCATAGCAGCTCACATGAAATAGATCTATGGATTTTAGTAGACCACAAATTGCCAGGGGGTATATGCTAGCAAGGCCGCTGCCAAAAGAGCCAAAACAACCTGACATTGCTTAAGTAAGAATACACCCAGAAGGAAGGAGGCAGCATCTCTACTGTTCTCTGCTTTGTCAAAGCATCCCTGGGGTCCTGGGATCAGAGCTTGGGACCACACCGTACAATGAACCCTAACAAATAAGCAAGGCCATTAAGAGAGAAGCCAGGATTACAAAGGGTTTGGAAACAAAATCCCATAAGGAATGGCTGAAGGAACTGGGATATCAGGCCTGGACAAGACTACAGGAAGACATGGCTATTGCCTTCACTTACTTCAAGAGGCCCAATAAGCAAACATGCAGTGTAGCTTCTACCTCATAGACCCTATACACTGCAGGAATATTCTACAGGGCAGAAATTTGGTTGGAGGAGTTTCCTTTTTACCACACCCACAAATAGTCATCCTTACCACATGAGGCAGGCCATGCCATTGCTAATATATTTGCTAGACAGTTCTTCTCTGATGCTGACCAGAAAAATCTGCATTTGTGTCCCTTCTGCCTCTGGGTCCAACTCTTATCTTTCAGAGAAAGCATAGAATAAATTTAGTCTCTGTTTCTAATACCTAGAACTATGTCTTCTTTCCCAAGTTGTGTCCTCTCCAAGCAAAAGAGTAAGTCAAGCAGTCATTTAAAAAACACTTACTGAGCACTTATTGGACACCATGCTAAGGACAGGGGAATTCAGAGATAAAAACCTAAATCTCCTCAAGAACTTAAGACTACTGAGAAGAAACAAATAACTACAATTTGGTATAAGTGTTATAATGGAGTAAGCTCTGGTGGCCAAATAAGTACAGAGGAGAGGTGTTTCATTCAAAGTGGAGGAACCAAGGAAGACTTCCTAAAGGAAGCATCCTTTGATCTCTGTCTTGATGTCATAGTAGGTCCAGGTGGGGAAAGGTATGTATTAATATTTGAGGTTGGGGTGAGAAACGAGCCTAAAGAGGTAGGCAAGGCTCAGAGGTGGCTGATAAATACATCACAGCTAGAAGTTTTTATTATATTCTGAGGATAAAGTTTTTCTTTCTCACAGAAAGTAGATTACAACTTCTTACCCTCTTAGTCAGAATTCTCTAACCACATTCTAGTAATCTTCTTCATGTCTTGGTCTGAAAAAAATCTATAGTACTTTAAAGGTTTCCAGGCAGGAGATTTTGTAACTCATCTGTTCAGAAGAGAACACTAGTTCAGGAGGCAAAGGTCTGAACAGATTCTATATTTAGTAGCAAAGATGATTAAAGTTTCTCCTTGGAGATCTTTAAAAATAGGATAGACACTTTTCCAGGCATAAACTTATTCCTTCCCTTAACATCCCTGAGGGAGCTAAAGAGTAATATTAGACTCTCTAAACAGATGATGAAAACTGAGCTACAGAGAAGCCAAAAAGCAAGTTTGGCTTAGGCTAGGTTTCCAATCCAGATCTTCTGTCTCCGAAGCTGCCTCCCTACCATTCACTAAGTTTGTGGGGAAGCCCTAGAAAGGTTAGGGAGGCAAGATGACATAGAAAGTAAAGGGGTGGTTGTGAAAGCACCTGAGATCCAAGGAAAGGACTTGGGCAAAAGTCATTAAAGAACAAAAGTCAGCAGAGTTAAACACAGAAATGACTATGACAGAAACTGACAAAAATTTCCTGAAGCCTTTGTGAGAAACCAATGGAAAAAGCACTTAACCAAGAATCAGATTTTAGTTTTAGGTCCAGCTCTCCAATTTAGTGGTCCCAGAAAATAACTTCAGGATTCTGCATCTTGGTTTACTAATTTGAAAAATGGAGATAAATCCCTATCCTGACTATTTTATAGAGCAGTTGTGAGGTTCAATGAGACAGCAGATGAGAAAAGTATTTTTTAAATCAGCAAATTTAAACTATAAGCAATTTAAGGTATTATTATAGTTATTGCTGGAATAGAACATCTAAAACTT
Source organism: Cheirogaleus medius (assembly GCA_008086735.1). Lineage (NCBI taxonomy): Eukaryota > Metazoa > Chordata > Mammalia > Primates > Cheirogaleidae > Cheirogaleus > Cheirogaleus medius. The sequence continues at coordinate 36,301,434 of VBSM01001265.1, read as the reverse complement.
ATATATAGAAAACAGTAGGATCTCTTGTTCTAAATAACACTTAATTTAGACTATATTTCTCTTGTAACGTGAAGGTTGGACTTGAGCTCCTAAGTTACAGGGAGAAGTTTGATATTAATATTTCTCAGTGAACTGGCACAGCTGCTCATAATCAGTATCAGCTGGCAATATCTGTGCTGCCCTAGGTCCTAGAGTCTAGGACAGGGTTTCTCACCCGGGGCGATTTTGCTCCCCAGCAAACATTTGGCAATGTCTGAAGACATATTTGGTTGTCACAACTGGGGAAAGGGTGTAACTAGCATCGCGTGGGTAGAGGCCAGGGATGCTGCTAAACATCCTACAATGCACAGGACAGCCCCACACAAAACAGAGAATTATCTGGTTCAAAATGTCAACAGTTCTCTTGTTGAAAAAATATGGTTTAGGAGAAGAGAGCTAGTGTTTTCCCACTTGGTGGTCATGGGTGCCCACTGAGAGCCTGGGATACCAACCCGCACTGGTGAAAAACAAAAAATTTCATTCAGTTTGAGAGAAACAGAGCCTTATCAATTAATTCCATCATGTCTTAGCATGCCAAAAGCAGCATTTTTTTGAAAGCTCTGATGGATAATCTCAAATAGTTCATGTTTCTGTTACTCAACAACAATCCCAGTGCCTCTCATTTATACAATATTCTCTGGAGAATTGTTCTGATTATCTTTTATTCCCATTCCTCACCCCATAGACATTCTAATGTGATATATATGTATATATTTGTACCTTGCAAACTATTACTTTCTGTGTATTTTTAATTTATTAATTGGCACTGTGTTATGTATTTCTTACTATTTCCACTCATTACTATGCTTCTAAAATCCACCCAAGTTGCTATAGGTATACTCAATGTGTTGCTTTTAACTGTAAAACAATTTCATAATATGCATCTACCTCATTTTATATATTTACTCTTTCAGAGATATTCAGATTACCTCCAACTCCTCGACTAGTTGTCACAATTAACATTTAAATGAACACCATCTCACATGTCCCCTTAGGATGTGTTACAGGGTATGTGTATATTCTGTTTGGCTGAACAGTGCCATGCTGCTATCCACAATGCCTGCACCCGTCTTCATAACCAAAAAAGAATGCACAAAGGCTCCTACAGCCTCTGATCCTTGCTAACACTTGGCACTATTAAACTTTCTAGTTCTTGCCAACCTAATAGATGCAAAGTATTAGGTTATTAAGTATGAAATGTCTGATTTCCTTAAGTACTTACTAAGTTTGACAGTTGATATCTCTGACATTTCACTTTGACACTTCTTGCTTTATTTTTATTGTGAAGGTACATCCTCAGTCTTTCACATGCACATTTTGGCTTGCGATTATCTTTCACATTTTTTTAGAGCAATTTTTGTGAAACCATGGATAAGTCAAAAATTTGTGTTATTTTCGAATATGAGTTCCTTCATGGAACCAATGCAGCGCAGACAGCTCTAGGTATCAACGAAGTGTTTAGGAAGGATGTGGCTAATGAACACATAGTACATCGATGGTTTGAGAAGTTCCATTCTGGTGATTTTAATCTTGAAAATGAGCCACACAGGTGAACCCGTGGACCAGGGTGGATAATGATGAGCTGAAAGCTATAGTGGAAGTAAATCCATCTCAACCTACATGTGAATTAGCAGCAAGGTTTGACATTACTATTTCAACAATATTGGATCATTTGTAAAGAAGCTAGATAGATGGGTTTCTCATGAATTAAACAAGCGTCAGAAGAGAAATCATCTCAAAGCTTGCCTTTCTTTGCTGTCATGACATAAAGGAGAACCATTTCTATGCAGTATTGTTATGTGTGATGAAAAATGGATTCTTTTGGACAATTGCAAGCGTTCAGCACAATAACTGGAAAAAGACGAAATGCTGAAACACGGTCCAAAAACAAATATTCATCAACAAAAGCTAATGGTGTCTGTCTGGTGGTTCAGCACTGGTATCATCCACAACAGCTTCATGAAACCTGGTCCATCAATTACAGCGGATGTCTACTGAAACCAACTTGATGAAATGATGAGGATGCTTGTGATTAAGCAGCTGAGGTTGGTCACCAGAGACAGACCAATCCTCTTGCAAGACAACATTTGACCACGTGTCGCACAAACAACACTGCTCAAACTACAGCAGCTAAATGTGGAAACTCTCAGTCATTCGCCATATTCACTAGACCTTGCACCAACTATCACTTCTTCCAGGCTTTGAACCACTTTCTGCAAGGAAAAATACTCAATTCTCAAAAAGCTATGGAAAGCACCTTTGACAATTTCATTGCCACTTGCTCTCTAGGCTTCTTCGCTGCAGACATAAGCAAGCTACTGTTAAGATGGCAAAACTGTGTGGACAGTTCAGGTGCATACTTTGATTAATTTTATTGCTACTTATTTGAGATATAATAAACTACACTTTTGATTCAAAATCGGACATTTCATATTTAACGATGTAATACTATCTCCTTGTTTTAATGTGTGTTTCTCTAGTTACTAATGACTCTGAGCATCTTTTTTTTTTCTTTTTTTATTTTTTTTTGAGACAGAGTCTCACTCTCTTGCCTGGGCTAGAGTGCTGTGGCATCAGCCTAGCTCACAGCAACCTCAAACTCCTGGGCTCAAGCCATTCTCCTGCCTCAGCTTCCTGGGTAGCTGGGACTACAGCTACGTGCCACTGTGCCCAGCTAATTTTTTTAGTTGTTTGGCTAATTTCTTTCTATTTTTAGTAGAGACAGGGTCTCGCTCTTGCTCAGGCTGGTCTTGAACTCCTGAGCTCAAGCAATCCTCCTGCCTCAGCCTCCCTGAGTGCTAGGATTACAGGCATGAGCCACTTTGCCCGGCCTGAGCATCTCTTTTCATGCTTAATGGTCTTTTGGGGTTTCTTCTCCTGTAAATTGATCATACATTTTGCCCATTTTTCTATAGGAGTTGCTGCCTTTTGTTGATCTGTAGGAGTTCTTCTGGATAGTCAAGATATTAATCTTCTGTCAGTTTTAATCATTAGTAATCTCTTCTCCATTTGGTTATCAGTTAACTTTGCATATGGTATATTTTACAAAACAAAAAATCCTTAATTTTAATGTAACCATCCCAAAAGCAATACCTACTAAAAAATTTTAATGTATCCAAATTTATCAAATCCTTTTTTTAAATTTATTTCAAAATTTATCTTTCATAATTAGGTTTTTAATCTATCTTGAGTCCCTTTTGTATTCAGTATGATGTATGAAACTAGTTTTAATTTTTCTCCATATAATGAGCTAGTTTTCTCAATACAATCTACTTAACAATGAATACTTTCTTCATTAATTGATGATTACACCTTTATTGTCTATTAAGCTCCCATCATACATGGATCTGTCCCTGAGATGTTCATTCTGTCCCATTGGTCTATTTGTCTATACTTATGTTATGTCTTAATATCAGGAAAGCCCCTGTCTTTGCAGTTGCTTTCTTTCTTGCCTCATTTTTTAATTTCAGGTAAAGAAAAAATAAATTATTCAAAATCATTGGTTAATAAACATTATCATCATTAGTCTACATGCACATATGGATCACTGTTAAATTTCTGAATTATTTTTAATTGTGGTAAAAAATAAAATTTATAATTTTAACTGTTTTTGAGGGTGTAGTTGAGTAGTGTTATATATATTCACACTGTTGTGTAACAGATATCTAGAACTTTATCATCTTGCAAAATGAAAACTCTATACCCATTAAACAACAGGCCCCAATCCTCACACCCATAGCCACCATTCTACTTTCTGTTTCTATGAATTTGACATTTTAGAGATATTCTAAATCTTATCTTATATGAGATATTTTAGATATCTCATATAAGTGGTATCATATAGTATCTGTCTCTGTGACTGGCTTATTTCACTTAACATAATGTCTCTAAGGTTCATCTATGTTGTACCACGTGACAGGATTTCTTTCCTTTTTACGTTAACTATTTTTAATAATATGATAAATACCGAACCCACCAATGAAGCTAAGATGTGAAACATCTAAAATTACTTATATCTAGCTATGTTCTCTTCTCTGTCCTATCCTTCAATCTCCCTTCCATACAAAGTTAGCATTACCTGGAATCTTGACCTTATTCCCTTGCTTTTTAAAATATGGTTTTATCACATACATACATATTTTTTAAATATACCATTTAGTTCCCATTGTTTTTAGTTTTCTATAAAAGGTATCAACTTGTAAGTAGTCTTCTGGGACTTACTTTTATACTCAATATTATACTGCTAAGAGTCAACCTTATCACTATTTATAGCTATAGTTAATTATATTTCATAATTTTTTAAGTTTTATATGGCATATGCATTATTTTATGTTATATAATAATCCAATATGTGAATATATCACAACTTATCTCTTCACCAAATGTGGGTATTAAGTCATTTCCAAGTTTTTGCTATTACAAATAGTGCTGCTACAAAAAATCTTAGGAGGATGTACAAAAATTTTCTCTTGATATCTATCTAGGAATTAAACTCCTAGATCATAGGGAATTTGAATACTAAACTTAAAAGACAGTGCTAAACTATTTTTCTAAGTGGCTTCTCCACAAAGGAAACAACATAACTGAGCACAGCCCCAGTATGGGGCTATAAAGGATCAAAGAATTATCTGCTGACTGAATAAGCAGACATCATGGAGAAGTGGGGATAAGCACAGGATTCAGATGCTAGGGGTGTGAATGCTGCCTCTGCTAATCATTGGTTGAGTGGGGCTCAGTTAATCACTTCAACCCTCAGTTTCTTGGTTCCTACAATGGCAAAATTAATACTACCTGCCTCAAAGCAAAATACCTGGCATACTATAAAGTATTCAATAAATGTCAGCTGGTATTATTAATTACATTTATGTAATTACATAGTTGGTAATGTCCCAACTATGTTTCTGCTCTGCTTTTCCTTTCTAGAACCCACCTTTCACCTAGAGCAGACTTGAGAGTTAAGGGTCCCCAGGAATTATAAAAAAGGTAGCTATGGCTACTACCTAATATCTGCCTAGGCAGGCAGAAGAATTTTAGATGAACCAGGATAGAAAATCAAAAATAGCAAGATGGGCTATCTAAACAAAAATAGCAAATAATAGAGTCCTCAATCTATGAGAGAGTTGATAAATCTAGTCCATCCAAATACACCACAAGGCTCCAGCTATGAATAATATGTACATGTCATAAAAATGTAAACAATGAATATTTATTTAAATAAAAATCAGGAGGAGGGATCAGGCTTGGGAGCAATTGGGAGCAAACACCTGTAATCCGAGCACTTTGGGAGGCTCGCTTGCAGCCAGGAGTTCAAGACCAGCCTGGCAACATAGCAAGACCATGTCTCAAAAAAAAAAAAAAAAAAAATTAGGAGAAGAAAACATATGTATGTGAGGGGTATGGATATAGCAGTATAATTATTACTTTCCAAAGTAGGAAGTTAATATATAAATATAGAAAAATAGAAATTTATTTATCAGTATAAATTTCTTTTTCTTTTCTTTTCTAAGAGACAGAGTCTTACTATGTTGCTCAGGGTGGTTGCAAACTCCTGGCCTCAAGCGATCCTCCCTACTTGGCCTCCCAAAGTGCTGGGATTATAGGCATGAGCCACCATATCTGTCCTAAAAATGTTATGATAAACATGATAAAGGGCATTTAAGAAATATCCATAGTTCATTGTATTGCAAGTTCTAGCCAGAGTTATTAGGCAAGAAAAGGGAATGAAAAGTATGCAATTGGAGGCCAGGCGCGGTGGCTCACGCCTGTAATCCTAGCACTCTGGGAGGCCGAGGCAGGCGGATCGCTCAAGGTCTGGAGTTCGAAAACCAGCCTGAGCAAGAGCGAGACCCCGTTTCTACTAAAAATAGAAAGAAAT
>VBSM01001265.1:36260610-36295420 GCA_008086735.1 Cheirogaleus medius | reverse complement strand
GCTCAAGCAATCCTTCTGCCTCAGCCTCCCGAGTAGCTGGGACTACAGGTGCATCCAGCTAATTTTTTCTATTTTTAGTAGACACGGGGTCTTGCTCTTGCTCAGATTGGTGCCAAACTCCTGAGCTCAAGCAATCCTCCTGCCTTGGCCTCCCAAAACGCTAAGATTACAGGCATGAGCCACTGAGCCCAGCCTGACATTATCTTATATATAGAAAATCCTAAAGAATCCACGAAAAGCTGTTAGCGCTAGTAAGTTTGGCAAAGTTGTAAGACAAAATCAACACAAAACAATCAGTTGTAGTTCTAGATATTACCAATTAATAATTCAAAAAGGAAATTAAGAAAACAATACCATTCACAATAGCATCAAAAAGAATAAAATATTTAGGGATAAATTTAACAAAGGAAGTGCAAGACTTATACACTAAAAACCACAAACATTGATGAAAGAGATTAAAAATCTAAATAAATGAAAACGGCCAAGCATGGTGGCTCATGCCTATAGTCCTAGCACTTGGGGAGGCTGAGGTGTGAGGATTGCTTGAGGCCAAGAGTTTGAGACCAGCCTGGACAAAATAGCAAGACACTGTCTCTACTAAAAAAAAAAAAATTTGCCAGGACCTGTACTCCTAGAGACTCAGGAGGCTGAGGCAGGAGGATCCCAGCAATACCATGTTATACTAAGCTATGACTGCACCACTGCACTCCAGCCTGTGCAACACAGCGAAACTCTTTTACAAATAAATAAATAAATAAACAAACAGACATTCTGTGTTCATGAACTAGAAGATTAATATTGTTAAGATGAAAACACTTCCCTAAAGCAATCTACAGAATCAATGCCATCTTTATTAAAATCCCAACTGCTTTTGCAAAAATGGAAATGCTGATTTTAAAATAAGAAATTGCAAAGGACCCAGACTAGCCAAAACAGTCTTGAAAAAGAAAAACAAAAATACTTCCAAATTTCAGAACTTACTAAAATGCTACAGTAATCATAACAATGTATTATTTGCATAAGAACAGACATACAGATCAATGGAATAGAATTAAGAGTACAAAAATGAATCTACACATCTTTGGTCAACTGATTGTTGACAAGAGTGCCAAGACCACTCAATGGAGAAAGAAGTCACTTCAACAAATGATGCTGGGCCAAGTGGATATCCACATGCAAAAGAATAAAGTTAGATCCTTATGTCATATCATTTACAAAAAACTCAAAATGGATCAAAGACCTAAGTGTAAGAGCTAAAACTATAAAACTCTTCATAGAAAATATAGGGATAAATCTTGACCTTTGGATTTGACAATGGATTCTTAGATATGACACTAAAAGCACAAGCAGCAAAAGAAAAAAATACATATTTTAGACTTCATCAAATTATAAATGTTTATGCATCAAAAGACACTATCAAGAAAATAAAAAGATAACCCACAATATGGAAGATATATTTGTGAATTAAATACTGGATAATGGTCTAGTATCCAGATTATATAAACACAATTCAACAACAAAAACACAAAACAGTCGTGAGTTATCTCACAATTCCACAACAAAAACACAAAAAAATTCAATAAAAAAAATGGGCAGACACGGGCACAGCAGCTCATGCCTATAATCCTAGCACTTTGGAAGGCAGAAGCGGGAGGATCACTTGAGGTCAGGAGTTTGAGACTAGCCTGAGCAAGAGCAAGACCCCATCTCTACAAAAACTAGAAAAATTAGCTAGTAGTGGTGGCAAGCACTTGTAGTCCCAGCTACACGGGAAGCTGAGGCAGGAGGATCACTTGAGCCCAGGAGTTTAAGGTTGCAGTGAGCTATGAAGATGCCACTGCACTTTAGCCTCGGTGACAGAGATGCTGTTTCAAAAAAAAGAAAAATGTGCAACAGACTTGCATAGGACTTGAATAGACATTTCTCTATGGAAAATATACAAATGACCAATAAGCACACGAGAAGATGTTCAACATCATTAGTCATTAAAGAAATACAAAACTATAGGCTGGGCATGGTGGCTGATGCCTGTAATCCCAGCACTTTGGAAGGCCAAAATGGGAGGATCACTTGAGATCAGGAGTTCAAGGTTACAATGAGCTATGATCGTGCTACTGCACTCCAGTCTGGGCAACAGAGTGAGACCCTGTCTCAAAAAAAAAAAGAATATTTCTATATACAGGCTCTCACTCTACACTTCTTTATGAGTTTTCTTATTTTCCAGGCTCAATTAAACCATCTTAGTAATCCCCATTTTATAGAGTAGGCATAAAAACCACACACTGAGAAACAAGTGGTTCTTCTCAGACGACAGGGTCAAGCATGAACAGGTCCATACATGAAGCCCCATCCCGGGAAGCTCAGTCTACTGGGTACCTAGTTCAAAAAGCCTCAGTACCATGTGGGCATTCCATACACCATAACCTGAAGATACAAGATGTTCCTACTGGTGACACATGCCAACTCTTGAACTAGCTACAGGTCGGTACTGTTTGGAACTTGTACCAGGTCAAGGTAAAAAATTAGCCTCTCTTCCTTCTATGCTCCAGATTATCTGTTGGTTCCCTTGAAGGAAAACCATCTCCAGAGGAACATATGACACAGCTGAAAATCTGAAATATGAAACAGAAGACCTAGGTTCAAATCCTAGCTCTGCTGATTAGTATCCCCATCATATCTCAACTCTCTGGGCTTCTGTTTCTTCATTTAACATCATACTTACCTCATGAGCTATGAGATGGATTAAATGTGGCAGTTCCCATCCTGTGGGATACAGATCCTTAGGTACCTTGGGCCATATTATAAGAGGTCTGAAAAAGGATATACTAGAGAAAAATAATGATTTAGAAATTAAGACTGAGGCCGGGCGCGGTGGCTCACGCCTGTAATCCTAGCTCTCTGGGAGGATGAGGTGGGCTGATCGTTTGAGCTTAGGAGTTCGAGACCAGCCTGAGCAAGAGCGAGACACCGTCTCTACTGAAAAAAAAGAAATTAGCTGGACAACTAAAAATATTTATAGAAAAAATAGCTGGGCATGGTGGCACATGCCTGTAGTCCCAGCTACTCGGGAGGCTGAGGCAGGATTGCTTAAGCCTAGAGTTTGAGGTCGCTGTGAGCTAGGCTGACGCCATGGCACTCTAGCCCAGGCAACAGAGAGAGACTCTGTCTCAAAAATAAATAAATAAGACTGAAAGCCCTGAAGTAAAATCATCTGGGTTCAAACAATGGTTTTATCACTTATGAAAATTACTTAACCTTTTTATTTCTCAGTTCCTCATCTGTACTTGGAAAAAATAATACCTACTTTATTGGGTTGTAGTGACGTTTAGTTGAGTCTATACATGCAAGTGCTTAGAACAGTAAGAACTCAATAAATGTTAGCTATTGTTACTATTATATGCGTTTGTGTATTCTTTCAAAGTACAATTACTATGTTTTTTATGTTTAAAAAAAGTATTGTGGCCAGGTGAGGTGGCTCATGCCTGTAATCCTAGCACTCTGGGAGGCCGAGGTGGGAAGATTGCTTGAGCTTAGGAGTTAGAGACCAGTCTGAGCAAGAGACCTCATCACTACTAAAAATCGAAAAAATTAGAGGGCGTGGTGGTGTGCACCTGTAGTCACTGCTACTCAGGAGGCTGAGGCAGGAGGATCACTTGAGCCCAGGAGTTTGAGGTTGCTGTGAGCTAGGCTGACGCCATGGCACTCTACCCAGGTCACAGAGCAAGATAGTCTCAAAACAAAAAAGTATTGCTATACTTGAAACTTCTAAGATAATAGCTGTAAAAGAATCCAGTACACTGCCTGTCATGTTCTAATCCAGAGTAGTTGAATCTACAGTTTCAATCTTTTTAAATTTATTGAGGCCAGAACATATGGTCTATCCTAGAAAATGTCCCACATACATGTAAGAAGAATATGCAGTCTGCTATTGTAGGATGGAGTGTTCTATGTATGTCTGTTAAGTCTAATTGGTCTATATATAGTGTTGTTCAAGTCCTCTACTACTTTAATGATCTGCATTTTTTAAAGCGTATTAAAGTCTCTACCCATGATTGTAAAACTGTATATTTCTCCCTTCAATTCTGTCAATTTTTGCTTCACATATTTTGGGGCTCCTTTTTTAAATGCTCATGTAATTGTTATATCTTCTGCAGTATTGAATTTTTATCAATATATAATGTCCTTTGTCTCTTGTAAGCTTTTTTAACTCTATGTTGTCTAATTAGTATAGCCACTCCACCTCTCTTTTGGTAACCATTAGCATGGAATATCTTTTCCCATCTTTTTTACTTTCAATTTCTTTGTGTCTTTATATCTAAAGTGAGTTTTCTATAGATAGCATATCAATGGATCATGGATTTTTAAATCCAATCTGCTAATCTCTGCCTTTTAATAGGAGAACTTAATGCATTTATATAAACTACTGATAAGGAAGAATTTACTTCTGCCATTTAACTATTTGTTTTCTGTATGTCTTATACATTTTCCCCCTCATTTCCTCCATTACTGCTTTTTTTTTTGTATTTAGATTAGTGGAATCTAAATCCTACCTGTAAGATTCATTAGAGTCTTGGTTTTATTCCTCCCTCCAAATGAACAGTTCTTGATGAATATCTCCTTCATGAATCTGTCCCAGAATGTTTAAAAGAATGGGGACCTAGAGAGTATATTCAGGGCAACTTGAATCTGTGCTCCCATGTGTCAGTCTTCAAATTTGGCCCTAATGAACTTTCTACTTATTTTTTAAAAAAGAAATAAAAATAGAAATAAAAGACCTACCTTTCCGGCCATGAAAGTAGTCTCATGTTCTATCCTTGTTTTTATCCTCTGAATCGCTTGCCCCTTAGAGACACACACATCCCTGTATACACTATTAACCATTCAAGCATAAAGTTTATTGCATTGTCTTTCTCTGTCTACATGTGGCCTGGGTTAGGCTGTACCCTGGAATACTTAGGAAGTCTCTTGATGACTGACAAAGAAGTGAGAGGCAAAGTGGCTTACATTGTAGGAGCGGGGATGCCTCTGCTTCCACTGCACCAGGAGCAGCTGGGCCACCACCAAAGTAGCGATGAGGATGAGGACCATTTCAGCGTGCATGGCTTCATGGCCGCGGTGCTTGGCATGCATGCGTGCGTGCTCGACCCTGAAAGCCAAACATATGGGGTGAGCCAAGTCAGCGATGGTGTGGTGATAAAGGAGCAGTGCTTTCCAGGGATATCCCACCAGTCCATAGCTCAGAACACACTTCTGTGCTTTGCAGCTTCAGGGTACCATGCAAATTTAGGGACTAGAAGGACACATACTCTAGAGGACAGGCCATTTAGGGGTAGAATAGAAGCTCTATGGACCCCAGTAACCAAGGTCAGATATCGGAATTAGAGGTACGTGGTCTGCTGCCTGCTGCCCATGGCAAAAAACAGCTGACACCTTTCCAGTAGTAGGAAGGAAGTTCCAGGAGAAGCTTATATCACTGCCCATTTCAGGCTGATTTCAATCTGACACTAGAAGGAGAAAGTAACCCAAAGAGGTTATAGCCATAAAGCCTCATACTCATAGTCAATGATATTTATGACACCAATAAAGGAGTAACATTGCAAATGTATGTGGTTTCCAGGGTTAAAGTCTTGCTTTAATCATCCTACCCTCTCTGCCAGAGCCAGAGATAGCTTGAAAAATCCAGACTGCTTCAACTTTATACAACTCCAAAAGTGACTTCACCATCAGTATCCGCAGGGATATAGCCTCCTCAAAGGCTCAAGGAAGTTCAGTAATTAGAGAGTACAGCTGGAAACTTCTTATTACTCTAAGGCTGGCATTCTCTGGTCTCGAAGATTGGCAGTGAGTGATTCCCTTGGCCACTACTGGCAAAAAGCTTGCTCTAAGTCCTACCACTCTGGATCAGAGTCAGCCAAGGAAGAGAAACGAGAAACGAGGAAGAGACAAAACTGAATACCAATGTAGTTTGCAGTCAGAAGCTTTTATACAAATTCCCATTATGCCAGGGTATTTGGGTGGGAGGGAAAGGGCAACATAAATGGTATCTTCATGGAATTCCCAAGGGCAATGAAAGACTAAAATCAAAAAGAACCCAGTGGGATGAGTTATGGATAAATGATAAAGCAAATATAGCAAAAATTTAATTGTAGAATCTAGGTGATGGGTATAAGAGTGTTCATCACTGTACAAGTCTTTCAGCTTTTCTATATGTTTAAAGTTTTTCATAATAAAATATAAGGGGGGAAACTTGGTGGGCAGAGTGGGAAGCCAAATGCCAATCAGCCAGCCTTAGCACCTAAGGGTTCATCTTGCATAAAACTGTATCCTAGCTGGAAGAATCTGACAGAAAGAGAATAATACTGAGAGAACTTAGGTTCAGCTCTACCTATATGGCCTTGGCCAAGAAACCTCACATCTCTACATCACAATTTCTTCATCTGTCAAAAGGAGTCTGTATCTTTTCTGCCTGCCTCATAGGGTTGTTGTATGGATAGGCTAAGCTAAGAGGGTAGAGAACACTTAAAAACACCTAAGGGCTACGGAGAGTTAAAAAGATAGCAAGAGGTAAGTTTCTTGTTCTCAGACAATATACAACTGAATGGATGTGCCCAACATAAAATCAAAGAAAGGATCTATTCTGAGGCAGTCTGGAGCATTTAAAAAAAAAAAAAAGGAAAATGCCAGGTGAGGTGGCTCATGCCTATAATCCTACCACTCTGGGAGGCTGAGGCGGAAGCATTACTTGAGTTCAGGAGTTCAAGACCAGCCTGAGCAAGAGCAAAACCACGTGTCTACAAAAAATAGAAAAATTAGCTGGGCATCATGGCATGCACATGTAGTCCCACCTACTCGGGAGGCTGAGGCAGGAAGATCGCAGAATTTAAGGTTGCTGTGAGCTACAATTTGAGCCCAGGAATTTGAGGCTGCAGTGAGCTACAAGGACGCCACCACACTCTACCCAGGGTGACAGAGTGAGACTCTGTCTCCAAAAAAGAAAGAAAGGATCTAGAAAAGACCAGAGAATTCATCCAGTTCAAGTTCCCACCCAATATAAAATAACACATGTCTCTTAAGGTAATCTATTCTAGAACCAGCAGTGTCTGGCATATTGTAGGTACTCATATTTGCTTATAAATAAAATCCCAATGCTTTACAGACAGAACACTCACTACCTTTCAATATATCTTGACTATTCAAGATATTTCTAACCATGAGATAAAAATCTACTTTCCCATAGCTTCAATCCATCAGACTTAATCCTACACTCAGGAATAGCAAAGGACATATCCACTCCTCTTTCCCAGTACCATTCCTTCAAGGATTTATTATGATCTTATTAAAACAAAACAAAACTATCCTGTTTCTACCGCCATTTTCCTATGCCCTTTTAGGCTAAGAGTTCTAGATCTTTTTACGACTGTTCATATAACATGATGTGAAGACTATTAATTCTGGTTCCCTTCTTCTAGACATGATCCAGTTAAAGATCCTCTTCATATGCAGTGCTTAGAACAAAATATCTGTAACCTCAGCAAAGCAGAGCAGAGTGGCACTGTCACCTCCCTCTATAGTAGATAGCATATTTCTATGAACATCGTCTAAATTACTCAGAATATTTTGGTAGTTGAAGTATACAATTGGTGCATATTGAGCTTAAGTCACCTAAAGTCACGCTGTGTTTGTCATATGAATTGGTATCTTTGCCATTCTATTTTTACAATCGATAGTTTTAATCTAAATGAAGGAGGTTTTTTCTCACTATTAAATTCTACTTGGTTGACATCAGCTCATTGGTCAACCACCTTGCGAAGTTTGTGGGGCAGGCATTCTGAAACCCCTTTTACTGATGAGAAGTAGTTAACAATAAGATATTTGTTGACTCATTCTGGTTACAAAGCAAGTTAGTAGCAGAGCTGAGATCAGAAGACACATCTCCCATTTTCTCAACCAGAGCTCTCCATCCTGTATCATGGATAATGATGATGATGTTAATGATCATAATCATCTTCAAAACAGGTAACACTACTGGAAGCTTATAACATGGCAGGTACTGTTCTAAAATTGCACATATATTAATCCTCACAACTCTATATAACTACTGTTATGATCCTCATATAGGGCAGACTCAGGTAGTGCAAAGTTAAATAACTTGACCAAGATCACATAGCTAGTAAATGGCAGAACTGGTATTCAAACCCAGATAGATGGTTTCATGTGATTACCTACTTACTCCCCAGGACTGAGGGAACAACCCAGGAGTGACCCAAGTACTTAGAAAGATCCCAACAGACTGGTCCTGCCGGTCATGAGCCACTGCCTCCAACAGACAGAGAAGCAAAAAGGGCAAATGTACAACTCTATTAGCTGGGTTAACCTGTAGTTCCCAGTTTGCAGGGCCCACACTGCCATACTTACCTCCATTGCTCCTCTGGAGAGAGGTCTGACATATCAACCTGTAGAAAGATACCACCAAAAAAATCCGTTACTGTCTTAGAACTTTCCCTGCCCAGTATAATGTGTTCACGCATTCATCAATATCTTCAAGGAATTAGGGAAGCTTCAAGTCTTACAAACTCAATGAAGCCTTCTCCAATACTCTATTTCACACTGATCTCTCTCTCTTCTATCCACTTAGTTTGCCTCATGTCTATGACTAAATGTGTGTTGCATGCCTGTGCTAAGCAATGAGGACAGAAGAGTGAAACAGTCCTAACTTCCAAGATGCCCAAAGCCTAGTGAGGAAGATGGACATATAAACAGGAAATTTCTTTTTTATGTGATAAAGACTAGCTATAGAATAAAGAAGTAGCTTTTAACCCAATCTGAGGTGTTACAGATTAAAGGCGGCTTCCTGGAGATGTGAAATATTATCCAGATTAAAAAATGAGAGAAATATGTTCTAGACAAAGGGACTAACATGCACAGGAAGGAATAAATTTGCATAGTATACAACTGATTATGCCCAGAGTAAAACCTATAATTAGGATTAGCAGATGAAATTAGAGACAAGAGTTATATAATGCCACGTGACTCTAAATGGCCCTATAGTAGCAGGCAGAACACTGGACATGGGCAAACTGAGCTTTAGTTTTTGCCCTGCTATTAATTAGTGGTAAGGTCTTCCAACATCAAAGTTCTAGTTTTATCTGGTAGCTCTGTTTGTTTTTGGAGACAGGATCTCACTTTGTCATCTAAGCTGGAGTGCAGTGACATGATCACAGCTCACTGTAACCTTGAACTGCTGGGCTCAAGGGATCCTCCCACCTCAGCCTCCCAAATAGCTAGGACTATAGGCACATGCCACCATGGTTGGCTAATTTTTAAATTTTTTATAGAGATACAGTCCTAATGTGTTACCCATGCTGGTTCTCAAAACTCCTGGCCTCAAGCGATCCTCCTGCCTTGGCCTCCCAAAATGCTTGGATTACAGGCGAGAGCCATGATGCCCGACCTCTGTTTGGTAATTTTGTCTTTTTAGAGCAGGGTTTCTCAACCTTAGCACTATTTATATTTTGGAGAAGTTAATTCTTTCTTGAGGGGAGATGTCCTATACATTGCCAGTAGCATACCCCCAGATGCAATAACCAAGAATGTCTACAGACATTGTCAAATGTCTCCTGGAGACATAAATCGCTCCCAGTTAAAAACCACAGCTCTAGAATAATATGAAATTCTTTGACTTCAGGGTTCCAGTCTTCTACTTCCTTGTAGGTATACAGAAACATACCCAAGTCTCAGTACATAAGTCACTTAATGCATTCTTTTACTGAATTGAACTGAAAATGTTGTTTGATCTGGCAAAGAGAGACAAGACCTTAGAAACACTCAAATGAATCAACTAAAAAATATTTCTTTAGTACTTAAGATGTTCAAGGCCGAGTTTCCCACTGTTCTAATAACTTCAGAGAAGTACTGTAAGTAGCACATTTGAAATGAAACAGAACTCCATTCTTCTAGCAGGAGTCCTCAAACTTTTTAAACAGGGGGCCAGTTCACTGTCCCTTAGACCATTGGAGAGTGCGCACTGTGGGCCCAGGACGAGTCGGCTGCTAAGCAGGACAGGCAGCGGCGACAAAAACACCAGACAGGCCGGATAAATGACCTCGGCTGGCCGCAGTTTGAGGACGCCTGTTCTACTGAGTCAAATTGGCACGTATTTACCAGGCATCCTTTATGTACATGTACTGGAACTGCCCATAATAAGGAGGGCTTTCTGGCTTCTACATCTCCCAGCTAACTTAAAAAGAATTTCCCCAAAAGCTTTGCCCAACCAATTTGGGTAATAAAGTCACTACCTTCCTTCCTTTTCCTATGTCACACATTGCCTCACAGAATTTATTCAGGTGCCCTGACTCAGTTCTTCATCTCCCCAGAAGGACAGAAGTCAGATACTCTCAGAGGGGACAAAAGGAAGGAAAAAAATGGAAAGGCCCAGCTGCAAGGTACCTGAGCAGACAATTACGGACATTTCTTTTTTTTTTTTTTTTTTTTTTTGAGACAGAGTCTCACTTTGTTGCCCAGGCTAGAGTGCCGTGGCGTCAGCCTAGCTCACAGCAACCTCCAACTCCTGGGCTCAAGCGATCCTCCTGCCTCAGCCTCCCGAGTAGCTGGGACTACAGGCATGCGCCACCATGCCCAGCTAATTTTTTCTGTATATATTTTTAGTTGGTCAATTAATTTCTTTCTATTTTTAGTAGAGACGGGGTCTCGCTCAGGCTGGTTTCGAACTCCTGAACTTGAGCGATCCGCCCACCTCGGCCTCCCAGAGTGCTAGGATTACAGGCGTGAGCCACCGCGCCCGGCCAACAATTACGGACATTTCTAAAGGAACAATCAATGCACAGGTTTCATGCTATGTATCAAAACTCTTTTCTTCTTCCTTTCCAGCTTGGACCTGCATCTTGCCAAGCCCATCTATTCACTGTCCCAAAACACATGGGACTCATTTCTTTGCATACTCTTCCTTCTGTTTACAGAGGCCCTTCCCCTCTTTATTTTCCCTATACAAATCCAAGTCGTTCTTTGAGAACTCAGCTCCAATTTCACCTTCTCTGAAGAAGCCTTCCTTGATCCTCTAGCCTAGTGAATTTGACCCTCTGCTTTCCTCTACATGAATTTTTCTCCTTTTTACTCAAAGTGTTAGGACTAGCAGTATGAGTATCATCTGAGTGCTTGATAAAATGCAGAATCTCAGGCACCACTCCAGACCCACTGAATCAGAATTTGCTTTTCAATAAGATCTCCAGGTGATTGGTATGCATATTAAAGAAGCACTGTTCCATACCTCGCATTCATAGTCTTATGTTATCTTAGAACATGCTTTCCAAGTGATCTAACAGCTTCTTAAATTTAGAGCCAGGACCAGGGCAGGACAAGCCAGGGACCTGGGGCTCAAAATTTGAGGAGACACTCACGCTCAGGTACCTACTCTGCACTTGTATGACCCTGGGAGTGAGTGCCTCTTTAAAGTTTGCACCCTACTGCCTTGTTTGCCTCACCCTAGTCCGGGCCCTGCTTATATGTCTATCTTGCCACTATCCCATAAATGTGGAAGCCCCCTCAGAGCCAAGACACACTTTACATTGCTTTTGTGTCTTCCAAGGAGAATAGCAGTGCTGAGCATATATTAAGCACTCAATGAGTACTTGTAGAATTAAAGAGAATTCTCTCCAATACAGTAATAAGCAAGTAGGCTGACAAACCAGCACCTCACCTGGAGATGCTTAATTTGGAGAGTAAACACACACTTGAAAAAGAACTAATAAGCATCTGGGAAAGGAGTATTCATTTGACACCTGGGAAATCAAGTTAAAAAGTACATAACAAAACAACTACATGTTCAAGGAAGTGCAGGGGTGAGGGGAAACTTCCCCTTTCCCCTGAAAGTTCGCTGAAAGATCAACTCACAATTAAGGCAGATTAATAACAGAAAGGTTTATTTACCATGCACATGGGGAGAATCACAGTGATTTCTCAATATCTCAATGAAGTTCAGGTATTTTTATACCTGTCCTTTTGGAGGGGAGGTGGAGAAGAGGAGTATAGGTAATTCTGTTTAGGGGGAACAAATGATGCTAGGGAGGATAAATCGATGGGGGAAACAGATTGACTTGTAAATGAGTCTCTCTGCAAATTAAATTAACCTGAGAGATAGGTATATTTAAATGATTTGGGCCAGGTCTGGTTCAGTTCTTGATCCTCTTTCCTGAAATATATTGAGATATCAGGGAGAGGAAGGGAAGTCAATTGCCTCTTTGATCTTTTGATCTGTCAATCTAGTTTATGCAGATAGAGGGAAAGCCCCTTCCAGTGCTTTTTGATCTTGAATGACCTTTAATTCAAAATATTCTTTACACCAAGGAGTCATATTTTAGGGTTAAATTTTCTGAGCTCCTTCAGAAGCAAGACAAGTCCATTGAAGGGAAAATTAGGAAAATCTAGAGAACTCAGCCAGGCATGAGGTACCTCTCTTTGAGATAGTGGACCAAGCATGCCACTGTTTATGCCTTAGTTTCCCCATCTGGATATAGAGAAACAAGACTTCTGACTTTATCATAAGGCTGTGAAAAAAGGACATTCAAGGTGACCAAGTGATTTCACTGCCTTTCCTCCTGGGAGAGTGGACATACCTTATAAACTACTAGAAGAGGCTGGGGAACTGAAGGTCGGTGAAGCTCAGGACAGTAATGCTTTCAGAGCCTCAGGGAAAGCAGCTTAGAAGGACAAGCACTAAAGCTGACACTAGACTTGGGGCTTAGAGGATCACTAGTACTTTATGGATTAGTACAAATGTTAAGAGTAAGATACGATCTGGCTTTAATATTTTGCCTCCTGAACAAAAAGGTTATCTAATTTACATCCAAACCAATCTTCTGGCTCAAGTGGAAAAACAAGGAAAGTTGTAAATTATGGCTATAATTAACCTGTACCATCTGGAAAGACATCTTTATTTGCTCCCTCATTAAGGAGTTTATTCATTTGGGACCAAGCACTAACCCCGTCTGAAGGCACCTTGTCCAAATCTTAGGTAACTAATTAGCTAGGCTTTCAGGGTAAGGGTACTGATTGATGGGCCCATATCCAACTCCTAAGACTGACACACAGAATGTTTTAATGCTAGCCAATCACTCCCTTCCTAGGATCTCACAAAGCCCCTTAGTCATGCCAATCTACACAAGCCCAGATCTGAAAGAAGTTAAACCAAAAATGCCAGGCAGAAGGCAAGAGAAAATTTTAGCAAAGATGGAAAATAACCAGAAGTTGGCTGCTATATTTTTTCAGGTACAAAAAAGCCTCAGGGACCCACTACTATATCCTCACAAACAGGCCTCCTGTCCCTCACAAATAACACATACTCTGTGATCTCTGCATCTTTACACAGGGTTGTTATTTTGTCCCTTAAGCCCCGCTCTTCCACCAAATCACATTCTGCCTTCCTGCAAAACTCTGGCCAAATCCTCCGGGTTTCTGGAAGGCTCTTTAGAGAGACCCATTCACTGAAGACACAAACACCCTCTACTGCTTTGCTAAGTGTGGTCCACAGCCCAACAACAATAGTACCCTAAGACCTTCTTAAGAAACAGAGAATCTCAGACTCCATCCCAGACCTTTTGAATCAGAACCTACATTTTAATAGGATACTGAAGTAATTCATATGTAAAGTCTGAGAAGCACTGCTACTATGTCCCAAGCATTCACACTCACAAATTGCATCTACAGCCAAATGCATCTGTACATCTGATTCTTGATTTTTTTTAAATAACGACTTTATTGAGATCTAACTCACAAACCATAAAATTCACCCATTTATTGCATACTATTCTGTACAAAATTTCAGTTAAACAGGAAGAATGTTTATTCTTTCCTTTTTCTTTGAGATAGGGTCTCGCTCTGTTACCTAGGCTGGAGTACAGTAGCGTGATCACAGCTCACTCTAACCTCCAACTCCCAGGCTCAAGTGATCCTCCTGGCTCAGCCTCCTAAGTAGCTAGGACTACAAGCGCATGCCACCACACCTTGCTAATTTTTAAAATATTTTTGTAGAGAAGGGGTCTCACTATGCTGCTCAGGCTGGTCTCGAACACCTGGCCTCAAGTGATCCTCCCACTTCAACCTCCCAAAGTGCTGGTATTACAGATGCGAGCCCCCACTCCTGGCCTGTTTTTTTTCCTTTGAATTTTATTGTACAGTAAGGTGAATACAGTGAATACCAGAGTATTGTACATTTCAAAATTGCTATCAGAGTAAATTTCAAATGTTCTCATCACAAAAAAATGTTAAGTATTTGAGGTGACGGATATGTTACTAGGTTGATTTAATTATTCATAAGTCATACTATCACTTTGTACCCCATAAATTTATACAATTATAAGTGGTCAATTCACAATTAAAAAAATAAAGTATACTATTCAGTGGTCTTTTAGTATATTAATACTTACAGAATTGTGCCACCATCAACTACTAAGTTTAGAACATTTTCATCACCCCAAAAAGAAACCACATGCCAATCAGCAATCACTCCTCATTCTCCCCCTAGCCCAAGGCAACCACTATTTTTTTTTTTTTTTTTGAGACAGAGTCTTGCTCTGTTGCCAGGGTTAGAGTGCCATGGCGTCAGCCTAGCTCACAGCAACCTCAAACTCCTGGGTTCAAGCGATCCTTCTGCCTCAGCCTCCCAAGCAGCTGGGACTACAGGCATGCACACCATGCCTGGCTAATTTTTTCTACATATTTTTAGTTGGCCAATTAATTTCTTTCTATTTATAGTAGAGACGGGGTCTCGCTCTTGCTCAGGCTGGTTTTGAACTCCTGACCTTGAGTGATCCTCCCGCCTCGGCCTCCGAGAGTGCTAGGATTATAGGCGTGAGCCACCATGCCCGGCCACTAATTTACTTTCTATCTCTACAGATCTGCCTCTTCTGGGTAGTTGATATAAATGGGATCATAGAATATGTGGCTGGCTTCTTAAACTTGGTATAATTTTTTCAAGATTCATCCATTTTGTAGCATGTATTATAGTTCATTTCTTTTTATTGTCAAACAATATTCCATTGTATGAATGTCACATTTTATTTATCTATTCAACATTTGATGGACACTGGAATTGTTTCTACTTTTTGGCTGTCACAGATAATGCTATGAAAATCTGTCTATAAATTTTATGTTTTCATTTCTCTTGAGTATATACTTAGGAGAATTGCTGGGTCATATGGTAACTCTATCCTTAACCTTCTGAGAAACTGCCCAACTCTTTTCCATGGCAGCTGCACCATTTTGCAGTTCTACCAGCAGCATGTGAAGGTTCTAATTTCTCCACATCCTTGACAAGACTTGTTATTTCTCTTTTTGATTAAAGCATCCCAGTGGATATGAAATGGTATCTCAATGTGGTTTCAAGTTTCCATTTCCCTGATGGCTAATGATGTTGAGCATCTTTTTACATGTTCTTTGGCCATTTGTATATCTTCTTTGGAAAAAAGTCTATTCATATCCTTTGTTCATTTTTTTTAAAAGACAGGGTCTCACTGTGTTGCCCAGGCTGGAGTGTAGTGGCAATTACCAGGCACAATCATTGCACACAATGGCCTCAAACTCCTGGGCTCAGAAATCCCTCTGCCTCAGCCTCCCAAGAAGCTGGGACTACAGGTGCACACCACCATACCCAGCTTTATTGGGTTATTTATCTTTTTATTGTTGAATTGTAAAAGTTCTTTATATATTCTGGACACAAAGTCCCTCATCCAATATATGACTTGCCAATATTTTTCTCCCATGTTGTGGGCTATCTTTTCACTTTCTTGATGGTGTCTTTTGCAGCACAAAACTTAATTTTGATGAAGTCCAATTTATATATTTTTTCTTTTGTTGCTTGTGCTCTGGGTGTCATATCTAAGAAATCATTGCCTAATCTGGCCATGAAGATTTATGCCTATGTTTTCTTCAAAGAGTTTCATAGTCTTTTTAAGGTCTTTGGTCCATTTTGAGTTAATTTTTTTACAGCGTGAGGTAGAGATCCAACTTCATTATTTTGCATGTAGCTATCCAGTTGTCTCAGCATCATTTGCTAACAACACTACTCTTTACTCATCTGACCTGATTCTTCACATTGGCACTTTAGCCTCCAACACGCTACACCACCCTCATTTTCCACTTCTTGAGTGTCCCCACAGCTCTATAAATTTTGCTGATGGACTCTCAGAAAAGACTAAATGATATCTAGAAAACTGTTTCTCACGCACACACAAACACAAGTACCTCTGAAGCTATCTGTGAGGTTTGATACATTTATTCATTTACTCAATTCCCATTGTAGGTACTCCTACTCTAAACATGCAGGTCCTGGATTAGGCATGGAGATACAGAGGTGAACCAAACTTTCCCCCTGCCCTTGAGAAGACAAACAGAAAACAATTAAGCTCTTTTAAAGGCAGGAATTTACTCAGCCCAGGAAGCATAATCATTTCCATTTTACAGAAGGCACAGATGAGATATAAAGCAGAGAAATGACTCATCAAAAATCATGGTGATTGGGGGCTAGAGGAGGAATGCTGGGGAGAGGGCCACAGAACTTCAGAGAGAAACCAGCATTGGGGCTTAAGGCTTCAAGCAGCCAAGCCAATGACTAGTTGTCAGAAGGTCCTGCCAGGGCCACATTACAATTTTCACGGATCTTGGACATTTTTGCCTTTGTGAATCCCTTCTTCTATAAAACAAATATATATATGTATGTATGTATGTATGTGTGTATACATATGTATATATATATAAAAGAAATACATTTTACCACTGCATTGGCATAAAGATGTATAATCCAAATTGGATTATAGCCACCTTTTTCTTCTGATTTTAAAAGAAATTAAAACATTTTTGTGAGCCCCTGGGCACTGTGTCTACTGTAACTAATGGATAAGTCAGCCCCAGGTCCTGCTATCTCCTGACAGCTACAGATTAAGTGTTCTTTCCTCAGCTGCCAAGTCACATTCCTGCTTCTGAGACTCTCTTCCCTACTGGGTCTATCTGATCAAACAGAATGAGGCTAAGATGCACACTAAATCTCACATTGCCTAAATCCACTAAAAAAGTAACCTCAACCATATTAATATAAGCACTATAGGGCGCTTTGACAACAGCACGTATTCTGTGTTTAAGGGTTTATATGCATTTATGCATGATCAAACCCAACCAAAAAAATAGACACGTCACCGACCTACAAATGTCAAAATCATAGAAAGCATGTGCCTGGTATCTTAAAGGTAGCCAGTAAACATTTGTTCATTCATTCATTCAATCAATCACAAGACAGGCATAAAACAAAGTCTCTCCCCTTATAAAACTTACCTTCTAATGCAGAAGACAGAAAATAAATATGTAAATACATACATATATGAAATAATTTCTTGTAGCAGTGCTATCAAAAATAAAGCAGAATAAGGAAAAAAAGAGTGAAAAGGGAGGCTATTTTGTTGCTACATACGGACACTCCAGTTTCCCCAAAAAGTTCCCAGCACCAGTAGAACATGCTAGGTGGAATGGACAGTGACACTTAGTCCATGTGATATGCCTTATTTCCTGGGGTTTTATCTCACTCCCAGTTTTCACCCCAAGAAATGACTTCAGGGCAAGAACTACCCCTTTCTCAGTAAAAAGAAAAATGATTGTAGGTCTGGCACAGCTCTTTACTTGCTAGACGTCAACAAATAGAGCACTTTCCTCTGTCCCTCAGTTTCCACATCTATAAAATGAGAGGGTTGGCTTAGATGACTAACTTTTAAGGTCCCTTAAGCTAAAATGCTATAATAATTCATACCAAATCTCTCTAACTCTAAAATTTTGGAGTAGGCTACAATATTTTGGCCTTCAAAACTGCCACAGTGTCCTTAGTTACCATAGAAGTAAAAGCAAAATGTCTTTAATGTAAAGTATGATATAACTGGATGCTACCAGATTAAATCAATAAATCAAGTGACTACCATATGCCTACACCAGGAATATTCATCACTCAGAGGATGGCCTTCCACCCTGGCTTCAAGTACCTGCTAACTAAAAAGGACTCTAAACTCTAAAACCTTATCTACTACCTCTTTGGCTGAGCAATCCAGCTTTCCAGACATCTCAGTTGATCTTTCTACAGTAAAAACTGATCAACCATGTGGCTAGAAACATCATTCTTTCACAAAACATTAGAGATGAATAAGCCTAACTTTAGGGGGAGACATGCTATTAAACATAATAAGGATAACCACTGACACACTTTAAAAAATGCCGTGTAAGCCTCACAGACGGGAAAGATTAGCTAGCTCATGAACCTGGCAGGAACACAGCACAACCACCAGGCTGGCTGCCTCTATCTGGGTAATTAGGATGACAAGTGAAGTCCAAAGGTTCACAGGATACCCACATTCGTAGCTCCCCATTCTCCTCTCATTCACATACTTCCTCAACTCCTTAGCTTTGCCAAGAATTCAAGGCTAATAAATCAAAGTGGAACCACCTCACCTTTCAGACCTCCAAGGTTATAAATCATCTGGGGATCATATGGACACTGGATACACTTAGCCAAATTTTTAAGGCCTGACATGAGCAGCACGCTGGGCAGTGAAGTGAAAGTAGATGCTAGCTGTAGCAGCTGCTACAGATGCTGCCTGCCCTCCACGACCTTACCCCTCCTACCATCAGCAGAAAGCATATCCTCCAGGCCAGTCAAGTTGAGAAACTTTTTTAATTAAATTTTTCAAATTTGGAGGCACCTAAAATTTGTTTCTTTGGTTCTTCAATTCCTATCCCACCAAATTAATATTTCTCAGTCTGCCTTTATCCCCACCTGACCCCCTCTCTCACTCTTTCCTATATACACACCAGCTTCCCATACACTCTAAACTTTCCTATCCATCCTTAAAGACTCAATCCAGATGCCATCTCCTCCAGAAACTGCTCCAGAACAGAACTATCCTCTACGAACTCCTAAGGCCCTTGACTGTTCAAGTGTTGATCATATCTACCCATGTAAGACATCTCCCTTGAATTTTTCATTGCCATACTCTTAGTTCATTCAGACTTTGTCCCTTCCTCTTTCTTAATCATATTGGCCTCCAAAGTGATATCTCTAACTCTAACCTTGTCAGCAGATATTCATAACATATGAGCACCCAAAATGATCTTTAGAAGACACGTAGCTGACCACATCATCCTCCTATTTTGATAAACTTTCATGACTTTCTATTGCCTTTGGGTTAAAGTTCAAACTCCTTAGCAGGACACACAAGGGACTTCATAATCTGGCCCAACCAACTCCTTTATCTTACCACTCCTTACCAAATGGCTTATACTACAGCCACACTGAACCACTTACCATTCTAAACTAACATGCCCTTTTCTTTCATCCCTCAGTGCTCTGACTGCTGCTGTCTTCTCTCCCTAGAATTCTCTTCTCACCTTCACTGTCTGGCTCAATTGTTAGTATATTTAAAATAAAATGTTACCACCTTATTTTAAATCATTTCCATCACTCTAAAAAAAACCCTTATGCTCATTTGCTGACTCCTTATTCCCACCCTCAGACACTGGCAACCATTAATCTAGTTTACATTTTCACAGATTTGCCTTTTCTGGACCTTTCATAAAAATGAATTCATTCAATATGTCATCGTCTGTGACTGTCTTCTTTCCCTTAGCATAATGTTTTCAAAGATCACCCATGTTACAGCATGTATCAGTTTACTCCTTTTCTTACTAAATAATATTCCATTGTATGCATATACACATTTTATTTCTCTCTTCATCAGTTGATGGACATCTGAGTTGTTTCCATTTTTTGGCTATTATGAATAATGTTGCTATTAACATTTGTGTATAAATTTTTGTGTGAACACTTTTTATTTCTCTTACACACCTAAGGGTAAAACTGCTCGGTCATATGATAACTCTATGCTTAACCTTTTAAGGAACTGCCAGACTACTTCCTCCCACCAGCAGTGTATGAGAGTTACAATTTCTACACATGCTTGTCAACACTTGTTATTCTCTGCCTTTTCTGTACAGCATTCTAGTGGGTATGAAGTGATTACTATGGTTTTGACTTGCATTTCTCTGTTGGCTAATGATGTTGAACATCTTTTCACATGCTTATTGTCCATATTTTCTTTGGAGAAAAGTCTATTCAGATCTTTTGCCCATTTTTTATTGGGTTATTTGTCTTTTTTTTTTGAGACAGAGTCTCGCTCTGTTGCCCAGGCTAGAGTGAGTGCCATGGCGTCAGCCTAGCTCACAGCAACCTCAAACTCCTGGGCTTAAGCCATCCTTCTGCCTCAGCCTCCCAAGTAGCTGGGACTACAGGCATGCACCACCATGCCCAGCTAATTTTTTCTATATATTTTTAGTTGGCCAATTAATGTATTTCTATTTTTAGTAGAGACGGGGTCTCGCTCTTGATCAGGCTGGTTTTGAACTCCTGACCTTGAGCGATCCGCCCGCCTGGGCCTCCCAGAGTGTTAGGATTACAGGCGTGAGCCACCGCGCCCAGCCGGGTTATTTGTCTTTATATTGTTGACAGTTATGAGAGTTATATAAGGGTTCTTTATATATTCGGTAAACAAATCCTTTATTAATATATGAATTTCAAATATTTTCTCCCATTTAGCCATCCAAGTGAGTGAGAAATGGTCCAAGGATCATTTGAATCTTATTTGTCTTTGTATTTCAGAAAACTATCACATAATCCGATACGTTGTATATGTTCAATAAATGTTAGATGGATGTTAAATAATATTAACTGATTTGAAGACAAGGATAATTGCTTATTGTGCATCTCCCTCACACTTCAAACCTAGTACTAGAAAAGAAGCAAATGTTTGGGAAACACTGAGTAATTAATTCTCTCTTGCACAGTGGGGATGATGCTGCAGAAAAACTCAGAGGAACTGAGAAAGTCATCTGAAACCAACAGAACTTACCTGTGTATACATTGCTACTACCATTCACCCCTGAAACAGCTGCTGCTCTCTATGGGGATGAAGCAACTTTTGTATAAAACATCCCTGTAGTGGCCTACACCATGAGTTGCTATCAAAATGCCCCATCATTGTGTCAATAAAGATAAATAAGGAAAAACTGGCCCCCTCCCTCCATTCCTTTTGCCAGTGGAAGATATCAAAAACATGACAGAGTTACAAGCTATGTTCATTCATCCACAGCAGTGAATAATACTTTGGTTCTGCTGGACGTGTCCTTTCTACTCCCTAAGGAGCTCAGAACTTGATCCAGAAGAGAGAAGACAGGTTGGCATCTGGACCACATCAGAGATGTGGAGCTAACAAAGATGCTCCATCCTAGTGGCTACTAAGTTAGAAGTGACTCTTCCTTGTAAGATAAATACTAACATGAAACCCTACTTGATCATTAATAGCCAACAATAAATACTTTCCAAATTTAACACAGTATACAGCTAGGAATGAAGGAAGCTTTGGAGAGAAGGAAAAACTGAAGTTCATGGCTGGTGGTACTAGAAGGCTTAGGTCAGTGGGACAGAAAATATCTCTACCATCCCTTCCTTCTCTTCTAATGACTCAAGCTACAAACTTAATCCAGGCCCTTGAACTTCAAGCCATTCTCAAGTCACTGTGTCACCCAAGTTCAAAATGGAGAGGGGAGGGGAGGGGAGAGGGAAAAGAAAGAAAGAAAAGAAAGAAAAGAAAAAAAAGAAAGAAAAGAAAGAAAGAAAGTAAAAAAAACATAAAAAAATTTAAATTAAAAAAAAAAATCTTCTGGTGTCCCAATTCTGCCTATAAGAGAAAGTAAGAACTCCTCAATAAGCTACATAATGCCCTCCCTGAATGCTCTGAGAGTGAGCTCTTGGGACCACAAAAGGTTATGATCTGATCCCAGTCTGCCTTTCCTGTTTTACCTTCCTCTGCTCCCCCACTCCTTTGGTACTTAACATATGCTCCCCTGCAGCATATATAATACCCCAGAAATTATGTGCACTTTATAATTAGATAAATCTGGAAACCCTACTTGCCTGGATTAAGGCAAATTTTCTCTGCCCCTTTAAGCTATTCTCCATTTCTGCCCTCAGAGTGATTTTTCTAAAAAGCAAATCTGATCCATGTCATTCATGTAAGTTCTTAAAGCTCTTCTATAGCTAATCATCAGCTACATATAAAAATCCAAACTCCTTCATGTTATCACATCTGCCTCCCTGTCCAGTCTCCCTACTTTATCATCACTCCCCACCTTCTATTCCAATGCTCCAATAATACTGCATGCAGTTCCCTGAAAGTGCCATTCTCTCTCTCACCTCCCACCTTGCACATGTTGCTCCTCCTGCCTAGCGGGCCCTTCCCTTCTTTCTTTAGCTGGTTAATTTCTAGTCATCTTTCACACTCAGTTTAGGCGTTACTTCTCCTAGGGAGCCTCCCCTGAACCTTGGCCTACCATTTTTTGCGCTCTCAGAGATCTTTTCACTTCTTCATATTAAAGTAGTTATTACATCTGTTTACTTGACTGACTTATTCACTACACTATGAGCAACCCGAGGGCAGGGCCTACGTCTTTGTTATCCCTCACATTTAATACAGTACCTTGGTAAATGTGCAGTATTTGTTTAATGAATGGATAGCTTCGTTATTATTTTAAAGCTAACAGCATTGCCTTACTGATTTGTCACAGAGAATAGTTGTCTGGTAGAGCTAAGATAAAAAGCCAGATATTAGGCCAGGCATGGTGACTCAAACCTATAATCCTAGCACTCTGAGAGGCCAAGGCAGGAGGATTGCTTGAGCTCAGGAGTTCGAGACCAGCCTGAGCAAGAGCGAGATCCCATTTCTACTAAATATAGAAAAATTAGCTAGGCATCATGGTGTGCGCATGTAGTCCCAGCTACTTGGGAGACTGAGGCAGGAGGATTGCTTGAGCCCAGGAGTTTGAGGTTGCAGTGAGCTATGATGATGCCACTGCACTTCACCCGGGGCAACAGAGTGAGACTCTGTCTTCAAAAAAAAAAAAAGCAGATATTCAGAGTCACAGACCAATGTCCAGACCTCTCCCCTGAGCTCTGAGTTCATATTTCCAACTGCCTAATTAACATGGTGCCTAATAGCACCATGGTGATGCCATTTACTCAAGTCAAAGCAAATCAAATCCACCAGTAAGTCCTGTAGGCTCTACCTCAAAACAAAAACATATTCTACATTCATCCACTTTTCTCCAACGTCTCTGCTATTCCCTGTTATGGTCTGAATGTTTGTTTTCCCCCAAAATTCAAATGTTGAAACCTAATTTCCAATACAATAGTATAAAAGGTAGAGCCTTTAAGGAAGTGATTAGGTCATGAAGGCGGAGCCCTCATGAATAGGAACTTGAGGGAGCCTGTTCACCCCTTCCACCTTGTGAGGGCACAGCAACAAGGCACACCATCTTGGAAACAGAGTCCTCACCAGACACCAAATCTGCTGGCACCTTGATCTTAGCCTTCCCGGCCTCCAGAACTGCGAGAAATTTCTGTTGTTTATAAATTACCCAGTCTAAATAATTCTTTTATAGCAGTCCAGAAGAACTAAGACAGCCCCAACTCCAAAACACTATCATCTCCCATCTGGACTACAACAATAGCCTCTTAGCCTTCTCCTTGAGGGACCTCCTATAATCCATTCTCCTCAAAGCAGCCAGAAAGATGTTAAAAAATGTAAATTGCCTTATCTCACTCCCATTTTTAAAATCAATCAAAATCTTCTCATCGTACTCTCAATACACTTCAACATGTATAGCAGCATCTACAAGGCCTTACAGATCTGACTCTGCCAGGCTCCCTGATCTCATACAGCACTATTTTCCCATTGATAATTATGATCCAGTCACACTGGCCTTCTTTTTGTTCCCAGGACATGTCTGGCTCATTCCCATTAATTTGTGCTTGCTTCTCCCTCCATTTGAAACATTATCAGCGTCCAAATCTTATCATCACTAGGTCTTCATAACTCAGGTCTGGATTCAAATACCACCTCTTCAGAGGCTTTCCATAACCACCATATCTAAAGCAGCCCTTCTCTATGCATCTCTATCACATTACTCTACTTTTCTCAAAACACTCATCACCACCTGGAGTTATCTCGTTTATTTGTTATTTATTATCTGCTTTCCCCTGTTAGAAAGTAAATTGGACAGGAGTAAGGACCTTGGTTATCTTATTCATTGATGAATTACTGAGACCCAGAGAAATGTCTGACAATATTGAAGTCACAAGTATCTGAAGAAGAATGAATAAACAATGCAGACTACATAATAAATGCTTGCTGAATGAATTAAGGAGAGATACAGAAACGGCAAAATACAAATAAGTAGAAGCACTGCTATTTAATATTTTTATAGTTGCTCACTTATCTCCACCCTCACTGCCTCTGCTCAACCTCGGGTTCAAATCATCTCTCTCTTAAACTACAACATGTCCTAACTGATTTCTCCTTTCTCCAACCTGATCCCTCCAAAAATAACTTCCGGACTTTGACCAGACTTTATCATTCTGAAACATGGATCTGAACATGTTACTCCTCTGCTCAAAACTCTTCAGTGGCTCCCTAAAGCCCAAGTTTCTTAGCACTGTGTTACAGAGGCCTCTCCAGCCTCATTACTCACTGCTATCCCCTTATATTTAACCTAAACTCCAGTCATACAGAACTTCTTCCAGTTCCCAGAATACTCCATGTTGTTTAATGTCTCCAAACACTTGCATATCTTTTCATTTTGCTGGACCACTCTTCCCTACCTCACAGACTTTGACTATCTATTGAACTCAAACTTAATCCTCAAAAACTGACAAGCATCTTCACTGTTGTCTTTAAGGATTCCCCAGAGTTAATCACTCCCTGTTTTGTGTCACCCCAGTACTTAACACACACATACACTATACTACAACCATCTGTTTCCATGTCTGTTTTACCTCACAAGTCCCCTGACAGCAGGAGCCATGTCTTCATCTTTGTGTCCCCAGCACAGTATCTGGTATGTATAAGTAATAAATAATTGATGACACCCCTCAGCCTGGCATTCAGAGTCAACTTCTTGTTGGCCCCAATCTACCTTTTTAGATTTATCTCTTACTCTTCTCTTACTAACCCTTAAACTAATCCCTAAATACATCCTTCTTTCTCAACATTTACTTGAGGATTTTATTCTTGATGCTCTCTCTCAAATGAAATCAAAATCATCCCTGAAGGCCTAGCTCAAATGGCTCCCTCTCCATGAAGTCTTCCCTAACTATACCAGTAAGAAAGGATTACTTACCCTATAGCACTTTTTCTACTGAAAAAATACTTAGTACTTATTTTATAGCCACTAACTTTCCAACTGGACTACAGTCCTATTTTTCTAACTGGACTTTAAGTTCCTTAAAGGCAAGAAACACAATTTAGCATCTTATCTCTCAACCCAAATTCCTAACATAGTGACTTGCACAAAGCAAGCAGTTATGAATAAATGTTTTATTGGTGGAGAATAGTACCCGTAAGGATTAGAGATTACATACCTTTATTTCTTCATATATAGGCTTTTACCTTGGCCTAAACTGGCCTCCTACCTACATAGTAAACTTTTAAGAATCAGCCTAAATGTCATATCCTCTCTGAAGTCTTCCCTAATGCTCTCGAATATGCTTAAGAACTCCTGTATACTTGTGGTATCTTGTATATAACTTGTAACTCTACTCATCACACTATATTGTCATCATCACTTGACGGGTTCTTCTCCCCACTGGACCATAAACTCTTTTGGAGCAGAGATAGTTTCTTTATCCACTTATGAATTCTGCAGACCAAATAAAGCACCTGTCGTTTAAGGCACAATAAACATATGGTGAATTTTGAAAACAGTGAATCCACATTATAGCATACACTAGCAATGGTGCTATTATGGCAAGTCATATCTCCAGGTTCAAATCCCAACTCCAGGCTGGGTGAAGTGGATCATGCCTGTAATCCTAGCACTTCAGGAGGCCAAGTTGTGAGGATCACTTGAGGTCAGGAGTTTGAGACCAGCCTGAGCAAAAGCAAGAGGAGACCCCATCTCTACCAAAAATAGAAAAAATTAGCTAGGCATGGTAACACACACCTGTAATCCCAGTTGCTCGGGAGGCTGAGGCAGGAGGATCACTTGAGCCCAGGAGTTTGAGGCTGCAGTGAGCTATGATGATGCCACTGCACTTTACCCAGAGTGACAGAGTAAGACTCTGTCTAAAAAAATAAATAAATAAATAAATAAATCCCAGCTCCACTTACAGGCTATGTAAACTTGAATAAATTACTTCTCTGTGTCTCAGTTTTTCTCATCTGGAAAATGGAAATAATAATAGTAATTATTATTTAAAAAAACAGAATTAGCTTTTCTTCTTCCCATTAGCAGCCTGAGGTGATCTGTAAAATGGTTCACTATTAAAATGACCAGAAAACCCCACAAAATCATGGAAATCAACAGATTCAAATCTTCATGTTCACTTTAAGAACACCCATGAAACTGTCCAGACCAACAAGGGTATGCATAATCAAAAAGCCACGAAGTATCTGAAAGATGTCATTTTACAGAAGCAATGTATACCATTCAATCATTATAATGAAGTTGATAGGTGTGCCTAGGCCAAACAGTAAGGCTGAACACAGGGTCAGTGGCACTGAATTTTTGCTACACATGGTTAAAAATGCAGAATAATGCAGAACTTAAGGGTTTAGATGTAGATTCTCTAGTCATTGAACACATCCAGGTGAACAAAGGACCCAAGATGCACTATACTATTTACACAGCTCACCCCTGCAACACTGAGATGATCCTTACCAAAAAGTAAACAAATCCTAAACCAAAAGAGGAGGTTATAAAGAAGAAAAAGATATCCCAGAAGAAACTGAAGAAAAAAAACGTATGGCAGGAGAATAAATTCAACATATAATAAATGTAAATAAAAGTTTAAATATAGAGTCAAAAGAGTAACTACACATAATTTTTTTTTTTTAGAGGGTACACTGTCCAATTTATTTGTTTTCTCTTTGGAATTACGATTTATGTTT
Source organism: Cheirogaleus medius (assembly GCA_008086735.1). Lineage (NCBI taxonomy): Eukaryota > Metazoa > Chordata > Mammalia > Primates > Cheirogaleidae > Cheirogaleus > Cheirogaleus medius. Next base: position 36,268,379 of record VBSM01001265.1, on the reverse strand, counting down.
CCATTAGTCCTTTTATAAGAACTGCCATTCTTCAGTGGAGTTTTGCCACGTGACTGTCCAGGCTTTAGTGCCTGGCACACAGTGCACTAAAAAAGTTAGCTATTATTGGCTGGGCATGGTGGCTCATGCCTGTAATCCTAGCACTTTGGGAGGCCAAGGCAGGAGCATCATTTGAGGCAAGGAGTTTTAGACCAGTCTGAGCAAGAGCAAGATCCCATCTCTACAAAAAAGAGAAAAATTAGCTGGGTGTGGTGGCACATACCTGTAGTTCCACAACTACTCATAAGGCTGAGGCAGGAGAATAGCTTGAGCCCAGGAGTTTGAGGTTGCAGTGAGCCATGACGACGCCCCTGCACTCTAGCCCAGGCAACAAAGTGAGACCCTGACTCAAAAAAAAAAAAAAAAAAGTTGACTATTATTTTTATCATGAGAATAGGAGGCAAAAAGATTGTTTTTGCAGGGCACTAAACGACAAGCTCTGAAGTGGTTAGGCTCAATCCTATGGGCAAGAGGGGAGTAAAATGTCATATTAGACTTCTAAAGAACAGAGTACATTGTTATTGATAACACCCTGTGAAAGGACAAAAAGAACAAAAACCTTGGCAGAACTTATACCCTCTGCTTCCCCTTTCCCCAGTTTCTCCTTAGCTGCCCAGGGCCAAAAACCCCATGGCCATGACCGAGCATCCTCTTGGGAAAGCTGCACTTTAGAGGGAACTAATGAGTTTATGTTTACCTACATATTTTTCTCTGAGGAATAAGGAGATAACAAATGACTTCAAGAAGGAAAAACAAAGAAATAGAGATGAGAAATGACACTAGATGGATTACCTTAGGTTGGCTTCCATGGAGTAAGGTTTTAAGCCAAATAGCTCCAGGTGTACTAGGCCTACAATCCCCAGAGGCATTCTCTGGCAGTGCTTGTCAGTGATGCAAAGAAGCAGAATCTGGAAAAAGGTACCATGAAGACTAAAAAGTTGAAGCAATTCATAAAAAAGAATTCTAGCCCAATCTGAAGAATACTGCAACAGAAGTATTCAAAGATGGAACAGGAAAACCATGGAATGATAAGCTGCCTACCATCAGAGAGGTTTAAATACAGACTGAGTGATCACTTTCTAGGGATGCTCAACATGGGTGGATGTACTAGATTTAAGATTCAAGTTCAATCAACATTTGAATACCTATTCTATGCTAGCCACTATGCAAGATTAGGTGTTGAGTACACAGAGAGGAGAAATGATATGGTTCTGTCCCCTCCGGGAGTTCACTGCCTAATAGGGTAGACGAACAATACAACATGGTAAGTGCTGATAGAAATCTGTACAGGGCGCTATGGGAACAGAAAGCAGGTCCTCAGATTTTGTGCTTATGAATCACTGGTAAGAAGTGATGTGGCATTAATTAAAAATTAAAATGCTTAAGCAGTTTATAAGCAAATACTAGCAAGGGCTATTGTGTTATTTCCAGAACATATAGTAAGCCTGTTGGTCAATCTTTGCAACTTATTCAATATTTCCTTTATCCTGAGCAAAATCCACACCTAGAAGCATTCTCATTTATTCAGTAAATATGTTGCTATCTGCTATGTGCCAAGCACTGAGAAATGTACAAAGGTGAAAAGAGAAGTCCCTGCATACTAGGTGTTAAAACATTCCTCTTCATCTTTCCTTGCCTTCTCTCCTACCCTCCTTTATTGACCAGATGACATCTTAAATTCCTTCTGGAAGTAGATAAGTTATTAAGTCATAAAGTTAGTAAAAAATGTAACCTGCAAAAAGCAAGGATGAGCTGTTGTAATGGATGGTGGCTGTTGTAATTTGAAGCCAAGTGGGAATCTGCAAGGGTATCTGTCAGAGTATGAGACCCTGACTGCATTCCAAAGGCAAAGGTGATGGAATTGGAGCTTGTATGTAAACCTTTTTGTCTATCCCTTGCCCATCACCAGTTTTCCTTCTGTCATCCCAATATTATTAGCACAGATTATTAAGAATAATTATTCCCTCATTCATTCAGTCATTCACTAGTATTTCCTGAATACCTGATAGGAGTTATAGCAAACACAAGGCAAAGTAAAACACCGGGATCCAGGACTTTCAAAGTTGCAAGAGACCTCAAAAGTTATCTAATCTAAAGCTATCATTTCACAGACGAAGAAATGAAGTACAGCGAGACTGGAATCCTTCCTGAGTTCATATATTCATATATTTATTGAGTCATACTCTATGCTAGGCACCAGGGACATAAGAATGAATAGAGCTTTCAAGGAGAACACAGTCTGGTGGGAAAGACAGACAAATACCATGATCCCAGTCAAATCACCTGTGGAAATGAAGTCCCACCTTTACATAGAAATGTCTAGCGTAGAATAGGATGGGAAGTATATAGTACTCATACTGCCCAGAATGGTTAAGAGCACAGGTGCTAGAGCAATCTTGGATTTGAACATCAGTTCTGTCACTTATCTAGCTGTATGATGTTAGGCAAGTTACTCAAATTCTCCATGCCTCACTTTGCCTATCTGTAATATGGGGATAATAATAATAGTACCTATCTTATAAGGCTGTGGTATTAAATTAGATTATGCATCTAAAACACTTGGCAAAAGATGTGGCACAGCACTCTTTCCTGCTGAGGCCTGGCCTCAGAGTCCTTCCCAACACAGCCTTCTAAGCATCTATTACCAGTGAGCTGTCTCTGAGATAAAATCTGCTGAAATTCCTAGCCTAGAATCTGGGTCTACTGTTTACTATTCTATTGTTGTTTTTTTTCCACTACACTATGCTTATCACTCATTTTACATGCCTAAAAAAATCCAAAGATAGTCAGATAGCCAAGATTAAACTTCAGTCACTCATGCCTCAATCCCTCAATAAAAAATCTGGGTTTGGACCAAGAATCCCTAGAGAAGAAAATCCCTGGAAACAAGGAACACTTACCAAATGTCTATAGGGAGAGACCCACAGGAGGAAAAACAAACAAACAAAAACAAAACAGTAATTACTGCTTTGAAGCAGCAAAAGATGGTAACTTCTATAGCCTGCCTGCTAGGGACTTACCAACCTCGCTGGGAACAGATGTGACACTGACTGCCACTTCCTCCTTGATGTACCCACTGCACCTACTCCACTATTACAGTGCCTGTGATATGTTTTTGCACGTATTTATCAGTCTTTCTCTACCCATACTAGTCTGTGAATTCCTTGAGGGCAATCATCACACTTTATCCATCTTGGTGTTATCAGGCATATCACAAAGCCTGGCACACAGAAGGTGCTTCAGAAGTTTGATGACTAAATTGTTAAATGAAGGAACAAAACTACAGAGAAAAAAACCATAAAAGGCAGGGGAAAATGATACCAGTGTAGATCAAAAGAAGCGGGCCTTAGGCTAGAACCTGAAAGGACAGGTGACATTTGGAAAGGCACAGAGGGAAAAGAAAGGTATTTTAGGCAGACAAGGCAGCACCAAAACCTGGCAACAATCAGAAACATAGTACACAGTATATTAGAGTGAGACCCTGAGACATGATTTAGCCCAACAATTCAATCCTCATAGGGATGTTGTAAATATTTAGTAAAAAAGCATACACTACTAAGCAGAGGAGCTAGCATATCACATTCACCAAATGGTAGATATTATTACTACTCTCCTCAAAAATAATAATTATCAAATACTTATTGGGTGCTTACTGTATGCCAGGAACCATGTTGAGTGAAGGAAACACAATGTCGAGCAAGATAGCCTTGGACTCTGCTCTCTCACGAAACTTACAGTTTAGTGGAGAAGACAGACAATTATAATACTGCTTGGTAGGGCTGGGCTAGGGGAAGTACAGGCGGGCTGAAGGAACGTAAAGTAGGGTCACCCAATCAGTGGGCTGTAAGTAAAAGCCCCTTGGCTTTCAAAGTGTGGCTTCAAACGCCGTAGGGGTTCTGTTGAGTTCTTTCCAGGACCACAAGGCTTCAGAGTGAGATTTTGTTTGAATAAAGAATTTCATGACTAAATAGAAGTTTAAAAACCACCAATCTAGTCCAATCTCCTCTTTTAAGGAGAGGTAAATTAGTCACTTGAGGCAGTAATACCACAAGTTAGTTACAGGCTGGGATACCTTTGAACTCTGGCTTGAAACTACTCCCTGATCTGCATGACATCACATCATTTTGGCAGATGAACATGCATTGGGAGTGGACACATCCAGAATTCACAGGTGCTAGGCAGGCAGGCTGGCTGGCCCTAATTGGGTATTGAAGTGTTTTTCTACCTTAGTTCCCAAGCTAGCTCTCTGTGCCAAAAGGATGCCTCTAATCTTCTCAGAGGTTGGCGAGCCACCCCTTTGAGGAGGAAATCACCGGCTCCAAGAGATCAGCTTCTGGGCCTCTTAACTGGTACCCACAGTTATCCTACTAACAGCTGTAAGCACACTGTGGTTTGGCATGATGAGAGGCAGAACTGAGCGTAGCCAATCATCACAGCCTGTTTAATACCTGATCTGAGCAGGCTAGACCCATCCCTCATCTCCCTAACTACCAATGAGCTAATCATTCCTCCTGACCAGGGGTTCAGCAGAATCAAGTTATCAGTAAATTAAAGGACCTATATAGAAAAACCAATATTCTTTTGGTTAACCCCCATTTTGATCCTCTCAGAGATGAAATGCTGCTTTATGTTTTGAAAATGGAACTTTTGTATATAAAGAAAGGGGTAGTTTACTTTGGTAAGATGAGTCTGCAGTTTGGGTCGTTAGACTAAGAGGAAACACTTTGGAAACATGGGTTTAAATACTAGTGACACCACTTAGTAGTCACAAGACCCTTGGCATACCTCAAATCCTCTGAACCTTAGCTTCCTCAATCATAAACAGGAAATACTAATAAAACCAACTTCACAAATGTGAGACTCAAAATGCTCTTTTGAATCACAGCCACTTATCAAATATGCTCTATCAATTTTTACATGAGATAACTGAGCCTATACAATTTTAAATTACCCACCCCCCACAGCACAAATAGCAAACTAAGAAAAGGAACCCAGGTGCTCAGTATAGCATTGGGCTAAGCTCAATATAGCATAGGGAGACCTTGATCAGAATCCGCACGTCCCCACTTGCAAACTGTGGAATCCTAGGAAAGTTTCTTAAACTCTCTAGCCTCAGTCTCATTTTATTTATTTATTTTTTTATTTTTTTTGAGACAGAGTCTTACTTTGTTGCCCAGGCTAGGGTGAGTGCCGTGGCATCAGCCTAGCTCACAGCAACCTCAAGCTCCTGGGCTCAAGCAATCCTTCTGCCTCAGCCTCCCGAGCAGCTGGGACTACAGGCATGCGCCACCATGCCCGGCTAATTTTTTCTATATATTTTTTAGTTGGCCAATTAATTTCTTTCTATTTTTAGTAGAGACGGGGTCTCGCTCTTGGTCAGGCTGGTTTCGAACTCCTGACCTTGAGCTATCCACCCGCCTCGGCCTCCCAGAGTGCTAGGATTACAGGCGTGAGCCACCGCGCCGGCCCTCAGTCTCATTTTAAAATGCAATTAACACCATCTAACTCACAGAGCTGCTGTTAGTAATAAATGAGATAATGCAGGTAAAGGGCTTTAAACAGAGGCTGGCTTATGGTAAGGGCTCAACAAGCAGTAGCCTTTTTCTACTTGTAGCTCTTTTCCTAAGCCCTTTTTTCTATTTACCTCTCTAAACCAGGAAAAGCCATTAGCAAAGCCTAAATTGCCTCTCAACTTCTAGAGAAAGTAATAATGAAACCAGACATAAAAAGAGGAAAGGAACATGAATGAACTTGCTATTCCAGACTATGTATCATCCCAATGGCATCTGATATTGGAAAACATAGGTGTAATATCCTGAAGAATAAACCACTGTGTGTACATTCTTTCCAAAGAAGTAGAAATGTGCACCAACCCCATCTTAGCCAGGCTACTCATTACCCTTTTATAATCTGGGCTCCACAGCAGTCTGTCAACAAAGCAGAAAGTGCTACAGGCAGGCAACTCTGATGCCACATGCAAATCACTGCTTTTTTGTAAACTCAACCTTTAATTTTTCAGCTCGAACCCATCTCTTTCATAAAGACTTCACTAACTCCCTCTAGCCAACTCAATGGCTTATCTCTTGTGCCCCACTGCATCTGTTACACATTTCCATTATATCAATTACCTGATATTGTAGTGCGCTATTTGCATGTCTCTTCACTAAACTGGTCAATATCCTGTCTTACTCATTTTTGAATTCTCAGTGCATGACACACAGTAGACACCTTCTCTTTCACAAGTTAACGCTGCAAATAAACAGGTGGGGAGACATTAGTAGAAACTTGAATACAAAGGTCTGCCAGACCAGAACTCTGTTCTTTTTGGACTGTTCCTGCTTCTCAGAGTTACTTTCTTAAACATACCAAAAAAACACACCAGTCTGCACATAATTTCCAGACAACAGATTATATTCTTTGTCAGGGAATGAAACAAGTAGCAAAGTTTCTGGGATGGATGCTAATGATTTCATATAAAATTAACTTCTAGGCATGATACTCTGGAAAGTATACTACTAGAAGCTCTTAAGCTCTTAAAACAGTAACACATTGATGCCCGCACTAGAAAAAAATTTTTTTCCTTGGGGCCACGGTGTTCTATTACGAAAACAGAATAAAAACTTCAAAAACAAAATGATCCTTTCTAATGTGATGAAAAATTTACTTTTTATTGTTTTCTGTGCATGAATTATATGCAACTTGAGAAATAGTTCACACAGTTCCCAAGGTGAAGAGACATGTGAGTTACATATGTTTAACGAGGCCCCGGGCTCAAAACTAGCTTGAGTTAAATACAACTCACATGGCAATTAATGTGATAAAGAAAAAAAGCTAAGAAACAAAAAATGTCTTACATCAAAGTTTTAAATTCTTTTCTTCTCTGCCCAAACTTTTGCTGTTTATTTCAATGAACCCTGATATATATATAACTAAATCTCTTTCTTTGAGAGAGATGTATGTAACTGTCTCAAAGGAGAGCCCATGGTTAACAAATCATAAATAATGACTTCAGTATTTATCCTTTCCAAAGTGCTTTCCAATGTATCTCACTGAGCCAACTGTAATCACAGAAACTTAGAGCTAAAAGGGGCCTTAGAGGTCATTTTCACAGCTACCCCATCTAACCAACCAACTGGTATTCAAACACTGTCAGTCTTCAGTGATTAGGAGGCAAGGACTACAATGCTGCTTTTAAAATTTCCCTGTGCTCTGCTCTCTTCCCCGCTCCGTAATGAGCCTAATCAGATAAACCAACTCCTCTAACTCCACCAAGCAACAGTCTTTGCTTCCCAAATCCCTTTCTCTGAACCTTATCCCCAATCCTCCCTACTCTCCCCACACCCAGCACACAGCAAAGGGCCTCTAAGATTCTGACTCCTGAGAGATTTCACTGGTTCTATCTCTGACACTCAATCCCCATCCTCCTATTCCTCTGTGCTGTCTCTGTCCAAATGCCATCTTGCACAAGACCATAAGCACCTCTAGGTATTAATGTCCCTTTGGCCTCAGAATCTTTTCCCTTTTCTTTCTCACCTCTCTCTCTGCTTCTCAGCCCTGTTCATTCATTTCTTTCAAACCTAACTTCTCCTTTCTCCTAGTGATTCCTTCAGGGACCACTGGTAATTCAATACACCAGTCCTTAAATGCCTATTAGATAGGTAAAGGGGACATACACCCTCAAGGAGCTCACCTTTGAGGAACCCATAAGTCTAGAGGGGGAGAGAGAGGGG
>VBSM01001265.1:36246327-36260510 GCA_008086735.1 Cheirogaleus medius | reverse complement strand
GAGGGGGAGAGAGAGGGGGAGAGGGGGGCGAGGAGGGAGGAGAGAGAGAATTATTTATCCTTTAAGACTCAGCAACTCTGGGAAGGTTTCCCTAGCCCACACTTAAGTGGTGCCCTCTTTTCAGTGCCAGTATTATACCTCTGATACAATGATTAGTCTTCTTATCTGTCTCCCACTACTAGACTCTGGGCTCTTCAACAACTAGCCCAGGACCTAGTGCAAAGGTGATGTTTAATGTTTGTTAAATGAGTAAATGATGAATTCTAGTATACAGTCATTCATCTATTCGTTCACCAAAACTTTACTCAGCACGCATTATATACAAAGTCCCAGAATGTAAGGATAAATTTAATAAAAGAGTTCCTAGTTTAAAATTACTCAAGGCTACAATACTAGTAGATTAGCACTCTTCCTGATCCGTGTCCCCAACCCCCATCCCAAGCTTAGACAGAGTCCTCTCCCACAGTGGAGGCCTGGCCTTCCTCTGAAGAAATTCACACTCCTCCAACTCTTAAACTACCTCTCAGACCTTAAGTCCTACCCTAGGACCCCCAGCTAATAATCTCAAAATCTTAACGCTCCCTACCCACTGCGGCCTCTATCCCTGGTCCTCTATCTCCATCCTTGAGGTTACTGCAAGTCTTCTACCCGCATGACCACCTCGGGGTCCCTAAGTCAAGAGTCCCTCTGATTTTCTCTCACCGCGCACCGCCCCCCAGTAAGCTGCTTCCCTCTCAGGATCCTTCCCTTCTCTCCTAGGACCCCCTCCCCCGACACCTCACTGCCCCTCCCTTCCGTTTCAGTCTGAGTCTCTCTTCTCCTCGTCTCTCAACTCCTGTTACCTCATCGAGCTCCCGTTCCCCAGCAGCACCTCCTCCAACCTCCACCTCCACGACTGCCGCCATCTTCACGGCTCGCCCCCTCCCTGCAGTCCCCGCGGGAGCCAGCTGCTTCCGCCGCTCTTGTGCTCCTAGCCAATCGGCGGCGCGGGTTCCAGCAGGGAGGGCGGGGCATCAAGACTGGCGGAGATCTGTCAGGGACCAAGAGACTATCTACTTGCTGCTCCTTTCGGCATCTAGGAGAGATGATTCTCGAGCCTTTCCAAACTTCAGGAGGGGAGAGTTCTTGGAAAAACAGAAATTGGACTTGTATGATTTCCAGCGCACATATTTAACCAATTCTCCCTTTGGAGAGCCAAAAGTGAGAGTTCGTAAACGAGCAACTTTCACGACGCTCCCTCACTCTGAGCTCCAAGGAATAAGGCATGGGAAGTAAGGACTACATTTCCCAGGATGCACTGAATCTGACCCGGAAGGTTAAACTACGGAAGAGTTGTAATAAGTGAAAATATACATTAAAACACATGCAGATGTATTTTTGTAGCGCTGTTACCTGCCGTATTGTCTCGGTAGGAGTCATTTTGCAGAAACAGCGGCTTCCTGAGGCCCCAGAACGCATTCCTGAGCTTTGGAAAGCGCGGAGTGGCGCTTGGGGTCAGAAGGCGGAGGTCAGAGTGCCGAATTGGCGGGAGAATACGTACGTGTTCCTTGATCTGAGGCAGCTGCGGCTCTTTGAGATCCCTGGTCCCAGGTGAGGGGCGTTGGGGTTGTTGATGAGGAGGGGAGCGACCGAAAGGGAGGAGGGTAGTCATCAAGGAAATGGAGCTGCCCATTTGGAGTTGCTGTGGAAGTAGCCGTGCGGATTAGGTTGCTGAAGCTGAGGCTGAAAAGCCTGGCGGGACCCCCACATCCCCTAAATTCTGCTAATCTTATGCTCTCCCTCCACTTCACACATCTCGGTACTCTTTCCTACTCCACATACTGTGTCCCCAGCTCCAACTTTATCCTCCTTTTTATACACCTGTACATCGTGCCCTATCCCATTTATACCTTCGTAACTAATTTTTCAACACCCTGTTCTTTGTACATGTCAACTTGATACCTTGCAAGCCTGTAGCCCCAACTCACCCGCCTCTGGGCGTCTGGCTGCATCTCTTGGGTGAATAGGACTAGGATGACCAGTGGGCTCATAGAATGCCTAGAATACCAGTCAACTTTATATTGAGACCAACTGGAAATAACAGGGTAATATTTACATCATCTACAAGCATCTCGTTTACTTTAAACTAATTTTTTAAAAAAAATTTAATAGATTTAGGGGGTACAAGTTGAATTCCATTACATGTGTATATTGTATAGTGCTGGAGTCTGGGTTTTTGGTGTACTCATCACCAGAGTAGTGTACATTGTACCCCATAGGAAATCCCTCACCCGCTCCCACCTTCCCCCCTTGTGAGTCGCCAATATTCGTTATACCACTCTGCGTACCCTTGTGTGACCATAGTTTAGCTCCCACTTATAAGTGAGAATATGTGGCATGTATTAGGTTATTAAATATGAAATGTCCGATTTTGAATCAAAAGTTTAGTTTATTATATTTCAAACAAGAAGCAGTACAGTTAATCAAAGTATGCACCAAAACTATTGACACAGTTTTGACATCTTAATGATAGCTTGTTTATGCCAGCAGCAAGAAGCCTAGAGAGTGAGTAGTGATTAAATTGCCAAAGGCATTTCCCACCACTTGTTGAAAATTGAGTATTTTTCCTTGCAAGAAGTGGTAGACAGTTGGTGCAAGGTCTGGTGAATACGGTGGATAACAGAGAATTTCCAAGTCCAGCTTCTGTAGTTTGAATAGCGTTGTGTGTGACATGTGGTCCATTGTTGTCTTGCAAGAGGATTGGCCTGTCTCTAGTGACCAATCTCTCCTGCTTAATTGCAAGCATCATCATCATTTTGTCCAATCAGTTGCAAGAGACATCCACTGTAATCGACTTATCAGGTTTCATGAAGCTGCAGTGGATAATACTAGCGCAGGACCACCAAACAGACACCATTAGCTTTTGTTGATGAATATTTGGTTTTGGACTACGTTTTGACATTTCATCTTTATCCAACCATTGTGCCAAACGCTTGTGATTGTCAAAAAGAATCCATTTTTCATCACATGTAACAATACAGTGTAGAAATGGTTTGCTTTTATGTTGTGACAGTAAAGAAAGGTAAGCTTTGAGACAATTTCTCTTCTGACACTCGTTTAATTCACTTGGGACCCATCTATCTCGCTTCTTTACCTTGCCCATTTGTTTCAAATGGTCCAACATTGTTGGAATAGTAATGCCAAACCTTGCTGCTAATTCACGGGAGGTTGAGTTGGATTTGCTTCCACGATAGCTTTCAGCTCATCATATTCCCCGTTGGTCTCCGGTTGCCCACGTGGCTCATTTGCAAGATTAAAATGACTGGAATGGAACTTCTCAAACTATCGACTTATTATGCGTTCATTAGCCACATCCTTCCCAAAGACTTTGTTGATATTTCCAACTGTCTGTGCTGCATTGGTTCCACCATAGAACTGATATTTGAAAATAACACGAATTTTCAACTTATCCATGGTTTCACAAAAATTGCTCTAAAAAAAATGTGAAAGATAATCACATGCCAAAATATGTGTTTGACAGAATGAAGATGTACCCTCACGATAAAAACAAGAAGTGTAAAGTGAAATGTCAGAGATATCAACTGTCAAATTTAGTACTTAAGGAAATTGGACATTTCATACTTACTAACCTAATATTTTTCTGTTCCTCAATTACTTAGGTAATGGCCTCTGGTTCCATCTAAGTTGCTGCAAAAGCCATTATTTCATTCTTATTGCTGAGTAGTACTCCGTGGTGTGTGTGTGTGTATATATATATATATACACACACACACCACATTTTCTTAATCCACTCATCAGTTGATGGACACTTAGGTTGATTCCATATCTTTGTGATGGTGAGTTGTGCTGTGATAAACATGTAAGTACAGGTTTCATTTTTTTAATGTTAAAATTAAAAACTTTTATACTTACATTTCGTTTTTTGTTTTTTCATTGACTTCTCTCACACTGTAACAGGTTTCTTTTTGGTATAATGATTTCTTTTCCTCTGGGTTCATTTACTTAAAATAAAAATAATTATTATGTGAAACTAATACGGAGAATATTATAAACACTGTGTGCCCATCACCTTAAATTGATTATTGACATCCTGATCTATTTATGTCCTCATTTTTTTATAAGGTAAAATAATACAATAAAAGTTGAACTTATACCTGTTTCTTCTGCTCTCGAGCCCATCACCCTCTCATCGTCTCCAGAAGAAACTATATTATGAATTAACTGAGAACTCCCAGTCTATTCAAAAATATTATATGTATATCTGTAAATAATATATAGTACCGTATTGTGTCATTAACACAATATTTTCTATGTATTGCTCTGTAACTTAATTTTTTCACACAGTATTTTTTTTTTCAATTTGAAAGCAGTCACTGTTTATTAACTGACCAGATTACAAAAATAATCATGGTAGATACCTTAGTTCATTCTTCTAATAAGCCTGTTGATCTGGTCTTCCCTGTTGCCAGCATCTTCACCTTCTACAAAATGGGTTGTCTTTTTCTTCATTCCACCCCGTGGAGATGATAATTTGAAGGGCCACAGGAAATTATTTGCTTCTTTGAAGCGTTTCCCAACAGTATAGATCTCATGAATCAGATCTTCCATGCAGATGATGCCATATTTACCAAGAGATCGAGCAATCAAATCGTTATCTGTCAACGCAATTCGTTTCTTATTGATTTTGCCATAACCACGCTTGTAGATTAGTTCATTTACTGACTTTAGGTTTGGATACCCCCATGCAATATATGGTTCTACAATCCTCAGCATGTTAATTGAAGCCTTGTTGAGCTTAACAAAGGTTCCATTGAAGATCTGGCGAAGGCGAAGAAGCTGCAACACCTTCCGGACCTTTGGGCTCACATCATTGATACCTCGGATCCTGGTGACAAATGCCAATTTGGGTTCTGCAGGTACATAAAAGTTGCCCGCTTTTCTCACCATCCTAGCCATTCAAATCTCAGTTCTGTACATCTGCCTGTATTCCTTGTGATAATGCTTAGCTTCTTCCTAGATAAGCTTCCTCCTTGCCTTTTGAAGCATCTTTTGGGCAAACTTCTTTCTCAGGCATTTGATCTTCAGCTCTGCGAAATTCTTTCGCTTTTTCTTGAGGGTTTCTGGCACAGCAGGGACCTTCTTTTTCTTCTCTTTGACACCCTCCATGGTTCTAGCCGGAAAAGAGGGTTACACAGTATTTTTGAGGCTTATCTTTACATACATTTACATCTAATTCATTCCTTTTAACTGTTCTATAGTATTCTAATATATGATACATTTCATTTATCCATTCTTCAATTGATAGACATTAGAGTTTTATGATTTGTGCAGTTAGAAACATTGTATGTGTCTTTTTGTACATACATATCTCTCAAGAGCTGGTCTATTCACATAAAGTAGCTACTAGCCACATGTGGCTATTGTATTCTTGAAATGTGGCTAGTCAGAATTGAGATGTGCTAAAAGTATTTTTAAAGGGTCCCATTTTCCCGCATTATTGCCAATCCTTTATTTTATTAGACGTTTAAGTTTTCGGTAGTCCTACAGGTAAGAAATGGTATTTGCAATTTCCTTATGACCAGAAAGGCTAAGGATTTTTTTATATGGGTTTTTTGGTCATTCAGATTTTATATTATATGAGTTGAATGTTTATATCTTCTCAGTTTTTTATTAGCTTGCTTACCATTTTCTTACTGATTTGTAGTTAAAAAGAATGTTTTCTGAATACCAAGTTTACATGTGTTGCAAATATCTTCTTTCAGTTAGTCATTTGTATTTTAATCTGGTTTATGTTGTCTTATTGGTTTTCATGTTTCTGTCTTTGATCTGTTTGGGTATAATTTTTTAATTATGTTACGAGTTAGAGATCTACTTTTATTTTTCTTCACATTGCCCACCAGTTTTCTGAACACCATTTATTCATAACAGAATCATGATGCTGCACTATCTTGTAATCAGCCTAACTGGTTTTAAGTTCTCATTTATATGAGTCTGTTTCTAAAGTTTACTCATGTTTCTATAGACAGGAAGGGTTTTTTTATTGTTTTGATTTTGAGACAGGGTCTCTGTTGTTGCGGCTAGAGTGCAGTGGCGTCGTTATAGCTCATTGCAACCACAAACTCCTGGTTCAAGGTGATCCTTAAAGGTTCAAGTGTTCCTTCTGCCTTAGCCTCCTGAGTACCTGGGACTATAGGTTTCCACCACTACACCTGGCTAATGCTTTGATTTCTTTGTAGAGACAGGGTCTTGCTATGTTGCCCAGGCTGGTCTTGAACTCCTGGCCTCAAGCAACCTGTTGAGGGCTTGCCATATAATTGTGCAGCTTAAGAATTAATCTTAGGAGAAGGAGTACGTGCCCAGCCCAGAGCGGCGTGAGAGTCATACGTTCCGGCTTAGGTTCACCTAACAAACAGGGTTGCTGCTTGAAGACATAACAAAGAGTTTGAGCTTCTGCACGTTAGCAAATGTTTCCCAGCCCCGCAGCCCTAGGGGTCTGGAGGCCACTTGATAAGCATCTTGCCCTTATTGGTACTGCTTGAGCTCATGGGATGGCTGGTTAGTCAGTGACGGGTAAGATTCCTCTAGGAAGAACAACCTAAGACAGGCACAGCCGCAGGGGGCCAGGCCACAAGGGATGGGAACGGAAAGTTTCCCTTTGTGGCTGCATTGCTTATCTGTGCTTATCTCAAACTCTGGCTTATGGCCGTTGCCTTAAGCAACCGCTTTAAGACCCTGAGTCATGGGACATCTGTGTTCTTAGGCTACATGTTCCAGAATTTATGGCCGTTGCTGCAATGCCTGGGTGGTCAGGTATAAGGAAGTAACTTTGATTTTTAGGGTATAAAAATAAAACGACTGACATGTTCAGCAGTGCAGTCTTGTACCGTCTTTATGTGTGTCCGTGTCTTTCTTTGTGTTTTGTGTTCATCCCCCGTCCTGCAAACGGGCCACGACAGCAGCCCTCCTGTCTTAGCCTCCCAAAGTGCTGTGATTACAGATGTGAGCCACTGCACCCTGCCTAAAGGTCAATTTTCATGGTCATTCATTCAGCAGACATTTGCAAATCAGGAACTATATCCTTCTCCCTCTTACGTTGGTTATACAGAAAAAAGTCAGACATGAAGCTTGTCCTCCCAGACCTTACAGTTTGTCAAGGGACATGAGACATATACCCATATAATTTAATACAAGGCACTCTGTGTTAAATGCTAAATGAGAATTGACAGGATGGAGCTGTTACCATGAGCTGGTTAAGCAGAGGGGAGGTGAAATTTGAGCACCAAAGATACATTAGATTTGACAAATGGGAAAGAGAAAGAACATTCCAAGCAGAGGCAATGTCATGATAAAAATCTTTGAGGTAGGAAAAAAATTTTGATGGGGTAAGCAAAAAACTGTTATGGCCAGGAATATATCAGAGGTCACAGACTCATTTTCAGGAACCAGTTGGGTAACAAATATGAGTAAAATGGACAGGTATAAACATTTGAAGAGAGATCACACCTAAAGACACTCAGACAACTTTAAAACTCTTCTTGCCAAGGAATAGTTGAAGCAAGGTGATGGATGCATGAGAATTTATTACACTAATATATATAATGTTTAAACTTTTCTGTAAAAAGTTTAGCAAAAGACAATGTACAAATACCCATATGAACTTTTTAAGATTAAATAAACAAAACAATGATATGCAAAACATATCCTCTGATGAAAGGAATGGTAGGAGATGAAGCAGGAAACAGATCTATACTGTAGATGCTTTGAGGAGCCACACTGAATTAATATTTATTAAGTACCTACTGTATAGCAAGGAATTTGCGTATATCAACAAGCCATTAAAGAGTTCTAGTATTGGACTCATCCAGGTTTCCATGGCCAAAAAAAAGAGAAAAAATAAATAAATAAATAAAGTGGAAAAAAAAAAAGAGTTCTAGTAGAGGAGTAACTTAAAGAAAACCTAATTTAGGAAGATTCATTTTATGGGAAGAAAGAAAACAGAAGAGTTGTATCATATATTTAGTTGAACATTTATTGCCCATCCTTACTATGTGCTAGGCTCTGGGAATATGAAGATGAATGACTTAATGCACAATTCATGCCTTTGGGAGCTCACCTACATATAAATCCAACATTAACATATTAATATATTATTTTGTACTTGCTGCTCTGTTGCCTTGTGGTTGCGTTCTAATGATTTCACATTTGTTGGAGTCTCATCAGCTGGTCCAGATCTACTCCCTGCCCACCAGGTCCATGTTGGTCATCAGAAATAGGGTAACTTGGGAGGCCAAGGCAAGACGGATCCTTTGAGCTCAGGAGTTCGAGACCAGCCTGAGCAAGAGCGAGACCCCATCTCTACTAAAAAAATAGAAAGAAATTAGCTGGGCATGGTGGCGCATGCCTGTAGTCCCAGCCACTCAGGAGGCTGAGGCAGGAGGATCACTTGAGCCCAGGAGTTTGAGGTTGCTGTGAGCTAGGCTGATGCCACGGCACTCTAGCCCGGGCAACAGAGTGAGACTCTGTCTCAAAAAAAAAAGAAATGGGGTAACTGCTGCAAATATCTCCTGTTGTCACAGCCACAACTAGTTAATTTTTCTTTTGTTCTCTTCTTCAGGAGTAATGTGAGGATTCTTTGTCTTCTGGAAGCTGACAAGACCAAAACATAGGCAGTGCCAAAGTAGTGACAGAAGAAATCTTGGGAGAAAGCATTTTTGCCTTGTACTTGGGACAGCTACTGGGCCCACTATGGCGCCTGTGAAGATCAGCCACGTGGTATCATTTTCCTCTCAGGTATATTAATTAGCAGGCATGATTTTTTTCTTGATGACTGAAAGGAGTAAGAAAAATAGGACACTTGGCTCCACTTTCAGGAAACTCCCAATCTAATAGAAGAGACATTGTCCCTTCTCTGGGAGTTCAGAGTCTAAGAGGAGAAACAGCTCTTGCCCTCAGGTTGTTCCCAGAGAAATGCAAGAAGCATAAAAGAGGTGTTCCTAGAAGTTGAAAGTAAAGAAGGAAGCGCCCTCAGGATTCTGCCCATAGTTTGAAGAGAGCTGGCAAGGTTGTAGGCCCAGAATCTGCACCAGGGTACCCAGAACGGCAGTTTACTCACTCTGTCATTAAGAGCAGGCCAGGACACTTGAGGTAATTCCTGACCTGTGAAGATATCACCACCACCATCAAGTGCAATCTCAGCCTTTTCCCTAAAAGCTCTATAATGTCCCGGTTAGAGCTGGATCCTAAGCCCTGAGCCCAGGCCTGGTCCAATGTGGCAATTCTTAGGGACTTCCCACCTTTTCTTCTGCTCTGCCCATTTACCCTTTCTCCCATCTATTCCCCTTCTCATACCCTGGTCTTTGTCAAGGGGTGCCATTGGCATTTGTGGGTGGGGGGGCTAAGTCTGCATTTTGTAGCAATATCATTTGCATGGTGGGATATTTAGCATCCCTGGTCCCCAAGCCCTAATGACAATATTGCTTTCTAGTCATTATGACCATCAAAAACATCCTCTAACATTTCAGAAAGACCCTTGGAGGTTTAAGAACTAACATATTAAATATTAATCCCTATTTTAAATGAAATAAAAATTACATTTATCCTCCTTACCTGCATGGCCAGCCTAAACAATTTTCTTCACAGATGCTTAGCCTTATAAAATGCTAGAGAACAATAGCTGTCTTCTAACATCATGGTTTTCAAGCTGCCCTCTGTGGGGACCCACTTCTAGAAGTGGAAGGGAGGAGGACAAGCATGTCTCTAGACCCCCAAGCTGTGTTTTAACCAGACCTCCACTTTTATTAGTTAAAAAACTATTCACACACACTCACATGTCAGTGTAAGTTTTCAGTTAAAAGAAAAGATCTTATTGTTGAAACAAAAAGCAAGGTTGAAAACCATGAGTCTAGTCTCCCCTTTTACTTATGGATGAAGAAATTCAGATCCAGAGAAATAAAGTTGTTTGCTCAAGGCCTCTCAACCAAAACATATCTGACTTTGAGTTAGAACTCATAATGTATATCTTAATATCACTACTGTTGACTTTGAATAATCACTTTATGTCTAAGCTTCACTTATAAAATAAAAACTGCTATGTTCACAATGTCAGGTTCATAAAAACAAATCTTTGCCTTTCTTATCTTATAGGATAAATATGAAGATAAATAAATGGCTTTGAAATGCTTTTATAAATGAAAAGAAATAGTATAGTGTGGCGATTAAGAGCTCTGGTTTCAGAAACCCCTGGGAATTTTGTTTCAGTTGGCTATTTGGTCTATAGCCTTTGATAAGTTTCTGAACCTCTCTAAGCATTGGTTTATTAATCTGTTAACTAAGAAGTAATAATAGAAACCACCTAAGAGTTGTTATGAGAATTAAACAAAGTAGTCTGGTAAATTATATAGAGGAAAGTAGTATCTATAAACCACTTGGCACATGATAGCTATGTTCCTATGGACTCCAAGCTAGTTCCTTTTCTATCATGTTAGGATGTCTGGAAAGGTTTGGGATTGTAGGGATCCCTCATTCTTTGGCATCCTTTTTCCACTGGACTCAGTGAAAGTCTTCTGCTCTCTCTGACTTAGGATCCCAAGTATCCTGTAGAGAACTTGCTCAACCCCGACAGTCAGAGGAGACCTTGGCTCAGCTGCCCTCGGGACAAGAGTGGGCAACTGAAAGTGGAGCTACAGCTGGAGAGGGCAGTGCCCATTGGCTACATTGATGTGGGTGAGTTCTCTAGGGCCTAAGAACCTGTGAAGGAAGACACAGGAGTGACATTCTTTCTAATCACTCCACTAATTTGTCTCCATTCATTCTGGCTGAGCAGCCTTCATAGAATAAGTCCTACCTGAGTGTGAAGGGGAAATGTGGCCCTTGCCCTCGGGGCAGGTCTGTGTGGAGAACTCCAAGGGCTCCATTCACAGAGTATACAATGTGAATGGTGCTCCTTGAATTATGTAACATACCTGCCCTACTTTGATCTGAGTGGTCTCGGTAAAGCCTTAGGACATTGACATAATTATAAGTGCCAACAAAAGGATATATATACACCTCTAAAAAATATTAGGTCAAGAGGATGCTGGAGGGATGAACTGTGCAAGGGTAATCTGGGAAGGCTGCATAGGAGTTTATGGATCGAGAAGGTTGTCTATAGAATTCTCTGGAAGAGAGAACTGTCAAAGACCACTGGTCTCAGCTTTGTCAGGACAGAGAGATATTGGGCTTCCTTGCAAGGATTTAAGAGACACAGAATTTAGCACTGCTTGCCAGGGCCACAGGACAGGGAAGCCCATGTCTCTTCAATCAGGGGAAGGTTTCCAGCTGGGAAGAACATGGTTAACATGTCATTTAGTGGGCTGGGGTCCCATCACATTCCAGTTATTGGCTCCCTGAGGGACTACACATGTTACTGGACCTTTCAGGCTTATAGCTAGCTCTAGGGTAAAGGAGTTTCCTCTTCCTACCCTATTCCCTTGTCTGTAGTTGTCCCATTGCCCTTATCTTTCTCTCAACCTTTTGTCCCCAGGTAACTGTGGCTGTGCTTTCCTGCAAATAGATGTGGGCCGTTCTTCTTGGTCCTTGGACAGACCTTTCGTCACCCTGCTTCCTGCAACCATGCTGATGTCCCTAGCTGACTCAAAGCAGGGCAAGAACTGCTCAGGGGTCCGCATGTTTAAAGCTGGTAAAGAAGGCAAAAGCAGAAAGGAGGGTGGAGTGGAGTCTTTATGAAAAAGAGAGATGCAGTACTATAGAGGGCTGGAAGTGCTATTAGATGTAGACTGTGCGAGGGAGCCTGTGCAGGGTCTTGGTTATATCTGTTGGGGCGATTGGGTAGGTAATGAGTGGTATGTTTGTGTGGGAGGTCTGCATGATCAGAATGCAGGATAGCTGGGGAGATTTATGGACTAGGATTTATATTTATACATACTTATTGATTAATCTGTTTTGTTTGTATAAATGTATGTAAGTGTGGGTGTAGGATAAATGTTTATGTAAGTGATAACAGGCTATATGATGGTTATAGTTATGTAGCATATAGTGTTTTCCTGAATTCTGTTTATGCAAATCTCTGTGTTCATTAGGCACAGCAGTAGAAACATAAGATCTGATGCCTGACCTCTAGGGACTTACAGTCTTTTAAGGATTTGTCTATGTTTAAATTGGAGGTGTTTGTAATGTTGTAAAGGAAGAGTGACATTGGAGGGGCATATGAGGTGGAGGGGTTGAAGTACTGACTAGCTAGTGTTAGGAATTGAAGAGGTGAAGGATTTGTGATATTGGAATGTGATACTGTCAGTGTGTAGGGCACGTGGTGATGTGAGGGAGTTGAAGTCTTATGGTCCAGGAAGGGTCAGTATATCTCAGCTAATCTTCTGGGCAAATGGTCTCCCCAAACTCCAGTACTACAGGTACCTCCTGTTCAAATGAGATATTGATGAGGTCCCTGGAGAGGTGCAGAATGAAGAGATACTCATGCTGGGAATCGTGTGGAACTGTGACAGAGGAGTGATGGTGGGAAGGCAAGGGACAGGGTTCGAGAGGCCCTGACTGGCCTGCCTGGCAATACCTAAGCACCAAAGTCTGAGGGATACTTGCTGATTACCTCCATTCTTCCTGCTGTTGGAGTTCATGCTATATAGACCCTGTCTTTGCTTTCCTCAGTGCTGACCTTCTCTTCTGCTCTTCCTCTCTTTTATGCATTTCCTTTAGCACTCATTTTCTTTCTCTTTTTTCCTTGAGATGATTTCCTGGCTCCAACCTCAGAAGAGTCATGGGATCGACTTCGCCTTACCTGCTCCCAGCCCTTCACACGTCATCAGTCCTTTGGCCTGTCATTTCTGCGGGTGCGTTCCTCTCTGGACTCCTTAGATGACCCTGTGATGGGTCCCTCAGCCCCTGTGAGCTCTGGCCTGAGCCAGGTATGTATGATAGTGAAGCAAGGATTTAATATTTTCACTCCCTTTTCAGGTTTCTGGATAAGAAGCTGGTGCTTGATTCAGGCTTTTTTTTTGAGACAGAGTCTCACTCTGTTGCCTGGGCTAGAGAGCCGTGGCATCAGCCTAGCTCACAGCAACCTCAAACTCCTGATCTCAAGCCATCCTTCTGCCTTAGCCTCCCAAGTAGCCGGGACTACAGGCATGTGCCACCATGCCTGGCTAATTTTTTCTACATATATTTTTAGTTGCCCAGCTAATTTCTTTCTATGTTTAGTAGAGACGGGGTCTTGCTCTTGCTCAGGCTGGTCTTGAACTCCTGAGCTCAAACGATCTTCCTGCCTTGGCCTCCCAGAATGCTGGGATTACAGGCGTGAGCCACCGTGCCCAGCTTTGGTTGAGGCTTGATTGAGGGACACACACACACACACACACACACAAATGCAGGCATCAGTGGGCTTGATACCCTTTCTTACAGGTAGGAGAGAATTTCTCTCCTTTCCTCTCTCACACATGGAAGACGCAAGTGTACGCAAGTGTACACTTGCATACAGTGTACACAAGCTATTAGATCATGTGTTCTTTAGCCATAATGCAGTTCTTTTTGAGTCTAAATTTGACCTCATAGTTTATTTCTAGGTTCTTAGGGGGGCTGTATCTTTCAGCATTTAAAAGTCCCATGGCTCCCTTGCAGTCCCTCCATCATTGTTGCTCCCTGACCCACCTGCCATGCAAAGTTATAGCCTTAGATATGTGCTCTGCAATTTCATTTGTCTCACTGCTTTTCTTCCTGTACAACACACATAAATAGGCATACTTCAGAGATGTTCCAGAACACGGCAATAAAGTGAATCACACAAATTTGTTGGTTTCCCAGTGCATATAAAAATTATGTTTATACTATACTATAGTCTATTAAGTTTGCAATAGCATTATGTCTAATATCTGTAAGACACAATAAAGTGAAACGCAATAAAATGGGGTATGTCTGTACTCCTAAGAGAAGATGTGTGGGTTTCTGGCCTTGAAGTTATGTCAGTTTACTTCCCATTTTCTCAGCCAGTTTTCTTTTTTTTTATGGAGACAGAGTCTCGCTCTGTTTACCTGGGTTAGAGTGCAATGCCATCATCACAGCTTAGTGCAACTTCACACTCCTGGGCTCCTACAATCCTTCTACCTCAGCCTCCCAAGTAGCCGAGACTGTAGGCATGTGCCACCATACCTGGCTAGTTTCTTTTTTTTTTTTTTTTTTTT
>VBSM01001265.1:36225899-36241208 GCA_008086735.1 Cheirogaleus medius | reverse complement strand
GTAGCTGGGACTACAGGCACACGCCACCACACCTGGCTAATTTTTCTATTTTTTATAGAGATAGGGGATCTCACTATATTTCCCAGACTGGTCTCAAAATCCTTGCCTCAAATGATCCTCCCACCTCGGCTTCCCCAAAACACTGAGATTATTGGCATGAGCCACTGCGCCAGGCTTTTTTTTTTTTTTTAAGAGATAAGGTTTCACTGTATCTCTGAGGCTGGTCTCAAAATCCTGGCCTCAAAAGATCATCCTCTCTCAGCCTCCCAAGTAGCTAGAACTACAGGCACAACCCACCACATCTGGCTCCCTGCTCTTGGCTTCAGTTAGGTCAGAGAGTATCCTTGTATCTGAGTCTTGATCTCTTACTGTCTACACCTAAGGGTAGTGGAGAAAAGATACCCTTGTCCACATGTTGTCAGGTTTGGCTCTAGGCAAGGAGGCTGCCTGAAGTGAACCAGAATCTGGAGTTGAGTACACTGCATCTCATGGACCTCATCAAAACTTAAATATTTTCTGCTTTAAATGATACTTTCAAGAAAGTAAAAATACAACCCATAAAATATGGGAGAAAATATTTACATATCATATATTTAATAAAGTTCTTGTATCTGGACTACATAAAGAACCTTTACAAGTCAACAATAAAAAGATAACCTAATTGTAAAAATGGACAAAGGATCTGAATAGAGTTGTCTCCAAAGAAGATATGCAAATGACCAATAAGCACATAAAAAGATGCTCAAGCTGGATGCAATAGCTCACCCCTGTAATCCCAGCATTTTGGGAGGCCGAGGCAGGAGGATTGCTTGAAGTCAGGAGTTCGAAACCAGCCTGGGCAATAGCAAGACCCCATCTCTACAAAAAATGAAAGAAAAAAATTTCATGGGCGTGGTGAGGCTCACCTGTAGTCCTACCTATTCCAAAAGCTGAGACAGGAGGATCATGTGAGCCCAAAAGTTTGAGGTTACTGTGAGCTATGATGATACCACTACACTCTAGCCTAGGCAACAGAACGAGACCCCGCTTCAAAAAGAAAAAAAAAATAGATGCTCAATATGGTCAGTCATTAGGGAAATGCAAATTGAAACCACAATGATCACTTCACACCCACTAAGACAGCTATAATCAAAAAGATGGACAATAACAAGTGTTGGCGAAGATATGGAGAAATTGGAACCCTCACACCTTGCCAGTGGGAATGTTAAACAGTGCAGCTGCCTTGGAAAACAGTTTGGCAGTTCCTCAAAAACCTAAACATAGAGTAATCATATGACCCAGCAATTCTACTCCTGGGTAAATACCCCAAAGAATTTATAACAGGTGTTCACAAAAAAAGACTTATAAACAAATGTTCATAGCAGCATTATTCATAATAGCCAAGTGTTTATCAACTGATGAATGGGTAAACAAAATGTGGTATACCTGAACCACAGAATATTATTCAGCCATATAAAAGGAATATAGTACTAACACCTGCTACTGCATGGATGAACCTTAAAAACATTATGCTAAGTATAAGAAGTCAGTCACAAAAGACCACATATTGTATGATCTCACTTATATGGAATGTCCAGAATAGGGAAATACATAGAAACAGACAGTAGATTAGAGATTACCAGTGTCCATGGGTAAGAGGAATGAGGAGTGACTCCTGATGGGTTCAGAGTTTCTTTTAGGGATAATAAAAATGTTCTGGATTTGATAGTTGTGGTTATACAACCTGTGAATATACTAAAACCACTGACCGTACACTTTAAAAGGATGAATTTTATGGTATGTGCATTATGTTAATATTTTAACAAAAAATAATAAAAAACGTGAGGGCAGTATAGAATCTCTGTTCTCAGATGTTCAAGGGTTAAATGGCTTCCCTCAAGTCTTGTGTATCAAATGTGAAAACCCAGGGTTTCTAGGTACACATCAACTATTCTATTTATTTTTGCCCTGATTCTAGGCTCCTTCAGCCTTTACAGCCTCTTACTCATAGCTGGTCTTTAACTGTTCTTTCTCACAGGCCTCCATCTAACTCTAACTCTCAGCCAAACAGGAAGGGAACAGCAAGGACATGGCAAAGAAAACAACACCGACCCCAGGCCCAAAGCGGTGGTGGCCAGGATAGTGGACAGTGCCCCATCTGTGCAGGTAAGATGCTTGGGCACAGGGAATTGTTATGTGGCAACCAGGCATTCCTTGAGGGAGGAATGGGAGATCTGGAGGTACTGCCAAGAGCATTTGAATCTGGACTCCTAGTCTATGTGATCTCTGCAGCTCCCAGGTATGTAACTATGCTTTTAGTCAAGTGTAATTCAAGGCAGGTCTATATTGAGCACCTGCTCATTGTGGTGGCTGAGCTGAGGGAGGGACATGGGGCCTGCCCTAAGGGTAAGCATGAAACCAAATAATATAAAACACCATCAGAGAGGGCCTAGAATTTCCTTCATAACTTCTTCCTCCATGTCTAAACTCTACTTACTCTTTAAGTCTCTGTTCAAATGGTACTTCTTTGCCAATCTCTCCCAACCGAGCTTTTGCAGCATTCTCTGATTCCTTTGGGCTTAGCTTTTCTCATCTCTGCTTTGTATCAGTGTTATTTGTGTTCATAGCTTATCTTTACCAGGAAACTCCACAGTCCATAAGGACAAGCCCGGGTTTGTATCCCTCAGCTCCCAGCATACTGTTAGGCACATAATAAACACTCAGTGAATGTTTGATGGATACATCATAGTGTCTCTCAGATGTGAAATATTCAACCATGGTAAATTGCCTGTAAAAACAGCTGCATTTTGGCAGCAGGAATTCCCTTCAGAGTTCTTGGAGTGGGATCCTGCCTGGGAGCAGGCTCAGTTTTGTTTACCTCCTTCTCTCCCCCAGGCTTCTTCAGCATTGAGAGTCTTCCCCTGCATGCTGCCACTTGTGGAGAGACCTCCTCGTCACCATATTCATCTTCGTCTTCCCCAGAGAGTTCACCACCCATTTCCTGGGTCCAGTGCCCTATCTGCCAGTTGCAGTTCTCAGCAAGAGAAGTAGAAGAACATGCCAGTGTGTGTGGGGAGGTCCCTCAGGCATGAGCCATGAGGTCCTGTGGTTTGGGCCCCCACCCTGTATGACTAAGACTGGGGAGTGGATCTCTTGACAGCTGAGAAGGGCTGATGAGGCCAAGCCTCCCTCCTTCTTTCCCTCCACTCATTCCCTCAGGACTCTGCCTGAGGGCACCTCTGCGCCCAGCCTGATTTCCCATGCCTAGTTGTCAAGGCTTCTGTGACCATGGCACCCAGTTCTCCTGAGGACAGCTCTGTTCTTTTCCCCCTTGGAATTTCTGGGCTTGGGACACCATCCAGAACATCTTCCTGTCAGTGAGTGATGCACATCCTCGTGCCCGTTTTCCTCAAAGGAAAGCTGAGGCCCTGTGAAAAGTAAAACACTGCCTGACAGGTAGATCCTTTGGTGTACTGGGAATGTGAGAGTGGGTTTTGAGCATGAGACTGACATCCAGCATCCTGTGAACTTAACTCTTAGTATCTTTTGTGGGTTCCTTTCCCAGGTATAATCAGGTAATGGCGCTGCTCTGTGGCTTTAAACAAGTTATTTATCTTGGGGCCCAGAATTAACCTTCAGTAACTGAGACAGAAAAATCCTCCATCCTCCCATACATTATAGGGAACTGATGGGTTAATGACTATGGAATGGTTCTAGGCTTGGCTGTGGAACCTTGGGCAAATCCTGTTTCCCATCTGCACATTGAGGTAGTTGGACCAGAGGATCTCAAAAGTCCCTTCAAGCTGTGACATTCCAAACTCTATTCCCACCACCTTTGAGCAAATATGCCTCTCTCCCCTTTCCCAGAAGATTTCTTTGTGTAGCACTAACATAAGTTCCTCTGGTCCCCAGGGTACAGGGCAGAGGGGGAGCAGCTGGTCCTGCAAAAGGAGGGCCCAGGGCGGGGTTTTGAGTGGGGCGGAAAGAGAATGCTGGGCACAGTCAGGGGAGCAGACAGCAGGAATTCAGTCTGTCGGTCCCTGCCAGCATAGGTAGGCGCAGCCATGGACCCCCTCACGGTAAGAGGCCTTCTACTCCCTTATCTTGCCCCATCCTGGGCTCATTTCTAGCTGTGAATAAAACAGTAGATTGGCCCAGAGGGGTGGCAGGACATCGTAGCTGCCAGGCAGGTGGTAGACATCTCTGGGTGGGAGAAGAGCCCCTGGAGCCCTGAGCCTGGGCCCAGAAGAGAAGAGCAGTGAGGATGGGGCTAGGCCTGGCAGAGAAGAGGGACAAGGCAGCACTGGGGGGGAGAAGTGCCCTCTAAGGCAGTGGAGGGCAGAGCTAGGGGGTTGGTGGAGGAGGAGCACATTGGTATCCTGCTGGAGTCCTGGTCAGTGCTGAGGGGGTTGGAGAAGGCCCAGTTCAAAGACCCTCCTGTGTGGACATGTCTGGACCTGCCCTTCACAGAGGCTCTGGGACTTTCAGAGGGATGAGCAGCTGGGAGATGAAGTCAACAAGATGGGAGCTGGTCCTGGACGGATCCTTTGTGCCTGCATGTGGGGTTAGGCTCCCCGTGCAGCCCTGTCACCTGCTCTAACCTCCTCTTTCTCAAGATACCCACATGTGGCCCCACCACCATGTGTGGGGTTCTTGTGAGGGTAGAAGTCGAGCTGAGGAAGGTGCTGCCAGTCACACCCTGTCCTGGCACTTTCCTAACCTGAGAATCTACACAATAAAATGGTGAATAAGACAATTTCTGCCAGTATGTGTTTGGGACAAGGAAGAATATAATGGTGACTGGGTATAGAGGGTTAGAGCTAGAGTAGAAGGGTGAGGAAGGCCCCAAAATGAAGGAAGTTGGAAACTCAAGGTCCCACCTCTCCACTCCATCTAGCCACAGCCTAACTGGACTGAAATCGTGAACAAAAAGCTCAAGTTCCCACCTCCACTCCTGGGTGCCATCCAGGAGGGCCGACTGGGTCTCGTGCAGCAGCTGCTGGAGTCAGGGGTTGAGGCCACGAGCAGCGGGTCAGGTGGGCCCCTGCGGAATGTGGAGGAGGCTGAGGACCGCTCCTGGAGGGAAGCTCTCAACCTGGCCATCCGCCTGGGCCACGAGGCCATCACTGATGTGCTGTTAGCCAACATCAAGTTTGACTTCCGGCAGATCCACGAAGCCCTGCTGGTGGCGGTGGACACAAACCAGCCAGCAGCAGTGCGTCGCCTACTGGCCCGGCTAGAACGGGAGAAGGGTCGCAAAGTAGACACTAGGTCTTTCTCACTGGCTTTCTTTGACTCATCAATTGATGGTTCCCGCTTTGCACCGGGTGTCACTCCACTCACCCTGGCCTGCCAGAAGGACCTGTATGAGATCGCACAGCTGCTCATGGACCAGGGCCACACCATTGCTCGGCCCCACCCCGTCTCCTGTGCCTGCCTTGAGTGCAGCAACGCCCGCCGCTATGACCTGCTGAAGTTCTCCCTGTCCCGCATCAACACCTACCGTGGCATTGCCAGCAGGGCCCACCTCTCGCTAGCCAGCGAGGATGCAATGCTGGCTGCCTTCCAGCTCAGCCGCGAGCTCAGGCGCCTTGCACGCAAGGAACCTGAGTTTAAGGTTGGTTTCTCTTCCTTCCCCCTGCCCCTGCTGCCCCGTATCTGTTGCTCTGCTGGAGCATGGTTGGCCTATGGTGCGTGTTCTGGGAAGTGGGAAGCAACAGAAAGAGGATGAGGCCCAGTCTCTGTTCTAGGAAACCTCTGTTTTGATGACAAGGTGTCACGGAATCCCAGTCTGAGGGGGATTTCATTCTAATGGCAGAAAGCAGTCACTCTAGAGGCACCTGGTCTTACAAGGGCACATCCCCACCCTACGTGAGCCCTGGGTCTGTCTGAGAGAGGAGAGAGAACATAGATAAACAGAAAAACTGGGCAGGTGTGGTGGCTCACACCTAAAATCTCAGCACTTTGGGAGGCCAAGGTGGGAGGATTGCATGAGGCCAGGAAGTTCAAGACCAGCCTAGGCAACATGGCAAAACCACGTTTTCCAAAAATTTTAAAAATTACCCAGGCACAGTGGTGTGCACCTACCTGTAGTCCCAGCTACTCAGGAGGCTGAAGCAGGAGGATCACATGAACCCAGGAGCTTGAGGTTACAGTGAGCTATAATAGCACCACTGCACTCCAGCCTGGGTGACAGAGCAAGACCCTGTCTCTTAAAAAAAAAGAAAGAAAGAAAGAAAAGCAGCTGGACAGACTTGGAGATGATGTTCTGTAGAGTAAGTCTCTTCTAAGCACCTGCTGTGCGTTCCCACCTGGAGCATTGTATGTTGGGGCTCTCAAGCTTGTAGTCACAAGGAGGGAGAGGGCAGAGAGAGGGGGACAAGACACTCCCAGGACACTCAACCTCATTCAGTGCCTCTATGGGTGATACTAACAGGATTTCCAAAACCCAGAAAACAGAAGTCGGGAAAGCTACAGCTGTTGTGTTCAGGGAAGACTCCTTGGAAGAAGCAGCATTAAGTTTAGCTACAGAGGCGGGTGGTTTAACACAAGTGAAGAGGAGCAGGGAGGTGGTTAAGGGGTGGCTGCAGTCCAAGCAAAGGCTCTCAGGTAGCAGAAGTACATGTGGTGATGAGTGCGGGGGAGACCCTGTGCAGGAAGGACTGGGAATGCAGGAAGTGGAGCTTGGAGGCAGGGACTGGCCAGGGGCCCTGGATACCACCAGTCCGTTTCGTCCATTTCCTGTGTGTCAAGCCAGACTTGGTCCCCATCCCCAAGATTATCACTAGGTGGGAACCAACAGTGATATCAAAACAGAGGCCTAAGGAAGAATGGCCTGTGCCCTGAGGGCTGGAGGAAGAGCATGCTGCCCCCGCCCGGAGGTGTGGAAGGCTGGGAGAGTGAAAAGCCCCCGCTGCACAGCTAGCAGGAAAGGGCACGCCTTTCCAAAGGACTTTCCCTCCATGCTCACAGCTGCCCAAGAGGAAGGCCTAGCAGAATTATCACTTCCACTCTACAGCAGGGAAGCTGAGGTCTGGAAAGGGGAAGAACCTTGCCCCATGTGACACCACCTGAGGGACAGCGCTGGGACACAGACCTAGCCTCCTGAAAGCCTAGCCTGGATTCTCTGGCGTAAGGGCCCCAACCAGAACTGAGCATAGGATTGACAAAGTGGAGCTAAAAACTGCCTTATTCATTTCTGCATCTCCTAAAATTGCCAGCACAGGTTCTCATATAGGATACGTGCTCAAAAAGATTAATTAAGTGAGCACATGAAAGGCATAAGGAGTAGGAGTAGGCCAGGCGCAGTGTCTCACGCTTGTAATCCTGACACTCTGGGAGGCCGAGGTGGGAGGATCACTTGAGCCCAGGAGTTTGAGGTTGCTG
Organism: Cheirogaleus medius; assembly: GCA_008086735.1. NCBI lineage: Eukaryota > Metazoa > Chordata > Mammalia > Primates > Cheirogaleidae > Cheirogaleus > Cheirogaleus medius. The sequence continues at coordinate 36,233,843 of VBSM01001265.1, read as the reverse complement.
TGAGCTAGGCTCATGCCACAGCACTCTAGCCTGGGCAAGAGAGTCAGACTCTGTCTCAAAAAAAAAAAAAAAAAAAAAAAAAAAAAAGGTGTAGGAGTAAAAGTGGGACAGGAAATAGGAACTAGAAAAGGGAAGTGCAAGGGGTGGGAGATATGACAGAGGGGTTTGGGTTGAAGTGACTTAGTGAAAGGTAGAGATAGCACCAGAAAAGCAAAACGACAGAGGAGGTACCTGGTTATAGCAAGAAGGATAGGTGAGGTGGCAGAGAGGAAAGAAATCAATGACCAAGTGACACCAGATATAGGAAGTGTTGGTGCAAGGGCAGAACAGAGGTGGCCAGGCCCATTGTTGGGGGGGGGTGTGGCCTGATTTAATGGGCCTGGGTCCACAGGGTGGTAGGCACACATGTACCTGCTTTCCTATAGCCTGAATACATTGCCCTGGAGTCGCTGAGCCAGGACTATGGCTTTGAGCTGCTGGGCATGTGCCGGAACCAGAGCGAGGTCACTGCGGTGCTCAACGACCTGGGAGAGGACAGCGAGACTGAGGCCGAGTGCCTCGGGCAGGCCTTTGAAGAAGGCATCCCCAACCTGGCGCGGCTGCGACTAGCCGTCAACTACAACCAAAAGCGGGTCAGCTGGGCCCTACCATCTCCCCCTCCCTGCCCTGAGCCCTTGCCCTGCCACCTCTAGGTATCTCCCACTGTAACCCTAAGCAACTCCTTTTCCTGCCCTGAGGACCCTCTTAGACCCTGATTCTGAGCACCCTTCTATCTAGGCCCTTGACCCTGCAGGTCCCCAACCCTCCCTTCTTACCTTCTATCTAAGCCCCAAATCTCTCCCCAACCCTGGGAAAACTTGTTACCCACCAGGAACCCACCTTCAGACCAGGACATCTGGGTCTTAGACTCAGCTTTGCCTCTGGCCTGCTGAGTTACTTTGGTCCAGTCTTCTATTGTTCAACTTTAGTATCTCCATAAAGCGAGATTAGACTAGATCTCTCAGGGCTTAAATATGAAGTGGTTCTATTGTTCCCTGTCTCATTGGACACCCTCCCACCTAGGCTAAAGACAGGCTTCCTTTCCAGCCTCCTTCAGCCCTTGCTCCTCACTCTTATCCACCCTCAGATACCCAGCCCACCAGGAGCCTAATCAAAAGCATTCCTTCATAACAGCCCCCCGACCCTGCCCCTGACACGGCAAACCCCACTGTCTCCCTTCTCCCCTCCTCAAGACCATCATAGCTGGTGCCCCCATCTCTAAGAAGGCAGGGAACCCTGGGGGTTCTGGGTCTTGAGTACCCGATTCTACCCACCACTGCCTGACTTAGATTCAAAACTGCGAGATCCAGAGAATCTACGAAAATCTTTGAGTTCAGCTTCCTCCTTCATACACCAAGGCCTGGGGCGGTGGGGTCTGTCCATAGTCACATGACAGGTGAGCTGCCTTTCTTCTGGGCTAGCTGATATGGGGAGAAAAGAGGGGTGGTTCGATCTCAGTGGCAGGGACGTAAGGGCTATGCACCTAGTGTTCCCTTTCCCTCCCAGCCTGGTGACACCTCTGCTTATGCTACCTCTCTGCTTAGTTTGTAGCACACCCCATCTGCCAGCAAGTTCTGTCCTCCATCTGGTGTGGGAACCTGGCCGGCTGGCGTGGAAGCACCACCATCTGGAAGCTCTTTGTTGCCTTCCTCATCTTCCTCACCATGCCCTTCCTCTGCCTTGGCTACTGGCTGGCGCCCAAATCCCGGGTACAAAGAATAAGATTGATGATAACTGTCACTTACTGAGCACTTGTTTTATGCCAGGCCCTGGGCTGGGCACTTCATGAATATAAAAATTTTGTGAATGTTCCCCTTAAGTAACTTGAGGTGGCCCTGGAAGGCAGGAGTTATGTGTCTATTTTATACAGGAGGAATCTGAGGCACAGGGAATACAAGTGCTCCTTTTTGTCAAGTCTACACCGTAAATAGCAGTGTCAGGATTTAAACTTAGGTCCCTCTGCCTCCAAAACCTGAATCCTATTGACAGCCCTATACTCTCCTAAAGAGAATCCCACCCCAACTACAAATTCTTTGGGAGGCCTTAAAATCTTTCCTTGAAGCCAGGCATGGTGGCTCATGCCTACAATCCCAATGATTTGGAAGGCTGAGGCGGGAGGATCACTTTAGGTCAGGAGTTCAAGCCCACCCTGGGCAACAGTGAGACCCCATCTCTACAAACATCTTTTTTAAATTTTTTAATTTTTATTTATTTAATTTTTTTTGAGACAGAGTCTCACTCTCTTGCCTAGGCTAGAGTGCCATGGCGTCTGCCTAGCTGACAGCAACCTCAAATTCCTGGGCTCAAGTGATCCTACTGCCTTACCCTCCTGGGTAGCTGAGACTACAGGCATGCACCACCATGCCCCACTAATTTTTTCTGTTTTTAGTTTTTTTGGCTAATTTCTTTCTATTTATAGTAGAGACCAGGTCTCGCCCTTTCTCAGGCTGGTAACTCCTGAGCTCAAGCAATCCTCCCGCCTAGGCCTCCCAGAGTGCTAGGATTACAGGCATGAGCCACCGCGCCCAGCCACATCTTTTTTTTTAAATTAGCCAGGTGTGGTGCTGAGCATCTGTAGTCTCAGCTACTAGGGAGGCTGAGGTGGGAGGATCCCTTGAGCTCAGGAGTTTAAGGCTGTAGTGAGCTATGATTGTGCCACTGCACTCCAGCCTGGGCAACAGAGCAAGATCCCATCTCTGTGAGCCAGACCTTGTCCCTGGTATTGGGGATGTAATAAAGAACAAGCCCTGTTCCTGTCAACAGGCAAGAGATAAGGAGAGGAGTGTTCCAGGAAGCAGGAACAGCGTGTGCGAAGTCCTAGGGAGAGAGAATGTAAAGCACTGGAGAATCTGAAAGGAATTAAACAATGAGTGGTAGGGAAGTGGGCAGAGGCCTGATCTCACAGAGCCTTAGAAGCCGTGTGAAGACAGAAGCCATTGTAGGATTAATGAGGCGAGTGCCCCACCAGTTCTGTGTTTTGGAAAGTTCCCTCAACTGGGGGTGTGAAAGGTAGATTAGGGGGTGGGTAGGAGTTAGGGAGACTGTCACAGAGTATGAGAGACAGAGCATGGAGAGATGCCTCCCGGGTTCCTGGCCCAGATGACTGGGTCATTTTATGAGGTGGGGACATAGGAGGAGGAACAAGATGGGATAGAAAATGATGAATTTATTTTTTAATATGGTTGAGTTTGAAGAGGGACCTCTCCAAGGAAAAGTTACTTTGCCTCTGTGATTCTCAATTCCTGAAAGAAATGGGAATAATAATGCCTACCTCATATGATGGTGAAGGAAACAATAGATATATGGTCTCATATATACTACATTCTCAATAAATGTCTGCAGAGTGAGTGAGTCAGTCTGAGAAAAGGGAGTCACATGTGGGCTGAGCAGTCCAGATGGGCTCCCTGGAAGGAGAGACTGCACCGGACTGAGCTGTGCTCTCCCTCCCTCCCTCCCCCAAAGCTGGGCCGCCTGCTCAAGATCCCGGTGCTGAAGTTCCTGCTGCACTCAGCCTCCTATCTGTGGTTTCTCATCTTCCTGCTGGGGGAGTCCCTGGCCATGGAGACACAGCTGAGCACTTTCCGTGGCCGCAGCCAGAGTGTCTGGGAGACTTCACTGCACATGGTTTGGGTCACAGGTACATGTGTGGGACCCTTGATTTGTGGCAGTCTCCCTTAGGGGCTCCCCATACTGTTCTTCACAATAAGCACCCCAATGGGAGGGCCCCTGATTCTGCAGATGCCTCTGAACATACAACCAGACCCTTCCCCTTCACCCTCATCAGGGACCTCGCCCTGTGGTAGACTCCCTGAGCAAGGACCTCATTCTTCTCCCTCCTTGGCATCAGTTCCTACCCACTCTGGAGGTTCCTATCTCACAAATAAGACACTGGTCCACAGTACCAGATGGCATAATGGTAGCCCGCAAGCACATGATAAGACAAGCTATTCTGGAGGTCATGGAACAGAAAGGCTCATAGATCAAATTAAAATGCTCAAATCATACAGTGTGGTTAAATCTATAACTGGTATCATTATAATGGTGCTATTAAGAGGACCAGAGTTGAGGTTTGAGTAGCAGGTGCAACAGAAAGAAGGTGCCAGGGCCTGGGCCCAAGACTTGATCTATGAAAGACACACAATGGCAAGTATGTCTGGACAGAGCTGTAGCTTACCAACTATCATGATGAGCAACCATGAATTTTATGGGCATTCTCTGGGTAGAGGACATATGGGGCCAGACTGGGTGCAACCAGCAGATTTAAGATCTGATGAATACTGATGGCCTAATACCCCTCATGCTTATTTACATGCCTCATGTGTCATGAATATTTAGTGTCTATCCATTGCTTCCTATGTATGTCACACACATATGCTCTATTTACTTTATTTGTTCAACATATCACCCAGGTAACTAATTTATTTGCACATAATGCATAAGTTTCATCCATTCCATTGGTTTTCTTTTCTTCTATAGCAGAATCAAGTATTCTCAAACAATTCAGCAAATACAGTTGACAAGAATCCCCAGAGCTCCACCCAGCCTCTGGCTTGTCAGCTCAGTAGGCTGGACTAGTGGCCCTTTCCTTGGCTGTCCTCCCCTCATTTAGCTCTGGCTTAGTTAGCTAACTCCCAAGCCACCTGTCTACCAAGTCCACTACTCCACCCTGTACCAAGCTCGTCAGTGAGGGCAGAAAGGAAATTGGGCCCAGAAGCTTTAGGGAAAGAAAACAAGAGCAGCCCAAGAGGGAAAGTTTCTCATCCTATTACTTACTAAATATTTATTGACCAGTGGATGGAGATGAAACCAATACAGTTCCTGCCTGTGAGGGAAGAAAAGTCCTATAAACACGTGACACAAAACTCGTTTATTTATGCAATAAATGTTTGCTGATGCTCTATTGTGACTGAAGCCCTAAGAATATATGGATAAGTTAAATATGGTTCCAGCCATCGATTCAACACACATTTACTGAGCATGCACCCCACCCTCACAAGGTACTTTCCTACCACACAGCACTGATTTGAGTTCCTGACCATATTATATTAACACTTGTTTCCAGGCCTTTGCACATTCGTGCTTTTTTTTTTTTTTGAGACAAAATCATGCTTTGCTGCCTAGGCTAGTGCTCAAGAGATCTTCCCACCTCTACCTCCTGAGTAGCTGAGACTACAGGCATGTACCACCATGCCGCCGCCTACTCATTCACTTTTCCTAGAGCACTCACTCCTTCCCACGCTGCCCCTTCCCCTGGCTGGCTCCTACCCTTCCTCCAGGTTTCAGCTTAAACACTGCTTTCTTCAAGAAGCTTTCCCGGCCCCCAAAGCACAGAGAGGATCTTTTCCTAAACACCTTCCTAACAGTCCCTCTGTTCCCCTGCTGTTCAATCGTAGTATTCACCACATTGTATCACACCTACTTGGTTACTTGCCTGTGTCCTTCACTAGATTATAAACCCTGGCAGGGCAGAGACTATGTCTTGTTCACCACAAGATCTCACCAGCACATGATAGGAGCTTAATAAATATTTATTTAATTTCTTCTGGACACTGGGGACAAAGAGATTAATTGGACATGGTCCCAACCCTAGAGGGGCTTCAAGTTCAGGGCGGGTAGGGTGGAGACAGACCCATGGAGAGGTAGCCCACAGCACTGATAGTGATGGCGTCACAGAGTTAGGAACAGAGAACTGTGAGAACACAGAACCGGGAGCAACTCACTCCACTTAGTTAGGGAAAGCTTCATGGAGGACGTAATATGTGACCTGGGACACAGAGGTCAGCTGGGCTTCCAAAGGGTATGGAAGGGCACTCTGGGCAGAGAGGATGGACAGTGAGTGAAAAAGCACACAATTGTATCCCGGGAATGGAAAAGGGTACAATGTGGCAGGATCAGCTGGCTAATGGAGTCCAGCTCCCAAGACCTCCATCCTCAGATCTGGTGCTGGTCCTCACTGAGATATGGGCACCCTAAGCAGGCTGATAATTTGGAGCCCCTTCAAATCAATTTGCTTTAAATACTTGCCCAACATGTATTTGGTGGAGGGCAGGGAGAAACTGATTTAAATCACCCCCTCCCAAAAAACGCCTCTCCCAGCGTTACTCAGTTTCTGAGTGTCAGCTGACTGTGACCATTGGTGCAGATCACACCAGCAATAAGTCTGTTTTCAGCAAAGAGTCTTGTTTATTTTTACATAATATCACTCCGGCCCAAAGTGATTAAATGTTTACGTTTCATTGACTTCACCCCCGTGATGTTCTAGCTCCCCTCCCTCGTTCATAGGATCCACCCTGCACCATACGCTAGCTCTGATGTAGATGGAGAAGGACAGTTCCACCTCACCCTGTCCTGGCTTCCTGCCACCCCTCTTCAGGCTTCCTGTGGTTTGAGTGCAAGGAAGTGTGGATCGAGGGCCTGCGCAGTTACCTCCTGGACTGGTGGAACTTCCTGGATGTGGTCATCCTGTCCCTGTACCTGGCAGCCTTCGCACTGCGCCTCCTCCTGGCGGGGCTTGCCCACATGCACTGCCGGGATGCCTCCGATGGGGCTGCCTGTCACTATTTCACCACAGCTGGTGAGTGTCCCCCTGACTTGGCCTTGAACCTCCCAATTTCTCTTCTTTCTTGGCTCTTGGCTGTCAGCCTCAGCCCTCATTCCCCCCTGCACAGAGCGAGGTGAGTGGCGCACCGAGGATCCCCAGTTCTTGGCCGAGGTGCTCTTTGCTGTCACCAGCATGCTCAGCTTCACCCGCCTGGCCTACATTCTGCCGGCCCACGAGTCGCTGGGCACTCTGCAGATTTCCATTGGCAAGATGATCGACGACATGATGCGGTGCGTACCGTCCCTGCTCAGAGCACGCTCCTCCCTGATAGACTCCACTCAGCCTCCTTCTGAAACTCCCCAGCACTGCTGTAACATAGGGGTTCTTGACCTGCACTCCTCCAGAAGTACAGGCTCCAGGGACCTCTGAACCCCTGAAACTGTAGGCAGAAGTTGGAGTGTAAATGTAAATGTACATTTCTCTGCAGAGCAGGTCTACAACTTTCACCTAATTCTCAAAGAGGCCCATGACCCAAGAAAAGATTATAAACCACTGATAGCAGAAAGAGCCTTTGGTTGAGACTTCCAGTCCTAGTTCTGTTGCTGTCTCCATAATCCCTCTCTGGACTTCGGTTTTCTCATCTTTAAGGAAAGGCACTGGACTCGGGGGTCCCTTTGGATCCTTCCCACTCTACAACTTCTCTACAATGTTATCTGGTTGGCTGGGTGTGGTGGCTCATGCCTGCAATCCTAGCACTCTTGGAGGCTGAGGCGGGAGGATCACTTGAGCTCAGGAGTTCAAGACTAGCCTGACCAAGAGCAAGACCCCATCTCTACTAAAAATAGAAAATATTAGCCGGGCAACTAAAAAAACAAAACAAAACATTATCTGGTCTTCTTGGTGCTTATTACCTAATCATGTACAGCCAAACCTGGCTATCACCCCAATCACAGCCTGCTCCCCTGGGAATCCCCTGCCTGAGGCAGGACTAGAGTAGGTACCCTTGGTGAGAAAAGCCCTAGTTGTTTCTTAACAGCTTCCGTGCAGTTTAGCTTGGGGGAGAAACTCCCACACTACCCCAGGATTCTTCTAGCCCTCCCTGCTGCAGGCTGACTCATTCTCACATGGGGCTTTAACTCTTCTGGTGGTAACTCCTGTCCCATGGGACTCTCTGACTCCAGCCATTGTTTTTTTGGTTTTTTCCCCCCAGCCATTGTTGTATGATCTCAGTATCTCAACCCTTCCCTGTAGACTGGTCCATCCCCAGCTTGGACTCAGTACCCATTATTCGTAAAGGAGAGGATCTGCTTGGCACTACTTTAAATCCCATCCCATATGCCACTCCCTGATTTCTCTATTCTTTT
>VBSM01001265.1:36207073-36225799 GCA_008086735.1 Cheirogaleus medius | reverse complement strand
TCTGCCCACCTTGGCCTCCCAGAGTGCTAGGATTATAGGCGTGAGCCACTGCACTCGGCCCTCTCTATTCTTAATTATAACCAAATTGAATACTTGTCAAGTAGAACCAGGGAGGCCATCAGCCCCATCCTTCTTTCCAAGGCCTGACTTCTCCCAGGGTGGAGACCTGCTCTGACCCTTCCACATCCCACCCTTGCCAGGTTCATGTTCATCCTCATGATCATCCTGACTGCCTTCCTCTGTGGCCTCAACAACATCTATGTGCCCTACCAGGAGACAGAGCGGCTGGGCAAGTATGCTGGGGCAGAAGCAGGATGGGCAGATGGGGAGTCTGGGACCTTGCAGCTTGGAGCCACAGTGATCTCTTCCTTTTTCCCTCCTTCCCTCATTTATTCACTCAATTAATTCTCTTGTTTGCTTACTCCCTCATTGATTTGTTCTGTCATTCATTCATCTGTTCATTTATGCGTTCATTTATTCACTTATTTTCTCTCCAAACTTTTTATTCTGTAACATATCAATCCTATGAAAAAGTTAAAAGAAAAGTACAGTGGACGCCCATATACCCTTCACCTAGCTTCACCAGTTGTTAACATTTTGCCACATTTGCTTGATCTATTGCTCTCTTTATTCTTTTTTTCCCCTGAAACATTTAAAATAAATTGCTTTGATGCTTATCCTTGGAGGCAAAAAAAAAAGGGCAAGTTGCAAATATCACAACATTTCACCCATAAATAGTTCAGGATGTCTCCTAAGAACATAACCATAAAAGCACTATCACACTCAAAAAATTTAACATTGATACTGTAATATCTTACTATACAGCCATTTTTAAAATTTTCCCAATTGCCCCCCCCTCCAAAAGTCTTTCTAGTTTTTAAAATCTGATATCTAGGATCATGTATTATATTTGTCATATCTCTTCAGTATTTTTTTTTTTAATCTAGGACACTCCCCCTGCCTTTTCTTTGCCTTGCATGACAAATGAACTTTTTTGAAGAATGTAGATTAAGTTAGATTCCACAGTTGGGATTTATCTATTGTGTCATGATCAGATTCAAGTGAAGCACTTTTGGCAAGAACATAGCCTAGTCGATTACATGTACTTTCCATTGCATCACATCAGGATACACGTAATGTCAGTTTGGCCCACAGGGTAGGCCCACTGGACTAGCAGCCCTCCCCACTGAAAAGACACCAGGGAAGCCCATTAGTAACAGGGAGGTATGTTGAGACTCTGACTAAACTGCTCCCTTGCAACCTTTTACCAAGTGGCTTTAGCATCCATAGGTGATTTTTACCTGAATCAGTTATTACAGTGGTGGTTTCAAGATGGTGATTTTCTACTTCTGCATTTCTTCTATACTTATTGGCTGGCATTCTTCTATAAAGAAGTGCTTTCACCTACTTTCTTTTTCAAATATCACTACTGGACTTGAAAGGATATTTTAAAATATATGGCCAGACGCAGTGGCTCACGCCTGTAATCCTAGGACTCTGGGAGGCCGAGGCAGGAGGATCGCTCAAGGTCAGGAGTTCGAAACCAGCCTGAGCAAGAGCAAGACCCCATCTCTACTAAAAATAGAAAGAAATTAATTGGTCAACTAAAAATATATAGAAAAAATTAGCCAGGCATGGGGCGCATGCTATAGTCCCAGCTACTCGGGAGGCTGAGGTAGAAGGATTGCTTGAGTCCAGGAGTTTGAGGTTGCTGTGAGCTAGGCTGACGCCAGGGAACTCTAGCCCGGGCAACAGAGTGAGACTCTGTCTCAAAAAAATATATATACGGTGGCTCACGCCTGTAATCCTAGCACTCTGGGAGGCTGAGGCGGGCAGATCGCTCGAGGTCAGGAGTTCGAAACTAGCCTGAGCAAAAGTGAGACCTCATCTCTACTAAAAATAGAAAGAAATTAATTGGCCAACTAAAATATATATATAGAAAAAATTAGCCAGGCATGGTGGCGCATGCCTGTAGTCCCAGCTACTCGGGAGGCTGAGGCAGGATTGCTTGAGCCCAGGAGATTGAGGTTGCTGTGAGCTAGGCTGACGCCACGGCACTCACTCTAGCCTGGACAACAAAGTGAGAGTCTGTCTCAAAAAAAAGAAAAAAATATATCTATCTCTCTATATAATAATCCATTATATTCATTATTCTATTTGGTGCTCAGTTCTTCCTATATATGGCCAATAATTAATTCTTATATTTGTTTATTCACTCATTGTTTATTGAGTCATTCACTCACTTTTAAAATTCATTCACCTTCTTAGTCATTCAGTCATTGTAGGTTTTACGTCATCATTGAGTTCATACCCATTTACTGATACCTTCTTTTAGTAGGTCCTGTCCCTGGCACTGGAAGCACAGACAGGAGATAAGAACCAGACCCATTCTCAGGGAGACAATAGCCACGTGCACAAATAAGTTCAATTTGGGATAATGACTGCTAGGACAAAGGAGGGTTTATGTCGAGGGTGCCCAGAAGAGGAAGCCCCTTCCTATCTTGGATTATCAGGGAAGGCTTCATGGGGAAGGGAGAATCTGGACTCCACCTGGAAGGGTATGGACTTCAGAGAAGGTGCAGGGCATTCTGGGCAGAAAAGGGCATGTACCAATGCAGGGAGGTATGTTTGGAGAACAGCAAGATGTCTTCCATGGTTGGCACATGGAGAGAATTCCATGAGAGGAGGCGAGAGAGGGTAGTTGGGGCCAGGTCATGTAGCTCACCAAGGTCTTGCTGGAAGGTTGGTTCTTTCCAGCAGGCCAGGGTGCTCCAGGTGGCCTCCCAAGCAGTTTCCCCATCAAAAATTCTTCATGAGTGCAACTGCATGACAATTTTACTGATGACACTACAGGATCCACACTTGGGCCTGTGGATGTTGGTCCAGGCTTCCTCGTGGTTCTTACAAAGAATTCTTGTTCATAGACTGGCTTCAGGCTATCAGCATAAAGGAACTGCGTAAGCTCACCATGAATCTTAGTGCCAGCGACAGTAACTACTCATTCCAGCCTGCTTCATGGGTGCTGGTGGCATCACTCCACAGTGGCAAGGGAAGGCAGAGCCCTCCCAGGCTGTTCATTCAAGGGTGACAGCTAATTAAGTCAAAACTATTTGTGCTAAAATTCCTAGGTAGGTTGTATGGTAGACATCCAGACTGAGGTTGGTTAGGAGCATTTAAATGATGACAAGCAGAGGTACAACAGATGAGGTCAGATTAGCATTTAGAAAGAACACCCTGCATGCAGTGTGGGGGACAGAATAACAAGAGAAGAACTGAGGCCAGGGACCAGTGTAAGGTTGCGGGAATCTATGCCTCAACTGGTGCTGAGATGGAGGGAATAAGACAGATTCACAAATAAATACAATAGGAGAGAAAATGTGATCAGATCTGTGAGAAACTGACAAACACACACCTTCGCTGGGGGTAGGGAAGGGAGTTTAGGAAGGGCTTCCTGGAAGAGGTAGCACAGGAGTTGCTACTAGTGTGCTCCAAACCACCATCCTCTCTCACCCCACCATGCAATAGTTTCTTAAGCAGTCTTCATGTCTCCACTCTCTCACCTGCTTCCCTTCCATTCTGCTCACAGCAGCCAACATGATTTTTCTTTTCTTTTCTTCTTTTTTTTTTTTTTTTGAGACAAGGTCTCACTGTGTTGCCATATCTGGAGTTCAATGGTGTCATCATAGCTCACCGCAACCTCCAATGCCTGGGCTCAAGCGATCCTCCCACCTCAGCCTCCTGAATAGCTGGGACTATAGGCATGCACCACTACACTCAGCTAAATTTTCTATTCTTTTTTTTTTATTTCTTTTTCTTAAAATTTTCTATTCTTTGTAGAGACAAGGTCTCACTTTTGCTCAGACTGTTCTTGAACGCCTGGCCTGAAGCAATACTCCCACCTTGGCCTCTGAAAGTGCTAGGATTATAGGTGTGAGCCACCACACCATGCCAACATGATCTTTTCAAACGTAAACAGGCATCACCCCTCTGCTTAGAATGCTTCATAGCTTCCTCTTGCCCATAGGCCATGGTAAGGACCTTCGTTTTTATCATATTAATACATGGTCTGGTTGGTGCCTCTCACCAGCCTCTCTCTCCTCTGCCCTCTGAGACCAGCCATGCTGGCCTTCTCTCAGTTTCTCAAATGCCACCACACTCCACCCCCTCCTTGGGGAACACTCATTTCCATACCTCTTGCCCTTTCACATGTTGATTCCCACCATCCTTCAGAGCTCAGCTTGAATGTTTCTCAAAGAGGCTTCTCCAACCCCAGACTAGGTCTGACATCCTATGCTGCTCTGCACAGCGAGTACTCAGATGTTGGTATAGCAGTGTCCACAGTGGTAGAGTGTTGGCACAATAGGGTCCATCTGACCCCCACCCCCTCCCCAGAACATAGGGTCCTTGAAGACAGGGACTGTGCTCGTCTTGTCACTGACATATCTTTAGCACCTATGACACTGCTTACTATGTGCTCAGTAAATACTAATATTGGTTGCCTGAAAGAATAAAATTTGGAGCTTAGAAGTGGCAAGAGTCTGTATGGGCTGGGATTGTCCAAAGGGCTTTATGGAAGCAGAACCCCCTTGGCTGGGTCCTGGAGGGTGAGGAGGAACGTCCGGGCAGAGCTCAGGCTCCTCTCTCACCCCTCATTTCCTGTTCTTTACTTGGCCTGGCATGCCAGTTTCAACGAGACATTCCAGTTTCTGTTCTGGACCATGTTTGGCATGGAGGAGCACAGCGTGGTAGACATGCCTCAGTTTCTGGTGCCTGAATTCGTGGGCCGGGCCCTCTATGGCATCTTTACCATCGTCATGGTCATTGTGCTGCTCAACATGCTCATTGCCATGATCACCAACTCCTTCCAGAAGATTGAGGTGCGTGAACTAAGGCCAGCTTAGCACAGGGAGAAGCAGAGAGAAAGGGATGGATAAGAAGAGGGTGCCAGGAGCCAAGACACTTGGGTTCCTTCTCTGCCTCCACTACTGTCTTGTTTTGTAGCTTTGGGCAAGTTCTCCTCTGTAAAATGAGGGTCTTAGTAATGCTATTATTAATAGTTCCTCCAGACACCAAGTCTAGTGCTCTTTCCACTGTAGGGGTAGGGGAGAAGAAAAGCAGGGGGAGCAGGAGAGGGAAAGGGAAGGGAGAGGATGGGAGTGGATGGCGTGAGAACAGACTGGGCAGGAACTGGATGTCGGAAGATGACAGGTAAGGAGGGGAAGGGAGGATGAGAGGAGGCAGGCGGGGAGACATGGGTGACAGACGAGGATGGAGATAAGCAGGGGGAGAGGGAAGAGGTTGGCGCTGGAGAATAAGAGATGTGCATACTGGGGAAGAGAGCCAGATGAGGGGGCAGGAGGGCCAGGTGCCAAGGCGGCCCCTGCACAGCCCCTACCTCCTGGCCCCCAGGATGACGCCGACGTGGAGTGGAAGTTTGCTCGCTCCAAGCTCTACTTGTCCTATTTCCGAGAGGGTCTGACCCTGCCTGTGCCCTTCAACATCCTGCCCTCTCCCAAGGCTGTCTTCTACCTTCTCAGGTGATGACCTCAGAGCTCCTACTCCCGCCCCCCAAGCACCCAGCCCACGCACACCACTCAGCTCCTGCCCCCATTTCCTTAGGCCTTGTCCTCTAACTAACTTCTTCCCACCATTGAACTCTCTCAGGAGAATTTTCCGGTTCATTTGCTGTTGCTGCTCCTGCTGCAAAACCAAGAAGCCAGATTACCCCCCCATCCCAACCTTTGTGAGTACTTCATCTGCGCGTTGTTGGTCTTGCTCACGTCAGGCCTTCAACCGCACTGTCTCTACCGTGCATTCAGGTGCACGCCCCGGGTTTTCTGTCTCTCCAGGTATGTTCCCCAGGAGCCTGTTCCCAATTCCCACTCTCTGTCTGGCTTCCCTCTCCCTCTGGCCATTTCCTAAATTTCCAACTCTGCGTCACACAGTTTAAACAGAAGTCCTTGCCACACTCCTCCCAAGCTGCAAATACCCGCTAAGCTCTGGACAGACCTTTTTGCCCTAAACTGGACCAAGATATGGTTGAATATTAAAAACAAACAAACAACAAAAAACATGTTAAGAAGCCAAGGGTAAATCCTGCAAACTGGGAAATTAGAGGCTGACAGTGGCCTGAGAGAGGAGGCCGGGCATGCAGGAGCTCTGTTAGCCTCAATATCTGCTCCCCAACCCAGTCTGGCTTGGCGGGAGAGCCCCTTCCTAATTCAGACCAGCGTCACTGCCAGATTTGTTGGGGGGGTTCTCCCCTGCACTCCATCTCCCAGCCCTCACCCCACCCCCACCCCAGTCCACAGTCGGCCCTTCCCCAGCTGTCCTTCTGCCTTCTGGACTGCACTGTCATGGGGGCAGACCAGGGTCTAGGCCTGTGGCCTTCAGGGACAGAACAGTCTTCACAGACTTTGCCCTGGGCCTTTGCTGCCTGGTAGGTGGGGGTGGGGGCAGGGATCGTAGGAAGGCTGGGGGTGGAGAATCTCTCCTACCCTCCTGTCTTCCCATTCCAGGCCAATCCTGGGGCAGGGGCAGGGCCTGGGGAGGGAGAGCGTGGATCCTACCGCCTTCGTGTTATCAAGGCTCTGGTACAGCGCTACATAGAGACTGCCCGGCGCGAGTTCGAGGAGACCTGTAGGAAAGGTTAGTTGCCCACCTCCAAGTCTTTCCCACTCCTGTTCCTTGCTCAACTGGGATAAATGTCCCACACCCAGACTCACACCCTCATTCATCCTGCAAATGTGGCCCCATCCTACTCTGCCCTTAGAATGGCAACCTGCACAATGTGGTCCCTTGCACTCAATCACCCTCTGACCCATTCAGGCATTTATTCCACTCATTTCACTTAACCGCTCATTCCTGTCTTCATTCTCATGTTCACTTATTCTCTCATTCACTCACTCACTCAATTCATTATTCATTCATTCATGTGTTCACTTATTTATTCACTCATTCTACCAACTCAGTGCTATGGCCTCCTTTGTTCCAGGTCCTGTCTGGAGGGAGGGGACATTGTGTAGATCAGGGACACATAGGGAGCTTTCAGTCTGCTGAGGAAGAGAAACCATGATACTAGGCAGAAAGTGCTTGGCTGACGTGGTGGCTCACACCTGTAATCCCAGCACTTTGGGAGGCTAAGGAGTGAGGATTGCTTGAGCCCAGGAGTTCAAGGCTGCAAGGAGCTATGATTGTGCCACTGCACTGCAGCCTGGACAACAAAGCAAGACCCTGTCTCTAAAAATAAAAATAAGAAAATAAAAAATGAAAGTGCTTAGCTAAGAGAAACATAAATTGCTGTGGGAGCCTGAAGGAGGAAAAGAGCCTATCATTTTGTGAGGATCATGGAAAGGTAGAAGGACAGAGTAGCAGAAGTTGGAGTCTCCCCTCTGGAGATGGAATTTGAAGTGGGCCCTGAAGGATGGATATGAGCTGGCTGGGTGTAGATCTGGGGGAGAGGGTTGACAAGGGCAGCTGTATGAATTTCCTAATGACTTAAAAACTTTCCCTATCATTCCTGATCCCCTTTCTGGCCCTCAAGACTTTCCTTCTTTCTATCTCCTAAACCCTCTCCCAACTCAGCTTCATTTGCCCCAGATTCTGCCTACCCACCCGACCCCCAGCCCATCAGACACTCCCTCATTTCTTCTAGTTCTTCTTCCTCAAGAACCCCAGACAGGTGTCCTCTGGGGTTCTGTTCAGGGTAGAAGTACAGGGCAAGCTCATTTTCTGAAAGACCCCCTCCATACTCCACCTCCTCCAGACCTGGGCAACAGACTGACAGAGCTGACCAAGACCGTATCTCGACTGCAAAGTGAGGTAGCTGGTGTGCGGCGGACTCTGGCAGAGGGAGGGACACCCCGGCCTCCCGACGGTGCCAGCATCCTCAGTCGCTACATCACCCGAGTACGCAACAGCTTCCAGAACCTGGCGCCCCCTATCCCTGAGACCCCAGAGCTGACAGTGCCAGGGATTGTGGGGACCCAGGTACCTTCAGAAACTGGGCTGCAGGACACTGGAGGGGCTCCAGCTTCTGGACAGTCTGGCCCCTCCTCCCCAGCTCATGTGCTCGTGCATAGAGAACAGGAAGCAGAGGGGGATAGCGATCTGCCCCAGGAGGAGGATTTGGGAACCAATGGGGGGTCCTGATGCAGTACAAGGGCCCCTTCTGTTGCTGAGTATAGCAGCCTAGATGGGTGAGGCTGGGGGTCACTTAGTAGGAGCCTATGCTGCTTTCGTGCCTCAATAAAGTTTCTGTCCTGAATGTCAGATGCCTCTAGAGTGTGGGAGAATCCCTGTGTCTTGATGTTTTGAGTTCTTCCCCCTCTTTCTCCTAAAATATTAGACCCTGTGAGAACAGGACAGACAGAAATGGCTTGCTCTGGGGTCCCAAGTATCTTGGGCTTAGGATTCTACTTTTGGCTTCCCCAAATCTTTAGTGGAAAGAGTTCTGGACCAGGAGGCAGGAGGCTTGGGTTCAGTACTGACTCTCTGACGTCAAGTAAGTTGCTTCCTTCCTTGGCTTTAAATTCCTCATCCGACAAATATGGCCGAGGAATCCAGCCGTCCCGCTTCTTGCCTTTATGGTTGTTGTGAGGACCCTCTGGCTGTTCAAGCTTCTGGATTTCCAGGTTACAGTGTGTGACATGGGTCTGCACAGGGGACCATGTCCAGGAGTGATCAAGAAGTTACTCTTTAGTCCCTCAGTCTCTGAGCTTGGCAAGGCCAGAGCAGGTCAGATGATCTAGTGTCATGGAACAAACCAGTCATAAAATTCTATGTCTCCACACTGCAACAGTGTTTAATCGAGTAACCATCACAGTACTTCCCTTGCTTATCTCACGGGGTCCCCACCACAGAGTGGGGCTCCCTCAACCCTGCTGTGGCCTCAGGTCTTCCCACATCCTGGTTGGGGAGATGGCTGCTAAGGCTGGATCTAAAACCATGTTCTTGCTTCTTGGGGCTGTGTGAAGCCCCCTTTCTTTATATTAATAAGAAGGTCACACCAGTTCCCAGGACTCCTAGTGGTAGGTGTTGGACTTTCAGGGCCCAACTCCTGACAACTGGAACCCCACAGGAGCCAAGAGCAAGGTCTTCCAGGAAAGCAGAGAGAAGACTCCCTCAGAGGGTAACTCTGGCTGCCCCCCTGCTGGAGAGAGAAGAAGAAAAGGTGAAGCAGGGCCAGGAGGAGTGGAAGCACCTGAGGGAGGGGCAGGAGGATGACTCACCTGGTGTGTACACACAGCCCTGCCTCTTCTCCCCTGCAACAGGCAGCACGGTGAGCCTCTGTGTGGTCACTCGCACACCCCAAATTTCCCTTCCCCCTCTCAGTGCATCTTTCCCTTCACCTAAAGGCAAACTTCTGACTTTCCTTGCTCCTCCCTCCCCCAGGAAATCTTTCCAGATTGCCTGTCCATTCCATTTCTAGGTGGTACCCTATCAGCACCATCAAGCCTGGGGCCTCCTGTCTTTTTCCTCTGCTTTCTAGCCTTAACCGGGTCTTTTTGGTCTTTTAGACTGTAGAGCAGATGGACCTTTTTGAGAAAATATAGAATCTGAGAATATTCACAGATCTGGAAAACACAGGACCTGACAGAAACTGCATCACAGAGGACAATAACTACAGCTGACTTCTAGCCCTCAACTCCCCATTAACCAAGTGGGTCACCTGAAGGCCTGGGGATTGTGTGGGGACATCTGTCTGGCTCATTTCACCCACCCTGCCAGGTCTGCTTCCCCCATGCATAGCTCACCACCCAAAAAGGCGCAGTTAAAGTGGCTGCAGGTCTGATTATAGCTCCAGAGAGTCACTAGGTTCTGGCCTCCGTCCTGGGAGAACCTGATGACCGAGAAGACTTCGTGGGGGGGAATCAGCACCTCACGCTCCTCAGGAAAGACAGACAGGGCCTGGATAGGGGCCCCAAAGCAAGTCCTTAGAGAGAAGAGGGTGGCATTACCAAATCTGCGGGCCACCGCCTCATCCAGGGAGCTGGAGGCAAACTGGCCAAAGCGGACAGAGTCCCCCAGCCTCTTGGGTTCAAAGCGAAGGCTAAGCACACCTCGGAACACTATCTCCCCAGGTCCCCTGCTGCAGCCTCCACTGCCCTGCAGCAGCTGCAGGGCCCGGGTCAGGTAGAAATGTAGGGCCTTGAAGGGGAAGTGCCTCATGTAGTGCTCCCGAGAGCCACCACCCGTCCTCACGGCCTGGTTCAGTTCCCAGTACAAGGTGTTGGATGAGTTGGTGTAGACCATAATGGCTATTCCATGCTGGGCTTTGAAGCCGGAGGGCAGAGTGAGCCCTCGTCGTCTGTGCTCCCAGGCCTCCTGGGCTGCCTCCCAGGATTCCCGCAGCAGGGCATGGTGGGCCATCTCCTCCTTTAGCAGGGAGGCTGCCTTCTCCTCCATCTCCTCTGAACAGCCCACATAGGCATCGTCAAAGGTGTCTGGAGCCAGGCCCAGGGGCAGGATGGGAACAGCCTGGGCCTGTGGAGGAAGGAAGGGAGGAGCCACACAGGAAAGGGAGTAAGTTCAGAGCACTGGACGGAGGGCGTCTTGGTGGCAGATAAACTCAGAAACACAGAATCTAATTTCTATGTGCAAATATCTGGTATACACAATTTGGCAAAGGTCCAAGAAGAGGCTTAAACAACACAGGCACTGGAGTCAGACAGACGTGGGTTCAAATCTTGATTTTACCACTCCCTAGCTATGGGATCTTTAGCAAGTCTCTTAACTTTTCTAGGCTTCGGGTTCTCCATCTATAAATGGAGGATACCTCCAATCCTGCAGAGTTATTACAAGGATGACATAGATAGCTTCATTTCTATACAACCTAAAAGGGTCCACTTATCATTAGAAAGGTTCCTGCGCTTGGTGGGAAGTGAGGCTGGATGACTTCCAAGCAGTTTTCCGACTCTAAGATTCAGTATCCAGGTGATATGCAAATACACAGCCATGTCCGGTTACCTGACCCCACCCCCAGCCCATCCTCCTCAGACTCTGCCCCTCTCAGCCTTATGGAGGCCCCTGCAGGTGTTCAGCCACCACACCAAACCATTATCAGCTCTGAGACTCCTGAGTCCTCTCCTGCTTTTGAAGCCTTTATCCCCAAACTTAGGGGCTGGGGTGAGGAGGCCAAGCTTGGTCTGGGAGGGTCTGCCAGGCACAGAGCACACAGGTGGCCCTGTGGGGTTTGCCTAGGCTGTGCCTGTGAGGGGAGATGAGAAGTTCGGGGAAAGTTGGAGGCGTCCCTAGAGAGGGGTGATATGAAAGAAGGCGGAGCAGCAGGTGGGGGTTCTGGGAGAGGGAATGGGAACTCGGGGCTCCCCGCAGGGATGGACGGGCCTAAGAGAAAGAGAATTAAGAGGAGTGGAATCCTAGAGAAGAGTCCCTGGGAGAGAGTTGTGAAAAGTCAGTGCCCCCCCCCCCCCCCCCCCCCCCCCCCCCCCCCCCCCCCCCCCCCCCCGTTCACCTGCTCAGGCCTGCCCCCAACCGCCCCCTTCGGACATGATTCCTGGAGTTACCTGCCAGAGTGTGTGGAGGCCGAGGCAGCTGAGGGCGATCAGCAGAGCTGCCAGCACCATCCCTGGGGGAGATTTAGGGCCAGTTCCGGATGGGGGTGAGACCAGCGGCGGCGGGGTCCTGGCGTCCGCGGGGTCCTGGCGTCGGCGGGCTCAGACAAAGACTTGGACCCTTTCTCCAGCGGTGTGAGGGGTCCCTGGTCCAGGACTGGGGGCCAGGCGGGGCGTGGGCAGGGCAAAGGGCGGACCTATGGGCGGGCGGGGCCTTGAATTTGATTGTCCCCTGCGCCCCCTGCTCCGCTTCCCAGACTCCCGCAAGCCCCAGCTCAGCGCCTCCAGTCTGGGGACCTTTTTGGGACAATAAAGGTGGGGCCATAATTTGGCTCCTCCTGAGAGGGGTGGGGGACCGAGAACGCACCTGGAGGCTGCAGAGGCCGCACACGGGAAGGAGCGCTGACAGTCCTGGGGGCTGCCACGCTGTCCTCCGAGTCCAGCTGACAAACAAAGTCCCCAGCTAACTATAGCCCCCGTGGGGGTAACCCGACACCTCCCCTCCCAACAGCACACACGGGGCTGGGGGGCGTAACTCCGGTTCCCAAGGACTGCGGGTTCTTTCTCAAGGACCCCCTTTGGCTCTGAGCAAGGCCAGGGTCAGGGAGGCAACTGTGAGACTTGGCCTCTCCCTCAGGGGGGCCCTGACCCGACCGGACCCCGCCCCCCACCCCGGACCGCTAAGCTGGGGAGCCCCCCCACCCCCAGGTCCTGGCCACCAAAAGGTCATCACTTGGGCACTCTCTGATTTGCATACAATTTGCATACAGCCCACGTGTTGGGTCGCATGCTCCCTCGCTCCCTTTTACTCCCTCCTGCTTCTCCTTAATTAGGTCGGACCAGAGGCAGAGCCCTCTGGCAGATCCTCAGGGCCCAGCCTTGCCCCTTCTCCCAGACTCAGGTGACCCCATGTTTATAAACACTAGCCTTTCCCTCCACCTCCTCTGAGCTTGTCTATAAATAACTTGGCTCTGAGTTTTGGATGCCCAGTGGGAGGTAATGGGAGAAGAGGCCATCTGAGTGAGCAGTGAGCTGGGCCTGAGCCTGGCAAGGGGGAGGAGAGTGTCGCTCCCATGCACAGCGGCCAGAGGACTTCGGGGTCCTGAAGGTCAGGATTTAGGAGATGCTGCCTGCTGGGGCCAGGGTAGGTGTGGGAGATCAGACTAAAGCCACAGGACTCCTCCTGCTCTGGCTCATTTTATTTACCCTGTCCCCTCATCCCCTCAGACTGTCAGCCAAATAAAGAGTTTCCTCTACCTGGAACCCTGTTTTCTCCAAAAATCCTTCCTGCAGACCAAACAGGAAGACAAACCGTGTGTCCAGGCTCCGAGGAGGGTGGGAAAGGAAGTGGAAAGAATGGCATCCCCCCAAGGCAGAGTGCTTGTTAGGAAAAGAGCTTCAAGAAAAGTTCTTTTGCCCCTCCCAATGAGACTAGCCACCCCAAAGCCCTTCTAGATTAGAAAATCAGGAGTCACTCTACTATTCACCGTTATTATGAAAACTGCATTTGTCTACTTATCCTGCCTGCGCCTCTGCCTGGGGGGACCTGAGTGTTTGCAGTTGCTTGAACAGAAGACACTGTCTGGAGACAGCTTGGCCTGCTGGGACAGCCCCTGGCACAAGAGCTACTGGGATCACTGCTTTGTCCTCTCTCCACCCAAGCCTTGGGGAATTGCTTCTCCCATCCCAGCACCTGGGATCCAAAAAAATGCCTCAAGAGATGGAGTCAAATCTGGTCACTGGACAGGGATCGTGAGTGTGGCAGACAGTCCTCTAAGATAACTTGGCAAGTCAGGGCTTGAGCTGGGACCCAGAACCCAGCCTCCTTAGGTACTAGATTTACTGTTATGAATCAGTGTAAGGGCTATAAATATCTTTTGGTCTTGGTAGACACTTTTTCAGGATGGGCAGAAAAGGCAATAGAGGTATATAAAGTGTTATTGAGAGAAATCATACCTTGCTTTGGTCTTCCGCGGAGCCTCCAAAGTCATAATGGGTCGGCTTTTACAGCTGAAGTACCCCAAGGACTATCAAAGCCTTGGGGATAGACTACCATTTACATACCGCCTGGCACACTCAGGCATCAGGTAAGGTTGAAAAGACCAACCAAACTCTAAAAAGAACTTTAGCTAGACTATGTCAAGAAAACCGGAACCAATTGGGTTCAAAACCTTCAAAACCTTGCCTTGATGAGAATCGTATCTCTCCCAAGGAGGCACTAAAGCTTAGCCCTTTTGAAATCTCATATGGCCGACCTTTCCAAATACAGGTCATTAGAGAATCCAGTGAAGCTAGTTATCTTCTAAAACATATTATAAATTTAGGAGGGTACAACAGGCCATGTTAGACTGTGGCAACAAGTTATATCTGGCCCTCAAAGAAGGGAAAATTACCTCTCCCATCCAACCTGGAGACTGGGTATTACCAAAAGACTGGAAAGAAAGGGGTCCACTGACTCAGTTAGAGCCACTGTGGACAGGCCCCCAGAAGGTTCTCTTATACCACCCCTCAGGGATCAAACTGAAGGGGATCAAGAGCTGGGTACACATCTCAAGGATCAAACTGGGGGACGCCCAAGACCCAAAGGCCAAGAAAATGTTGACACAACAGACATACATGAGCATTGTTATGGTCTGGAGTGCGAGAAAAGACCACCTTAGAAACTGAACTGAGTCAAATTGTGAGTCTTTATTTACTGGCCAGGACTACTTCTGCCCTGCAGAGTGGGAGGCACAGAAAGTAGTGATGAGCTAGGAAAAACGGTCCCCTTTTAAAGGCAAAAACCGCACTCTAAAAATCTAATTAACAAGCACTTTTACAAAAGTGAGAGAAAGCATTAATCTTACATTTCTATCTTGTTTTAGCACAAATGGGGGGTTTGGAGCCTTGAGATGGGTTTTGTAGGAGTCACCAGCTGCAGCTAAGATTCAGCCGAGAGGAAGCCTCTGATGTAGCCTAATTACGGACAACATTAATCTTAGTTGAAATACAACCTGCATTCTGTGATCTAAGCCCAAGCGCATTTCACTAGGTACATGAAGCATGTGAGGTGCCTCAGGGGTCCAGGGTGTTTTGACCCTAGACTAGCGGCTATAACTTGTGGACGGTTGTGTGCCATACACCACCTCCCTTCTCCTTAGTTTCTAAACTTAATCACACTATCAGAGGCAGAATGGCAGGGCTGGAGTCAGATAAGGGTCAGCTGAAAATTTTCCACTCTCCTAAGCAAGCAAGCAAGCAAGCATAATACAGAAGCTAATGGCTGGTTATTGGCTACCTATGGTCCCTAGGCCCTAACAAGCATGAGCCAACCGAGGGGCTAAAGCTCCTCTTTAAGAAGGTGAAATAATCTGGTCTTATGGGTAATGTCACTACCAATATTGAAAAATCCTTACATATATTGCTTGGCTTCTCTTATATTAGCCCTTGCTGGGAGTCTTCTCATACTCGATGTACTGCGCCACGTGGGAAAAATTCCATGTCTGCAAATTTTTAAGCACTCATAACCCTATACCATAGTTTTATCCTTAGTTATGCTTCGCCCCTTATTAACAATAATCCTACTCCCTACATTTCCAGCAAAGAAAAACACTCCAACTGTTGTTTACGTGCTAGCAGCTCCCTAGAATGGGGGCTTGTTGCCATTCCAGTCCCACCTTCTGAGTGGAATCGGCTAGAATCATATGCAATCCTCTCATATTCCAATCGCCCTAGGTGGGCCATAAACCTGAGGGTCCCACCCATGGTAAATAAAATCCTCTTAAGTTCTCTGCATAACAGAGTTACCTTAACCTCCAAGGAGCCATCTTTTCTTCAGTTACACTTGTGCAACAAGTGCCGCATGTCTGATCAGCTCTCCTCACTCTGGGCCCTCTGCGGGAGACTTTCACAACCATTCACAAGCTTGCAGCCACACCTTTTGTCTATCCACCCACCGCACCGAGCCACGGTACAGGACTCTGTCGACACTGGCCCCTTTTAGGCTCTTTCCCTTCCGAAGGCCAACAATATCACCACTAACTGGGCTACAACAAGCCATTCAGGAACCAGCGTCTATCCCCCACCTCCTAGTTCATGTCCCTTTAAGTGGCATAATTTTGGGTTCCAACCCCATAATATTAACAGAAATGGCCACAAGAAGCTAGATGATGGGAATCAGGGCCACAATATAGGTTAGAATCCTACAATTCCCTCCTTCAGTTCTCCTACACTTGCAGGGGTTGACCCGTTCCTTCTCTGGAATGTACTATGCTTTAATAAACTTTGGCACTTTGCTTGCTTGCAAAAAAAAAAAAAAAAAAAAATCCCTCCTTCAACTGGGCATTTAACAGATCCAGAATCCCACCTAACACCGCTTGTCTACCCCCACTGGCTGGAATAACTATAGCTTCTACTTATGAAGGTATAGAATGCGCTAACCAGTCTGTAGCCACCTTGGAAAATCTTATTTTAATATATCCATAGATATCTGTCTCAATCTGAAAAATCAGACTTACTCTCTCTGTGGCTCAAATGCTTGTCATGTCTCCCAGCAAACTGGACAGGAACATGCACTTTAGTGAATATAATTCCCAATTTGACCCTTATCACTGATTCAGTCCCACTTCCCCTATCCACCTCCAATTACAGAACTAAACATGGGGCAGTGATGGTCTTGGCAGTCCCGGGGAGCACTACAGGAATCAGGACTGAAACCAGGGGTCTCCTGAATTTAATCTTTGCAGCTCAAAGGCTCTCCCTGGAGATCAGTCAATTAGTCACAGACCTGGCAGTACAAATTAACACCCTTCAGGAACAAATCACTTCTAGAGCAGGGGTTGTGTTACAAAACAGAAGAGCTATAGACCTGCTTACAGTCAACCAAAGAGGCACATGTACCTTCTTAGGTGAAGATTGTTGTTTCTTAGTCAATCAATCTGGAAAAGTACAAACTAATTTACAAAATATTCTCAAGAAGGCTAACAACCTTCAGGAACAAGGAAATTCTGGGGATTCAACTGGTGGAATTTTAAATCAAATGTATAGTCCTGGTTTTCTTGGTTGACACTTCTCCTAGGACTTCTGGCAGCCTTACTGCTATTGCTCATTTTTGGGCCTTGGCTGTTTGACGTCTTGGTCAAGTTTGTCTCTTCTAGGTTACATCAGTTCTGTTATAAGGCCATGATGATCTGTGGGTTCCAGCCTCTGCCCGCTGGGGATACCGAGGCCCTCCCAGTGAATGCTTTGGGCCTCCATGCCTCCACTTTCAGATCTCAGGAGCAGAATGTCTAGGGACAGGTCAGAAGAGAGACACGAAGAGGCCCCTAGGGACGACACCCCTTTTCAGCAGGAAGCAGTTACAGAAGCCTGACCATCTGACCTTTTTGCCTGAAAGAATTCAGGCCCATTTATCTCTCAGGAGGGAATGTTTGGGACAGGTGCAGGTTGGCAGCGTTAACCACAGGAAAAAAGGAGGGGGGCAAAAATGAGGAGGCCAATGAGCATTTAGAACCTAACCTGCAATGACAAGAACTTGCAGTTATGAACTTTTCCTGGCCAGGAGCACTGCAGAACCTAGGAGCTCATGTCCAAAGGAGACCTTTTCCCCATTAACATACATTAGCATTGTAAAAATCACACCCCCCTGCTCCATGACAGTGTACAACCCCTGGAGGTTACCCTATAAGGATAAAGTTGGCGAGGGCCCTTAGCTCTAAG
This sequence comes from Cheirogaleus medius, assembly GCA_008086735.1. Taxonomy (NCBI): domain Eukaryota; kingdom Metazoa; phylum Chordata; class Mammalia; order Primates; family Cheirogaleidae; genus Cheirogaleus; species Cheirogaleus medius. The sequence continues at coordinate 36,208,529 of VBSM01001265.1, read as the reverse complement.
AACTCTCCATCCTTTCCCCAGGAAAACAGTGAGTATTCTTCCACCTACCTTTTAGCATGTTACAAGGTGCAGACATAGCAACAGAGGTGTGGTAAGACCCGAGGGGTGCTTCCCCTCAGGAGGCGTCCTTTCGCTTTCTGTTTCTGCGCTTAAAAACCCTGCAATAAAAGCTGGTTGTGTGGAAGTGTTAAGTGTCTGTCATCACTGGCTGGCACCTGCCCTGCTTCATATTAAGCTAGGAGCCAAAGAACCAAGACAACACCCTTCTAAAAGCAACCCTGACAAGAGATGGAGTCAAACCCAGTCCCTGGCCAGGGGTCCTGAGTGTGGCAGACAGTCCTCCAAGATAATTTGGTAAGTCAGGGCTGGAGCTGGGAGCTGGAGCTGGGTCTCTGAGTTCTGAGTTTTTCTCATGAACCCAGAACTCAGCCTCCGTAGGTGAGTCCCAGTGTTCACAGGAAAGGAATACCAGGCAGGGAGATGCTCCCTGAGGCCAGGGGTGCTAAAGCCTCTCTTCCTCCTCGCTGGCTGCTGGGCGGGCAGGACGGGATCCAGCAAGGAGGCAGCTGCCCTAGCCTGGATCCGCGGTGCCTCAGCCCACCTTCTCTGGCTTCAGGGACTCTGTTTGTTAGGGGAAGAGCACTGGCCCAGATCGGACTGGGCAGAGGCCAGTGTTCCTGAGCCCTGAAGAGATGTCCAGAAATAGACAGGGGAGCGTCACATTTCTGAGCAGCTGTGCCGGGGAGGCACACGGGGTGGGGATCAACAGTGTGAAAGAGAGACCTGTCCTGCCACTCCCCTGGTGACCACCACGGAGATCCACACCAGCCTCCTCACCCTTGACGAGGCCTAGGTAAGAAGCACACCACCCTCCTCCCGGACGCCAGACAGGAAAAGGGTTTTTTGAGGTGAAATTGGGGGAATTAGTGGTGGAGTTTTAGGAGTCATGAGAAAAAGTTTCAGGGAAACTTTGATGGAGAGGTTTGGGAATACCTAGGGTTTGGGGCCATTGGGAAGTTTGGGATTCCTGGGGAGAGATTTGTGGTCACATGCCCAGAAGGGAATGTTTGAGAGCCCAGATGAGGAGAAACTGACAAGAGAACTGCCCTGAGCAGGACAACAGGAAGGACAGAAGAGCAGCTCCTGTGGGCTGTGCAAGGGGCTTGGCCAGCGTCTCCGCTCCCTCACCCCACACCCACCTGTCGCTCTGGCCCCCACCCCCCACTGCTCACCACGGGCAATCAACCTGCTCTGCAGTGGTCTACGTCACTAGCTGTGCTCAACATTCTGGGGGCCTCACCCCAGGCCAAGTCCTGGGGACACAGAATGGCTCATACTTGGTCCCTGCCCTCAAGGAACTCATGGGCCAGAAGGGAGACAGACACACAAAAGGGAAGCACATGGCCGGGCGCGATGGCTCATGCCTGTAATCCTAGCACTCTGGGAGGCCGAGGCG
>VBSM01001265.1:36142269-36178711 GCA_008086735.1 Cheirogaleus medius | reverse complement strand
TCGGCCTCCCAAAGTGCTAGGATTACAGGCGTGAGCCACCACGCCCGGCCACACAAATATTCTTAATGGCATCTAGAATGGTGAATACTTTCTAGAAACCTTTCAATTAACTTTGTCCAGATCCATCAGAAGATTTACTATCTATGGCAGCAATAACCTTATGAAATGTATTCTTAAATAATAAGGCTTGACAGTTGAATTACTCCTTGATCCACGGGCTGTAGAATGGATATCTTGTTCGCAGGCACAAAAACATCAATCTTCTTGTATATCTCCATCACAGCTCTTGGGTGACTAGGTGCATTCATTGTCAATGAGCAATAATATTCTGAAAGGAATCTTTTATTTTTTTGAGACAGAAGCCTTGCTCTGTGGCCCTGGCTAGAGTGCAGTGACATCATTATAGCTCACTGCAACTCCAAACTCCTGTGGCTCAAATGATTTTCCTGCCTCAGCTTCCCTAGTACCTGGGACTACAGGCATGTGCCACCCATGCCCAGCTAATTTTTCTATTTTTTTATAGAGATGAGATCTCGTTCTTGCTCAGGCTTGTCTCAAACTCTCAACCTCAAGCGATCTTCCTGCCTCAGCCTCCCAGAGTGCTAGGACTACAGGTGTGAGCCAACTGCGCCTGGCTGAATCTTTTTTTCCTGAATAGTAGGTCTCAACAGGGGGCTTAAAATATTCAGTAAACCATTCTATAAACAGATGTGCTGTCATCCAAGCTTTGTTATTCCATTTACAGAGCATAGGCAGAGTAGATTGAGCATAATCCTTAAGGGCCCTAGGATTTTCAGAATGGTAAGTGAGCACTGGCTTCAACTTAACTCACCAGCTGCATTAGCCCCTAACAAGAGAGTCAGCCTGTCTTTTGAAACTTTGAAGCCAGGCATTGACTTCTCTTCTTTAGCTATCAAAGTCCTAGATATGCCAGGCGTGGTGGCTCATGCCTATAATCCTAACATGTTGAAAGGGCAAGGCAGGAGGACTGCTTGAAGCCAGGAGTTTTCAGGTTGCAGTGAGTTATGATGATGCCACTGCACTCTAGCCTGGGAAACAGAGCAAGACCCTGTCTCAAAAAAAAAAAAAAGAAAGAGAAAATCCTAGATGGAATGTTCTTCCAACAGAAAACTGTTTAATCTACATTGAAAATCTGTTGTTTAGTGTATCCATCTTTCATTGATTATCTTAGCTAGACCTTGACAACTTGCTGCAGCTTCTCCCTTACCACTTGCTGCTTCATCTTGCACTCTTATGTTACATAAATGGTTTCTTTCCTTAAACCTCATGAGCCAACCTCTGTTAGCTTCAAACTTTTCTCTGCAGCTTCCTCACCTGTCTCAGCCTTCTTTGAATTAAAGAGAGTTAGGGCCTTTACTTGGCTAATGTTTGGTATAAGAGGCCTACCTTTTGAACTGTACTGGCTTTTGATATGCCTCCCTTACTAAGGTTGATCATTTCTAGCTTTTGATTTAAAGTGAGAGAACTGTGACTCTTCTTATCACTTGAATATTGAGAAGCCACAGTAGGATTATTAATTTGGCATAATTTTAATAATGTTGTATCTCAAGGAATAGGAAGGCCCAATGAGAGGGAGAGAGATGGGTAATGGTTGATTGGTGGAGCACTCAGAATACACATATCTTTTATGTACATGGTTCATGGTGACCCAATATAATTATAATGGTAACATCAATGATCACTGATCAGACTAATATGACAGACAAAATAATAACGAAAAAGTTGGAAATATTGCAAGAATCACCAATATGTTACACAGAGACATGAAGTGAGCACATGGTGTTGGAAAAATGGTGCCAACTGACTTGCTCTATGCAGGGTTCCACAAAAAAAAAGTTATTTGCGAAGCACAATAAAACAAGGTATACCTATATTCGGAAATTCTTGAAAGGAAAACTTGAAGCATTTCTGGCTTCAGTTTCCCAAGGAGGTATTTTTCTCATTGTTTGGATAACATTTCCATAAATAAAGAGCTTAATAAAATTAGTGCACGTCAGGGATATTTCTGGCAAATGGTTAACAATATTGCCACCTTCCCTGCTTCTCTAGCCCCTCATTCTGGCCAAGCCTCTTCTGCAGGGAGCTTTCCCAAAGGGTGATTTGATTCAAGTCTGCCATGTCCTATAGTGAGTATCATCTCTGGCCTGACCCATTATGGGGGTTCAGAGGTTGGAAGAATTTGGGGTGATTCCAGGAGATGTGTGTCCCAGCACTCACCAGAAGCTAAGTGCCGGATGATGAGTTTGTGGCAGCGGTTCCAGTGCCCAGCTTTAAATAAATAGAGGGCCTCCAAGTGTTTGTCAGATTCCATGTGTGCTCGCACTGCTTTGGCCTCATGAATCCACTCAGCAGGCACACAAAGCTTCTGGGTAAGGAAAGTCTCCTTAGCCCAAGATTCAGGGGTTTCCAATAGCTGGCAGTGCCGGATAAGCAGCTCTCGAACAGCCTTCTCACGTATGCTGTACGAAGAGAGAGACAAGCTACATTAAAGTCCCATCCTCACTCAGGGAGAAGGGTGCTCCAGACAGCTTAGAGTGGCCTCTGGGGCAGTCTCTCAAATAGCAGGTCTCGATTCTTAGTGGATCATTTTAAACATCACCAAAAAAATATGAAATTCTAAGCACATCCAATTTTCATGGTCAGAAAGTTGGAAAACTTAATACTCTACCGCACACTACCCACTCCCCAGAAAAGACTTCCCCTAGGTAGGATCCTCTTTATTTTCAATCTAATAACATTTCTTTATCAACACCTAGAAGGATCAAGGACTGGGATAGGGAAAATTCTGCTCCAGAGAGTAGTCATCTTAAGTTCATTTCTAACCTTCTCCTTTCCCTTTCTCCTACATGGTCAGTACAAGCAAAGAAAATAGTTTCGAAAGGTAATGTCTCTTTCAGGTCTTTGTTTCTTTTCTCAAGCCATTGGCTTTCCTAATTCACTCTCTCTCTACCTCTAGATTAAGGGCCCTTGAGGAGAATCGTTTTAAGCCTAGGCCAAAAGGACTAGTCATTTAGTTTTGGACCAAAACTATTCACCTCATCTTGGACTCTTTCTGAACTCCTAGGCTTTACAAGGACTCCTAATCTCAGCATAGCTGCCTCCTTTTTTATATCCTTTTTCAGGAAATAGGATCTGCTTCCCCACAGCCAACATCAGTCATCCTATCAGCTGGCCTTTTAGCATGTGAAATCCCTCATTAGTGTGTTTAAATAAACTTGAAGGAATAGTCTGGGGTTATTTCAGTTCCTGTTATGGGGGAAGAGGAAAGAGAAATTGTTTAACAGGAAGGCTGTGCTAGATGCTTTATGTTTATTCTTTTAATCCCACAGTCACCTTATAGGGACTAATGTTATGATTTCACAGATTAAAAAAACATGACAGTGCAGTATAGTGATTAAGAGCATAGACTCTGGATATATGCGTTGGAAACCTCACTCTGCCATTTACTAGCTGTATGACCTTGAGCAAAAGTTACTTAATCTCTCTATGTCTTGGGTTGCTCATCTGCAAAATAGAGGCCGGGCGCGGTGGCTCACGCCTGTAATCCTAGCTCTTTGGGAGGCCGAGGTGGGTGGATCGCTCAAAGTCAGGAGTTCGAGACCAGCCTGAGCAAGAGCGAGACCCCATCTCTACTAAAAATAGAAAGAAATTAATTGGCCAACTAAAAATATATATCAAAAATTAGCCAGGCATGGTGGCGCATGCCTGTAGTCCCAGCTACTCGGGAGGCTGAGGCAGGAGGATCGCTTGAGCCCAGGAGTTTGAGGTTGCTGTGAGCTAGGCTGACGCCACGGCACTCACTCTGGCCTGGGCAACAAAGTGAGACTCTGACTCAAAACAAAAAACAAAACAAAAAACATCTGCAAAATAGAGATTATAAGAGGGTCAAGCTCATAAATTCATTTTGAGAATAAAATAGTTATAATATATGTAAAATACTTGGAATATAAACATATACAAAATCACTGATACCATTAATAAAAAACTCCTGACTTCATCTTGTTGAAACTATGGTGAAAAGGCATTTCTCCAGTTCTATTTCAGGACATAGAACCAAAACACATGCAGTAAAGCATAAGGTTGTGTTGATAAATGGAGTACTACCAAACTTAAGGGGTGGGTGGGTGGCAAGGGATGGCTAGAGGAGATAGCCAGTAGACAGAGAAAAAGCAGGGGCCTATCTGCCAATCCATTACAACGGTGTCATGGATCCACTAAGGCAGCTGAACCAGCACTACTTCTGCATAATTCCTGAACATGCCCCACTGAAATGAATCTGTGCCTAAGTTAATGCTATCCCCCAACCTGGACATATCCTTCCATTTCCACTTCATTATTTCCTATCCTAATTTTACAAGTTCTTTGACTCTTACCTCTAGACTCTTTCTGATCACTGCTGTTCACAGAGATCTCTTTTCCTTTCTCAGACTACTGAGAGCCCTTATGATAAATATTATAATTTGGCACTTAATCACAGTCACTCTGATTTTTAACTGCTTCACATAAATAGATATAATCTGGGCTGAGGGCTTAACTGTCTTGAGGTTTATCATGAGGCTAGATATAACACATATTCTAAATCAGGAGTCTTCAAACTACGGCCCGCGGGCCACATGCGGGTGTTTTTGCCCATTTGTTTTTTAACTTCAAAATAAGATATGTGCAGTGTGCATAGGAATTTGTTCACAGTTTCTTTTAAACTATAGTCCAGCCCTCCAACGGTCTGAGGGACAGTGAACTGGCCCCTTGTTTAAAAAGTTTGAGGACCCCTGTTCTAAATAATTAGTTGCTGAATTAAGCCTAAGAGACTATGATTCCTTTGGCATTGCCCTGGAGTACTAGATGCACCCAGAGGGTTCAATGACTTCTCACTTACCTTGAGTTGTCAATGTGCAGGAGGACGAAGATGGCCCACTCCCAGAGCCCTTCACTTTCCAGTTGGCCGGCATAACTGGCCTGCAGCACACCTTCACACTGCTCTGAGAGATGGGTATAGTTAAGAGCCCTCAGTACTTCCCATAAGTGCCAGCTTAGGCGGTAGTCCAAAGGATCTGCCGTTATGCTTCGAGGTTCCAACAGCTGGTTGAGATCATAATGTCTGCAGAGAAGAATGTGTTGATAGTTATCATATCCAGCCAGCAGACGGCCTGCACTGATAGGTCAACTGTTCTGGTTATGTCTCAGAAGACAATAAAAGAACCCAAGGTCAAAAGCATTACAGGCCTTCCTTCCTTCCTTCCTTCCCTCTGAGACTTTAGATAACACAAAGAAACATGGCAGCTTCTCTTCTGAGGTTGTGTGATCTAACAGGTTAGCTGGTATTGGTTTGGCATATATGTTTTACCATCCTGATAAAGGGAGCCTTCAAAATTCTCATCCTTCCATTCCCTCATTATAGTGTATTACTTTTCCTCACCATGTAAAGAAAAGGTAACATAGCTACCTTAGTATCTTTCAGATTGTTCTATTATCTGAAGTTGTTGGGTGCTAATTCTTCTATTTGTCTGAACAGCTAACTGGTCTTCATGATGATTATTTCCTTCTTTGGGTTGTAATTTTTATCTTTGATTTTGTCATCAGTAGGTCTAATTCTTTATATAGAAATCCAGGTGCTGTAGGTTTTGAAAGTATCCTTGCAGAGATTTTTGCTTTATCTTCTGCTGGGGGCCCAGGGACGTCAATGGCCCTGAACCAGTTTATATGGTAAATTCTTAGCTTGCAATTCCCAGATATAGGAATAGTACAAATTAAGACCCCACACCTACAACTATAATCCCACACCTGGATGTTTTAAAGATTCAGTAACTTTTCCTTTTCACCTAAGATCTCAGACATTTTATAACTTCCTAATGCCTTTCTGAGTAATGAGTCAAGTTTTTCTATACCAGTGGTATTGCACAGAACATTATGAGATGATGGAAAATTTCTCTAATCTGCCTTAACTAATTAGATAGCTACTAGCCACATGTGGACTGTAAACACTTGAAATGTGGTTAGAGTAAATTTTAAATTTTATTTAAATTAAAATAGCCATGTGAATAGCATCTATTCTATTGGACAGTACAGTCCATTTTTAAGGGATAGAGTATTAATTTTATCCAAGTCACAGCAACTCTACTTTTCATGACAACAAGGCTACATTTACTCTCTCATTCTGGCTTTGGTTTCTCTATTTCTGGTACTTTGAATAGCCTCTTCTTTCTTTTGTAGACATAAAAACTGACATGTGATAAACTGCACATATCTAGAGTATACAGTTTTGATAAATTTTAACATATGTAGACATCTGTAAAACCACCACCATGATTGAGAAAATAAACATATCCAAAACTTTTCTTATGCCCCTCTGCAATTCTTGCTTCTGCCCCTCTACCCCTACCCAGGCAATTCATCTGCTTTCTGTCATCATAAATTAGCTCTCAATTTGCATAACTTTATATAAATAGAAAGCATACAGTAACTATTTTTTTAGGGGCACTCCTTTAGGGTTTGGCCTCCTTCAAAATTAAGCATAGAGTTATTTTGCAATTCACCATGCTGTTGCACGCATCAACAGTTCACTCCTCTTTGTTGCTGAATAGTATTCCACTGTACAGTGGACTACAATTTGTTATTCATTCACCTGCTGATGGAAATTTGGGTTGTTTCCTGTTTGGTGCCATTATAAATAAAGCTACTATAAATATTCATATAGGGAAAACATACATCCCTCTTGGGTAATTACATACCTAGGAAAGGAATGGCTGGATCATACGATAGGTATATGTTTATAACTTTTAAAGAAGTTGCCAAACTGTCTTTCAAAGTGGCTGTGCCATTTTACATTTTTTTTCACTAGCAGTGCTTAAGAATTCCAGTTGCTCCACATCCATGAAAACACTTGGTACAGAAGGTCCTTTGAATTTTTAGCCATTCTAACAGGTAGGTAGTAGTATACCATGATGGTTTTAATTTGCATTTCCCTGTTGTCTATTGATGCTGAACATCTCTTCATGTGCTTATTTGATATTTGGGTCTTCTTTGATGAGGAATCTGTTTAAATATTTTATCCAATGTTTAAATGGAATTGTCTTTCTTATTATTGAATTTTCAGAGTTCTTTATATATTTTAGATACAAGTCTTTTATTAGATATAATGAATCACAAATATTTCCCAGTCTGTAGTTTCTCTTTATTCTCTTAATAGCCATTCAATGAGAAGTAGTTTTAAATTTCGTTGAAGTACAATTTACCAATTTTTTTCTTTTATGAATTCTGTTCCGTGTCTGTCTAAGAAATCTTTGCCTAGTCCACAGTTACAAAAATTTTCTGGTTTATTTTCTTCTAGAAAGTTTATAGTTAGGTTTGAAATTTAGGTATATGATCCATTTTTAGCTGGATAAACAACAGAGGTTAACCAATGAAACCAAAAGCTGGTTCTTTGAATGAGTCCATAGAATTGCTAAACTCTAGGTAGACTAAGAGAAGAATGAATGACACAAATAACCAGTAACAGGAAATAAAGAGACACGGTTACAGATTCTACTGGTATTTAAAAAGGATAATAAAGAAATGTTATGAATAACTTCATGCTAATAAATCTAGGGACTTTTGTGAAACAAATTTCTTCAAATAAATTATCAAAGCTGACTTGTGAATAAATAGAAAACCTCAACAGCCCTGTATCTATTAAATAAATTATGCAGTATACAAATTTTTATAAATTCGTCCATATAAAAATGTAAAACATTTCATTAGCTTTGTTAAAAATACAAAAAAAATCAGCTCCTATGCTGGGAGAATATGAAAATTTCTATTATAAAATATACAATTTATAATAATCATATATAATAAATATACCCAGAATATATAAACAATTACACAACACATTAAGTCAGCCCTATTAATAAAAAAGGCAAAAGATTTGAACAGACATTTTAGCAAAGAAGATACACAGATGGTAAATAAGCACATGAAAAAGTACTCAACATCATCAGTCATTAGGGAAATGCAAACTAAAACACAATGAGAAGTTTCAGTACAGGGAGATTAGAAAGTTCTGGAGATTGATGGTGGTGATGCTTGCACAATAATGTGATGTACTTAATGACATCGAATTGTATGTTTAACATGGTAAATTTTAGTTATATATATTTTCTTACAATAAAAACCATATTATTCTATTAATATAGTTAAATATCCTATATTTAAAAGAAGGCATCTTGAAGAATTGAAAAGAGATGTGAGATATTAGTGTGACTGGAGAGAAAAAAAACCACCTGTAAGTATTTCTAATATAATGTAAAAATACATCTCTGAAATACTAATAGTTTTAATTAATTGAGTAGATGTAATAATAGCATGGGATAATATATTGGATAAATATAAATAAACCACTCTGCATCGCTTAATGAAAACATACACACGTGCACGTGCGCATGTGCGCACACACACACACACACAGATAATACTACTACATGCCCAATAAAATGGTACAATTTAAAATCTGGCTGGGAGTGATGGCTCACGCCTGTAATCCTAGAAGGACAGGTGGGAGGATCATTTGAGGTCAGGAGTTTGAGACCAGCCTTAGCAAGAGTGAGACCCCGTCTCTACTAAAAATAGAAAAAATCAGCTGGGTATGGTGGCATATGCCTGTAGTCCCAGCTACTCTGGAGGCTGAAGAAGGAGGATTGCTTGAGCCCAGGAGTTTGAGGTTGCTGTGAAGCTAGGCCAACACCACAGCACCCTAGCCCAGGCAACAGAGCGAGACTCTGTCTCAAAATAAATAAATAAATACATACATAAATAAATAAAAATAAAAATCTGACAACAGACTGGGCACAGTGACTCATGTCTGTAATTCCAGCACTTTAGGAGGCTGAGACAGTAGGATATCTTGAGGCCAGGAGTTTGAGACCAGCCTGGGCAACACAGAAGACTCCATCTCTCCAAGAAATTAGTCGGCCATGGTGGTGCACCAGTAGTCCCAGCTACTCAGGAGGCTGAGGCAGGAGGATCACCTGAAGCCCAGTAGTTTGAGGTTGCAGTGAGCTATGATCGCACCACTGCACTCCAGCCTGGGCAACAGAGCGAAGACCCTGTCTCAAAAACAAAAAATCTGACAATACCAAATTTTAAAAAGGATATGGAGCAACTAGATATCTTATGTATTACTCGTGGGAAAATAAAATGATATATCCACAATAGTAAAAATAAGAAAACCTAACTGCCATCAATAAGTGAATAGATATATTCATATGCAAACTCCTCACCCAAATTTTATATATGTACACTAATATGGATAAATCTCAAAATCACTATGCTGAGTGAAAAATGCCAGGCACAAAAGAGAACATACAGTATGATCTCAATTATAGAAAATTCTAAAATAGCAAAACTAATTTATAGTAACAAAAAGCCAGTCAATAGTTGTCTAGGGTGAAGACTGACTACACCAAGGGGCACAAGAGAATTTTTCAGATGTAATGGAAATAGTATCTTGGTTGTGATAGTAGTTAACAATGCAATAATTATGATAAAAACTTATCAAACTGCATACTTTATTATATGTAAACTGTATCTCATTAAAGTTGATTAAAATAATTTTTAGACTTCTAATTCCAATGTGGTTTCCATGTAACTACTATAAATTATATTTGGTAATTTATATAGACTTATGGCAATTTGGGGCATAAGAAAGGGACAGAACCAAGGAAAGGACTCCCTAGGGGCTGATGGAGCACTTAAGTGACTATAATGCCTGGCTCTGGTTTACCTGTCACTGTAGAGTTTTAGAAGGTGAAAGCACACATCTTGAAGTGGTCTCCGTGAGTCTTGTTCCTCTTCTACCACACAGCCAGAGCCTTCTAAGTATGAAGGGAGTGGGGAGCAGGCATATCTGTCACCCTCAGAGGTATTCTGAAGGGAAGAATTTCACAAAACAATACATCAGCTACTGGTCTATTTTACTAGACGCTATCATGTCTCAATTACTTAGATACTTGTAATAAGAATGAATTGACAACCCAAAGGAATCTATCAAGGGACTTTAAACTTTTTTTCATCCCTGAAATATTTCACTTATCTTGGACTGGTAAAGATTTCAAGGAGCTCTCACTAAACCCCCATACTTTACTTGCCACAATTCTTAATATATTAATGTAATCAGTTTCTTTAGTGTTCTTTCTCCTGACAAATAATTCTGACAAACAATATCAAAGACAAATATAAGGACAATAAGAAGAGAATTCAAGAAATGATGGCATTAAAAATAACAATACTTTAAGCTCAACAATGATAAGGAATATGAAATATGCTATTTAGAGGCAACTTTCAGAACTGCTAAGTTTGGGGTTAAACCAAACCTGAGGCCAAGGGTGTTTATCAGAGAATTCCCAAAGGAGTGAGACAGCATTAGAAACTCTTTGTTTTAGAGGCAGGAAAACAGTAGTGGGAAACTCAACTGTGGAAAGTCATCATATTAAATAAAGTAAGAGCAGAGGCCGGGCGTGGCGGCTCACGCCAGTATTTCTAGCACTCTGGGAGGCCAAGGTGGGAGGATCGCTCAAGGTCAGGAGCTCAAAACCAGCCTGAGCAAGAGCGAGACCCCTTCTCTACTAAAAATAGAAAGAAATGAATTGGCCAACTAAAAAAAAATATATCAAAAAAAATTAGCCAGGCATGGTGGCGCATGCCTGTAGCCCCAGCTACTTGGGAGGCTGAGGCAGGAGGATCACTTGAGCCTAGGAGTTTGAGGCTGCTGTGAGCTAGGCTGATGCCACAGCACTCTAGCCCAGGCAACATAGTGAGACTCTGTCTCAAAAAAAAAAAGAGCAGACACTTGGAGAAGTAGCCCTGCCTAGAAGTAGGAACAAGGATAAAGTTTCCCATCAGATCTCCTAGGTCCAGTTCAATTTTATAGTACTTTCAATATAGCAGTTAGTAAGAAGTATTATGAAATGTGAATGATGGTTTTTTTTCTCTATAGGACTTCTCTAGCAAAAACAGAAACACCCACCAAGATTCGTGATTGCTCTACTGGCCATATATACCTGAAATGCTTCTTCATACATGCTGAGTGCTCTAGAAATGGAGGCTGTTGGTGGAAGCAAATACCAAAGATGGACAGCCAGGGAGCGTTTCCAATCCAACTGGGAGCACACATTGATTTGCTTGTGCTCTGAGAGCTGCCACACCTGCAGGAGATAAAATCATCACTATGGCAATATTTAACCTTATTACTGGATATATCTGTAAGTTATTAATTTATTCAAGTAATATTTAAAATTATCTTGATGCCAGTGTTAATGATCCAGATATAAAATACACAGTCTCTTGCTGGCAGGTAAAGGTGGATTTAAACAAATTATCAATGCTCTGAAAAGAGATGAGAGCCAGTGAAAACAGAGAGCAGGTCTTCTCATCATCCATAGTTGAGAACTTACAAAACTTTATGTTGAGCATAAATTATAACCACGTATTTTATTTCTGAAAATTGACTATAAGAAGGTAATCAAAGAGGTAGGCAGTGATAGAAAACTGGCTTAAAATAATTATGGTCTATCATCCGTAACATGGAACAGAAGTGGCTATTTAAAAGAATGGTGCTTCATAACATGGAAAAATGTTCATATAGAGTAGGTTAAAAAAAACTGGCAAAACTGCTATGTATAATTGATTTTACCTGTATATTCAAACAAGTAAATATGAACACATATATGTTGATGTAGACTTAAAATATGTCTGGAAAGACAGATAAATTATTTACATTGTCTACCACTAAGATATGAGATATGGTGAATTTTAAAGTTTTGATTTCTATGTAGCTAAACTTTTCTATAGTGTGCATGTCAGCCTTTATAAGTTGAAAATATTTCCACTAAAAATTAAAAAACATTTGTCCAGGCCGGGCGCGGTGGCTCACGCCTGTAATCCTAGCTCTCTGGGAGGCCGAGGCGGGCGGATCGCTCAAGCTCAGGAGTTCGAAACCAGCCTGAGCAAGAGCGAGACCCCGTCTCTACTATAAATAGAAAGCAATTAATTGGCCAACTAAAAATATATAGAAAAAATTAGCCGGGCATGGTGGCGCATGCCTGTAGTCCCAGCTACTCGGGAGGCTGAGGCAGGAGGATTGCTCGAGCCCAGGAGTTTGAGGTTGCTGTGAGCGAGGCTGACGCCACGGCACTCACTCTAGCCCGGGCAACAGAGTGAGACTCTGTCTCAAAAAAAAAAAAAAAAAAAAACATTTGTCCAGGTATGTGTAATTGTGTGCAATCTACATAGATAGCTCTTTGCTTCAACTTCAAACAATCTTGAATTTACGAGAAAACTGAGGCGAGATTATGGTAAAAGAAGAAGATACCGGTTTTCCAGCCAACAGGGCAAAGATGCGCAGTCTCTCATCCTGGATGAAGCAGTCAGCCTGAAGCTGATGCCAATCCACCAGCTGCATGGTGAGCAGCTCCCGGACTGACTGGCTACCCACAAACTGAGATAAAAGAAGGGCAAGACGATGATCACCTGTAAGAGAAACATAAGTTCTCTTGTGGTTACTAAGTATTTATAGACTTGGTCAGACACTTGGGGATTACTCTTCTTATTTCTTCAGGAGGGAGGACTTAACACCTATGACTACTTTCTGCAGTAGTGCCAAAAGAATGATCAAAAACATACCATTTTTTTCCTTGAGTAGAAAACCTACAAAGTAGTTTAACCTAAATTACATATAAACATATAATATATAGTGATCAACAGACCTATTATTAATTCTGTGACCCTAAGCAAGACAATTCAGTTATAAAATGAAGGAGAATGCCATCTGATTCAAAAGTTTGTAATGAGGCCAGGTGTGCTGGCTTATGCCTATAATCCTAGCACTTTTGGAGGCCTAGGTGGGAGTAAAGCTAGAGGTTAAAAGTTTAAGACTATCCTGGGCAACACAGCAAGACCCTGTGTCTACAAAAAAATTAAAAAATTAGCCAGGTGTGGTGACATGCACCTGTAGTCCTAGCTACTGGGGAGGCTGAAGAAGGAGGATTGTTTGAGCCCAGGAGTTTGAGGTTGCAGTGAGCCATGTTCACACTACTGAACTCTAGCCTGGGTGACAAAGCAAGAACCTGTCTTAAAAAAAATAAATAAATAAAAACAAAAAGTTTGTAGTGAAAACAGACATCATAACTGAAAACATGCCCAACTAGAATGTACTGTATGATGACACTGAGAAATGAGAAAACCTAAAGAAAAAACATATATGTTCAGAGTATAAAGAGAATGGGTGAGTCTTTCACTTCCACAGGTCCAAAAATTTCTCTTAAAACCTTCTAAGTACAAAGGGCTGGAGAAATAAAAAGATTCTAATTAACCAGAATGTGAGGGGATAGAATTCCAATTTATGAAAAGTTCTAGTTCAAATGTTGAGTTATGATAAAAACTTTGTTTTATAGCCATTACAAACCTCCTAAAAGTCAACAGTTGTTTTCCTTTTGTTTTTGGGTCAGTGCTTACATGACTACATAAGCTCCTACCAGAAGCTAAAACTCTCATCTCAACGGGTTTCTTTCACAAACTAACGTGGCCTGAAAGAAAGAAACCATGCATCAGGAATACGTCTGGAAATCTGTTGCTAGACCAGGTTGTCACCCTAATTGCATATAGGTAATCAAGCATGACTGAACTATAATTCATGGTGCTGCAACCCACGTGGCTATGATTTGCTAGTATCCTAGGTGACTAATAATAAAGGAAAAAAGGAAAAAGAGTATTTCTGTGTGTTTATAGAACCAAAGAGAGAATGTTTATTGGTCAAAAAATATAAATATCTTGGTCACTAGAGATGGTCAAGTTCAAAGAGGATATCGGTATATCACAGCTTAATGCAATCGTTTAAGGTCATCTCTCTTGGCTACAATCATCAGCAATTGATTGATTAGTCAACCAATCAGCTTCTGTCAATCCTTGACTTTCCCAATGAAGAGAAAAATGGCAGAATTCTATAGTGCTTTCTCAAGTAAATTTTTGAGTATGACATGAGGTGAATCTAAATTCATCTTTTTTGTACGTGAATATTAACAATCCCTGCATTATCTGTTTAAAAGACTATCCTTTCCACATTTAAATTGTCCTGACAACTTTGTAAATAAAATAAAAATCAACTGTCTTTAAGTGAAACAGTTTTATGTTTGAATTCTCATTTCTGTTTTATTGATACTTATCCATCCTTATTTGTCTTGATTACTGTAACTTTATTAAGTTTCAAAATTAGAAAATGTTGAGTACTCCGACTGAACATTTCCAAATAAGGTTCTTTATGTTTCCAAATAAAGATCAGTTTTCAATTTCTGCAAAAACAACTGATAAAGATTTTAGTAGGTATTGTACTGAATGCACAGATTTGAGGGAGAAAAGACATCTTAACAATACTGAGGTTTTCAGTGAATCAGTGTCTCTCAACCAGGGTGGTTTGCCCTTCAAGTGAAATATGGTAATGAATTTCTGGAAACATCTTTGGCTATCAAAACAAGAGGGCATAAAGCAGGGATGGTGCTAAACATCTTACAATGCCCAGGATAACTCCCACAACAAAGAATTATGAGCCCAAAATGCCAAACAGTATTGAGGCTGAGACATATTCCATGAACCTGGAATGTCTCTTAACTTATTAGATCTTTATTTCCCCAGCAAAGTTGTGCTAATACAAAGAGACACAATTGAATTTTGTATATTGACCTTGAATCCTGAGACCTTGCTGAGTTAATTAGTCCAAGTACTTTTTTTGTGGATTATGTCCACATATAGAATCATGCCATCTGTGAATAAAGACAATTATTGATTTGAAGTCTTTCTTCTTGCTAGATATATGTTAGGTAAAGTTAGTTGATAGTATTGTTC
The DNA here is from genome assembly GCA_008086735.1 of Cheirogaleus medius. Classification (NCBI taxonomy): domain Eukaryota; kingdom Metazoa; phylum Chordata; class Mammalia; order Primates; family Cheirogaleidae; genus Cheirogaleus; species Cheirogaleus medius. The sequence continues at coordinate 36,163,822 of VBSM01001265.1, read as the reverse complement.
ATGTTTTCTACATTCAACTTCTAGCACTCTAGAAGATCCTCTCCCACTACATGTAGGTGTTGTGGTGAGCATAACACTATCCTTTTAATGATTCGTAATCATTATAATTTTATAGAAGATCAATCCTGAAGATAAATTCTCACTGTACAAATGTACAAGGACCATGAATGGCACTGAGATAAATGTGTAGTGATAGTGGAATGCGACTGGCCATTTATGTAGGTTACTCATTCTAGCTTTTCTTGTGATTTGTTTCTTATAATCCCAAAATTGGCCAAGCCCTCCAAAATAAATCCAGTTAATGGATCTGATCAGTTGGTTTTGGATAAATTAGGTTCCAACAAACAAGGTCTGATCAAGGATCTAATCAGATTATGTTGAACTATGTCATCCTGTATTCTCATCAAGATTAGTGTCTAGATAGTCATTAAACACTTGCTGAATGCCTCATTAGTGAAGGGGAAACTTAAAAAAGTTCAGATATATGTATGGGAAGTCCTTTAAAAAAACAGAAAAGCCAAGTAAATACCTCAAGCCAGAAATTAAACTTCTACATGTTTATTTGAATGAAATAAGTGAACTGATACAAAAGGGATATGTTTATAGATGTTCAAAGTATCACTTATAGGAAAAAAAAGAAAGAAAAAAAGTGTCTCAGTGTCAAAGAAAGAATTTGCTAATATGGTACATTTATACACAAAAGAATGCTGAGAAGCATTTGATAACTGTAGCTATATTATAGGACATTTTTAATGCGTTAGATGAAAATAACAGAATACAGTACATAGCAGGATACACCATCTTTGAAAAGTTTACGTGCATGTTGTATTGCGTAAATATATTTATATATAATTTATGTATTACAAAAGAAAGAGTCAAGTACAAAATGCCCACTGAAATGTTTGCAGTGAGTAGTAGTCATAGGATTTAGGTGGTTTTGATTTATTGCTTCTTGCTTATCTCTCCAGTTTCTAGTTTTATTACAAATGCATATGTAACATAAAATTGAAATAAGTTTAGTTAAGTAAATTTAATGTTTAAGGTTCTAAAAAGATAACTAGAATACACAGTCCCTATTCTGGAGGAACCTGCAATCTTCCTGAGAGGGAAGACCACAGTTAATATTCACAAGTTAGAAGATAAAGGCAAATCCACAATTAGGAGGTAGAAGACAGTGAGTAGGAAGCAGGCAGGGGTACAGAAAGAACCATATTCCCTACCTGACTGCTGGGCCAAAGAGCAGGCCTCACTGATCCTCTTGCCCGTGAGGTAGCTGAAGACAGCCTCTACAGGGTTATCTCTTTTGGTTAAGGAGACTTCCTCTTCAATCTGAGGTGCGGCAGTATGGGATAGCCAGCGAGAGAAAGCTCTTCGTCGCTCTAGAATTTGAATGTATTCACTGGGCTCATCCAGCTGGCTGTCAAGCTCCTTCAGATGGCCCCACAGGGCTTCACATAATGTCCATGTCAGGCTCCAGTGCTTCACAACTAAGGCAGGGACAGAGAAACAATGCTATGACACAAATTCCTATAGTAACTTTAGAGAGGGCATCACTCTAATTGTGATGTTAAAAAAATATAAATTAATCAACACCCCAAGCCACCACTCAAGTTGGTTAACCTGAATCTGTCTCTACCTCATTCAGCTTTGTCTTACAAGTTCTAGAGGTATATGGTATAACTGCTTGCTCACTCCAGGTTTCTGTGGCGCTTACAAAACAGATACAACTCTACGCTCCTTTAAACAGGTTCCCCTAGCATAATCATGGCTAATACCATCTCAGATGATAGAGAGATCCTCTAATTTGATCATTTTATCTACAAAATGCTTTAGGAAATGTAAAGTGCTCTAAAAGCTTGTAAAGGAGTATTCTCTCCTGATACAGGCATGGCCTAACATTTACTGAGTTTAGCTGACATTGCTCAAAGCACAAAGAGTTATATAGCAGAGCCAGAATTTGAACACAAGTATTCAAAGTCCAACTCCATTCTCTTAAGTACTTTGCTATATTGCCCCTCAAGAAACAAAACAAAAAGAAAGCACTGCTTATCACTTTAAGTCACTTACTAGTATGCACTGGGAAAATAACTTAACACATTTGAAAAAATGGGATAACAAAGCAAACACAAGGACTGAACATAAATAAGTCCCAACATGTGTGGTATGGAACATTCTAAAAGTCTCCATTTTTCAATAAAGATGATTTTTGCTAAACATATAATTAAATGATTTTTCTACTGTTTGAAATATTAACTTCACAAATTAGAAAAACACTTTAAGTACTGATTCAAAAAATATGGTCAAAATAGATGAATAGATGGATTCAAAATAGAATCCTATCCATTCTATTCTACCCAAGAATGGGTAGGATTTAGAAAAAGAAGAAATGAATCTCTCTCTCCCTATGTTCTATGGTTAGGAAAGGAATGCAATTTCATAAATCTAAGGGATTTGACTGCCTACAGTTTGAGGAAGGATTTGTATATTAAAGGGAAAACATGATGAAAAGAACACACTGACAATTTCTTTTTGTTGGGATTCTGCTTATTCAAACGCTTACAGAAAAGGTCAAGCTTAGTCATCTACCTATTGGACTGATGTAAGGAAATCTGTCCTCCTAAGAACACAGGCTACTACCCCCATTCCTAAGATCTCAAAAGTAAGACACTTAGTGCGTGTATACTCACTCTGTGTTTCCAATGAATTTCCTGATGCTTCCTTGATCCAATCTGCATAGTCATGAATGACAGCAACTCCCGGATTGGGGACAATGAGAGGACACAGTTCATCTACATGAACAGTGCTATGTTTTAACTTGAGCTCCAGAGGTATCTGGTATAATTGCAGGTCTTCATCCAGCTTCCTTTGTCTCAACGTCAGTTTTTCCACATGAACTTTGAATGGTGACTCAGTTAGGCTACCCGAGCAAATGAGGAACAAGATAGAAAATGAAGACAAGACAGAAGCTAGGATTTCTCTTCAACTAAATCTATGTTTCTTTTTATGATTATAAACAGAATGCAAAACACATCACTGTGATTATAAAAAAATTTTGTTTCCTAATGTCAAACTATACTGAACTTGTCTGCTATATACTGAGTAAACAAATTATCTGACCTACACATTCAGAACCCAAAGGCTTTTTAGGCCAGGTAATAACAAGCATGGGAACCAGTACAGTTGGATGTGGAACTAGCTTCAGCATGTATCTGAATAGCATACTATAAAATCCAAGGTCCAGTTCAACATTCAACCTCCAACAATTGAACGAGAAACCAAGAAAAAGAAAGAAAGAAAGAAAAAAATCCAAGATTCAAAAGTTATTGTGTGATACTTGTTTCTCAAAGTACACCGAGGTATCAACAGCAATGAGGCTAAGTTTGTAGATATTAAAGAATTGATTCTAAATTAAAATAAACATTTAGTCAATCTGGCCTTGATTCAATTTTTAATCTTGATATTAACAACTTCCAAAATATCATAAGATCATGCTTAACCACTAAGTTTAAAATCAATATTCCTAATCGTGAGATTCCAGAGATGTTGTTTTTATTTTTTCAAAGTTAACTTTAAAAATGAAGGATAACAGGTGATCATCTTCATTTAATCTGTAGTAAAGATGGCACAAATTGTTATAAAAAGGAAATAAGAAAATGTTACATGTTTTGCATGGGATATTTTATACATACTGACAGATAATTAAAAAATATATTAGGTCATTAAATATGAAATGCCTGAGTTTGAATTAAAAGTGTAGTTTATGGCCGGGTGCGGTGGCTCACGCCTGTACTCCTAGCACTCTGGGAGGCTGAGGCGGGTGGATCGCTCAAGTTCAGGAGTTTGAAACCAGCCTGAGCAAGAGCAAGATCCCGTCTCTACTAAAAAAATAGAAAGAAATTAATTGGCCAACTAAAAATATATAGAAAAAATTAGCCAGGCATGGTGGAGCATGCCTGTAGTCCTAGCTACTCGGGAGGCTGAGGCAGAAGGATCACTTGAGTCCAGGAGTTTGAGGTTGCTGTGAGTTAGGCTGACGCCACGGCACTCTATCCCGGGCAACAGAGTGAGACTCTGTCTCAAAAAAAAAAAAAGTGTAGTTTATTATGTCTCTAAGAAGCAGAAGTACAATTAATCAAATATGAGTCTAAACTATCAATCCAGTTTTGACATCTTAATAGTTTATGCCAGCAGTAAAGAAGCCTGGAGAGCAAGTAGCGATGATATCGCAAAAGGAGGTTTCCTCAGCTTGTTGAGAATTGAAGCTTTTTCCTTGCAAGAAGTAATCCAAAGCCTGGAAGAAGTGGTAGTCAGTTGGTGCAAGGTCTGGTGAATACAGTGGATGATAGAGAGCTTCCAAGTCCAACTTCTGTAGTTTGAACAGCATTGTTTTTTGCAACATGTCATCTTATCAGAGGATTGATCTATCTCTATTTACCAATCTTGGCTGCTGAATCACAAGCATTCTCATTACTTCATCCAGTTGGTTGCAGCAGACATGCACTGAACATGTTTAATGAAGCTGTAGTGGATAATACCAGCATTGGATCACTAAACACACACTATTAGCTTTTTCTGATGAATGAATATTCAGTTTTGGACTGTGTCTCGGCACTTCATCTTTATTCAACCATTGTGTCGAACGCTTGTGATTGCCCAAAACAATCCATTTTTCTTTACACGTAACAATATGGAGTCGGCCTTTATGTCGTGACAGCAAAGAAAGTCAAGCTTCAAGACGATTTCTCTTCTGATGCTCATTTAATTAATGCAGTACCCATCTATCCAGCTTCTTTACCTTGCCCATCTGTTTCAAATGGTCCAATATTGTTGGAATAGTAACGTCAAACCCTGCTGCTAATTCATGAATAGGCTGAGACGGATTTGCTTCCACTACAGCTTTCAGCTCATCATTATCCACCTTGGTCTCAGGTCACCCACATGACTCATTTTCAAGATTAAAATCATCAGAATGGAACCTCTCAAACCATCGCTGTACTGTGTGTTCATTAGCCACATCCTTCCCAAACATTTAGTTGATACTTCGAGCTGTCTGCGTTGCATCTGTTCCACAATGGAACTTGTATTTTCCAATAACACGAATTTTTGACTTATTCATAGTTTCACAAAAAATGCTCTAAAAAAAACGTGAAAGATAATCATAAGCCAAAACGTGTATTTGAAAGAATGTGGATATACCTTCACAAAAAAAAAAAGTGTGAACGTGAAATGTTGGAGGTATCAACTGTCACACTTAGTACTTAAGGAAATTGAACGTTCCATAGTTAATAACCTAAAATTTATATATAATCTGTAAGGCATACATCTATTTGTTATATATATAGAAAAAAAATATATATATACAGTAAGAATTTAGAATGGATACCTGGAAAGAATATATCTAGAATGATCACAAACCTTTGGATCTCCCAATAATGAATAGTTTTTCCCCTCACCTATCATGTTGCTTTTCTCAAAAAGCATCAAGAAATGTAACTCACGATTTAACAGCTACTGAATTGGGCAGGAATCCATATTCCGTAGAATCAGCAATCTGATGATTTTCCAGTTCATGTGAGCCATTCAGGTGTTCGCCACTATTAGCAAGAGTCCAGTTGGGGCCCCAACCAACACGAAATGAACGTCCCATATATAGGGCCATGTCCATCAAGAGTTTCCCCTTGCCATAGGTGACAGACTTTTCAAGAGGGACTAGGCCTGGTTGCCTACGTGTACCCACTGTTTTCAACTGAACCTCAGGGGCTGGGCTGGGCACTGTAAACACAGCGGTCAGGGGTGGAGGGACAGACCAAAAGGATGTGGATGGTACATTCACTAAAGATGATGTTTTGGGAGTGTGACATTCTTGCACAGAGGCACTTGGTGAAAGGAAAGTTCCACTTGTAAATTTTGATTGTAGTAACCCACCAACTGAAATAAGGGGAAAAAAAGACTATTATAAAATACAGGTTATCGTTTCTTGAAAAATAACAACAAAAATCACTAAGGCTGAAATCATGTAAGATATTATCAAACTAATCAAATCAGATATGGTTGACCATAAATCAGTTTTTTGCAGAAATCACTTTCGACCAAGAAACCAAGACGGAAATTCAACAACAAACATTACTACTGCTATTAAATATTATTTTTAAAAATTATCTAGCACTTATCTGCAGTAGACTCTATGTAAGCCATTTGTACACATTATTTCATTTCACTCTTCAATAACTTTAAATGCATCATTATCATTCCCATTTTGTAAGTCAGAAAACTGGGCTCAGATGAGTGACTTGTCCAAATCCACAAAGGTAACTAACTGACAGGACTGGGAGAATAGCCAGGTAAGTCTGGCACCAATGATCACACTCTCATTCAGAATCCCAAATGTAACCCCTTCTTAGTCCATATAAAAATTAGACCATGCACTTAAAAATTTAAGGGGGTTGGGGGAAACTAAAACTCAAATTTCTGTCCTCTAATGCTCAATGATAGACTTACGAAACAAAATACACTGAGGTATCTTATGATTGTATATGTGCCTTTCAGAAGGACAGTTCTCCCTATTACTGCCTGTTTTTCAATTTTACGTGGTTCCTGTCTAAAGCATGGAGTTAGAATTATCGAAGTATGAGATGTTCGTGTAGTGCCTATTATGGAAAAAGTTATTAAGAATGTTTAGCTTATGAAAACAAAATGGTAGGCTGGGTGTGGTGGCTCACACTTGTAATCCCAGCACTCTGGCAGGCTGAGGCGGGAGGATCACTTGAGGCCAGGAGTTTGGGACCAGCCTGAGCAACAGTGAGACCCCGTTTCTACTAAAAATAGAAAAAATTAGCCAGGCATGGTGGAGCATGCCTGTTGTCCCAGCTACTTGGGAGGCTGAGGCAGGAAGATCGCTGGAGTCTAGGAGTATGAGGTTGCTGTGAGCTAGGCTGACACGATAGCACTGTAGCCTGGGCAACAGAGTGAGACTGTCTCAAAAAAACCCCAAAAAACAAAAAAAACACCTAACCAAAACACAATGGTAATTTTTAAAAATTTACTTTTTAAGGCAACATAAACAAATGTCTTTCTGGTAGTTCCTCTGGTTTTCAAAATATTTTGAAATTAATTACATCTACTTAAATCTTTTCCTGTTATCAATACTCTATCTCCAATACTACTAGAAAAATGACAGCTTTACAATAAAATATGTAATCACCTGCCTAGGAATTTAAAAAATTTTTAGGAAACAGAATTCTAATGAGTTTTGTATATTATGAGAAGCAACATTTGTCCCTACAAGACAGTAAGATAGTATTAGGATTGTACAAAGAGTACAGTGCAGGATAGCTTTCTGAATTCCCTAAGAAATGTAATATAAAAATTAGGAAATCAGAGTTTATTATCTAATCCACATTCATAAGCAAACAAAAACATGACCCTAAACAAAGCACAAATGCTTTTTTCTCCATACAACTTCTGCATCTGCACCAATAGAGCTAATTATGGTTCTTAAAAACTGGCTACTCCCAACAGATGTTCATAAGAGTACAATTTCTCTTAGCATCCTTGTTACAGGCACAGCTGTTAGGGGGATATCTGCTACAGAAGTCCACTCAGATTAGAAGATAATGTGAAAAGCTGGACTTGATGACTCTATAAATTTCTTGTAAAACAGCACATTTTATACAGTACCTAGCGAACGAGATTTTGTTGAGTGCGATGCTGAAATGGGGAGTCTGGGAGAACAGATTTCTTGAGAAGCATCTGCTTTGGAAGGAAGGTGATTGAAGCGTTGATCGAGTACCATATCTACATCTTCTTCATCAGCAAGCAATGATGCTTTCATGATCTAAAAAGGCAATATCTATAGAATGAATGAGCTCCCCAGAATAGAAAGGCCATAAAAGAAAAATGCAGTTTACAACAATCAAAAATATCACTCCTCCTCAAGGCTGTATCTAGAGCTACTATAACATTCATGTGACTGACTCTATGACACTCTTTGTGCCTAAAGGGCAAAAATCATGTAATATACCTCTTCTTTGTATCTAAAGAGTATCGCCAAATCATAGCACACAGCAGTCACTTATGTTTGCTAAATGAGTAATTTTAAAGTCAAACATAAGCCAAAGGCTAATAAACACAATACCAAAAAGCATTGGTGGGGGAATTAAAGACAAAGCTTAACAAAACCTGTGTCCACCAGGTTTTATAATTTTTACATTTTGTGGAGCACTTTACAGAGCCTCAAAACTAACCTGTGAAGTCGACACATATCTTACAGAGAAAAATCAGTGCTCACAGATATTAAACAACATGCCTAAAGTCATACAGTAATAAAGTTATAAACTAGGATTAGAGATAGGTCTTCTGATTCTAATGCAGTTAATTTAAAACTAGAAGCCCTCTCTTCTAATTCTCAACATATTTTTCCCTCTCTGAATGCGAAAATGTGGCTCAAATATTGGCCCTATTTCTCTGTTCTTTTTTTCCCCTTTTCTATTACAGTGAGCACTCTCAATGGTCTTAAGTGAATAATCAGGGAAGAGATCTGGTGTTATGCAAGGGAGATAAAATATTAGTTTGGCATTCTGTCATAATAAAGGTGGGTTAGAACTTCACCTGTAAGACATGTGGATTAATTCCCAGTGAAGATGCAATATGTGTCGAGGCAGACACAGGTTCCTGATCCTCAGGCACACTCTCTTCTAACATGGAATCCAAAACTGGCTCCTGGGTGATATCTACCATGTCACTGTCCAGTTCCACAACCCTCCCTAACTGCTCCACCTCTGGGCTCTGACTCTGTAGACAGCAAAAAGATCAGGAAAGCAGCATTAAATCATACCAAATAGACACAGAGCTACTAGATCAGTTTATTCAGAATATGATATAGCAATATTAGATTCTGTCCAGTATATCGTTAGGTGAGGTAGCAGATTTGCTAAAGAGTGATTTAAGATCTATTGCCCCAAAATAACCTCATACTTGGGATCCAAATGAAGATTCATGGAATCATCCTTTTGTAATATGATATGGTATTTGGGACCTAATCGAGTACCTATACTGAAACAAATGGTGGTCTTCAGACACAAAAACTATGCCTTACAGGATTTAGCCAGCAAGGGTCACCCTGCACCCTGCCCTCACGCTACCATGTAGCCAGAAGCCACTGGAAAAAGAGGTACAAATACCAAATGTCTCCAGTAACTTTGCATTTTCTTAAAGAAAACAATTACAAATAACTTTCTAGTTAATACAGTTTTGGGTCTGGAATTTATCTTTTGGATGACTGAACCCTAAGGTTAGCTGGGCTCTACCTGTGCAGTACCATGTAAGATAAGAGGAATGTCTACTCTAATTTCCCGAAAGTAAAAACAAATAATACTGGGAACAATTTTTATCTAGAAATAATCCTTTATTCACACTTATTAAGCAGTTTTAAAGCTATAACCATGACTAATACTTTATGATTTGAAAGGGTAAATACTCATAAAGCTGAGTAAAATAACTGGTTCAGTACAAATCCAATATATATGTCCTGAGGTCACATATGACCTAGTAAAATACTAACAAATGACTGAGCCAATTTATGAAACATTTTCAAACCAAAAAGTTCTATCAATTATTTTTCTAACCATAATTTCACTTGCAGATTATTATCCTTCCATGATTTCAGGCTTACCTTTCACAAGTGGTCTATTTCATGTTAAACCTCAAATAGAAGCTATTTTACAACAGGTAATTTTTAAAAAAAGTTTTCATGATCTCTTTGTACAAAGCAACCATCATTAGTGTAACTTTCTCATTTTCGCCTTGAATTGGATGTTAGCTATTACTACCCTTCATTCTTTTAACAAGTATCTTTGCTTAAACAATGAATGCTCCCACGTACAACTGCAGAAAAATTGAGGTAGGGGAAATTGCCACTTAAGATGTGAGCAATTCCCAAGAACTGCTCTAACAAAACTAGAGGCTAGATAATGGTCAAAAGGCAAATATGATACTATTTCTTAGCAAATGGTGAGGCTACAGACAGATTTGACTACTTCTATGCTTTAAAATCCTGAATGGGAAAAAAGCCCTGGGATGATGCTCTCATTTTATTATGTCATTAAATATGAAATGTCCGATTTTGAATCAAAAGTGTAGCCTCCTTATTACTGCAGCCTCCAACCCTCAGGCTGTAGATTGGTACCTGTCTGTGGCCTGTTAGGAACTGGGCGGGCCGCACAGCAGGAGGTGAGCTACTATGAACAAGTGAGTGAAGCTTCATCTGTATTTACAGCTGCTCCCCATCATTCGCATCATAGCATAAGCTCTACCTCACGTCATATCAATAGTGGCTGATTAAATTCTCATAGGAACGCAAACCCTACTGTAAACTGCACACAAGAGGGATCGAGGCTGCACACTCCTTACAAGAATCTAATGCCTAATAAGGTTTGACTGCACAATAAATGTAATGTGCTTGAATCATCCCAAAACTATCCCCACTCCTGGGTCTGTGATAAAATTCCTTTCATGAAACCGGTCCTTGGTGCCAAAAAGGTTTGGGACCACTGGTTTATTATATCTCAAACAAGAAGCAGTATAATTAATCAAAGTATGGACCTAAACTATCGACACAGTTTTGACATCTTAATAGTAGCTCGTTTATGCCAGCAGTGAAGAAGCCTGGAGAGGCAAGTAGCGATGAAATCGCAAAAGGAGTTTTCCACACCTTGTTGAGAACTGAACATTTTTCCTTGCAAGAAGTAGTCCAAAGCCTGGAAGAAGTGGTAGTCAGTTGGTGTAAGGTCTGGTGAATATGATGGATGACAAAGAGTTTCCAAGTCCAGCTTTTGTAGTTTGAGCAAAAGGATTGGCCTGTCTCTATTGACCAATCTTGGCTGCTGAATCACAAGCATCCTCATCATTTTGTCCAACTGGTAGCAGTAGACAGCCACTGTAATCAACTGAACATATTTTATGAAGCTGTAGTGGATAATACTGGTGCTGGACCACCAAATACACACTATTAGCTTTTTCTGATGAATGAATGTTCAGTTTTGGACTGTGTTTCAGCATTTCATCTTTAGCCAACCATTGTGCTGAACACTTGTGATTGCCCAAAATAATCCTTTCATTACACGTAACAATATGGAGTAGAAATGGTTCACCTTTATGTCGTGACAGCAAAGAAAGTCAAGCTTCAAGACGATTTCTCTTCTGATGCTCATTTAATTCATGCAGTACCCATCTATCCAGCTTCTTTATCTTGCCCATTTGTTTCAAATGGTCCAATATCGTTGGAATAGTAACGTCAAACCCTGCTGCTAATTCACGAACAGGTTGGAGATGGATTCGCTTCCACTGTAGCTTTCAGCTCATCATTATCTACCTTGATTGCCGGTTGGCCATATGGCTCATTTTCAAGAATAAAATCACCAGAACAGAAATTCTCAAACCATCGTTGTACTGTGTGTCCATTAGCCACATCCTTCCCACTATACTTCAAGCTGTCTGCAGTACATTGGTTCCACAACAGAACTCATATTTGAAAATAACACAAATTTTTGACTTATCCATGGTTTCACAAAAATTGTTCTAAAAAAAATGTGAAAAATAATCACAAGCCAAAACGTGCATTTGAAAGATTGAGAATGTACCTTCACAATAAAAAGAAAAAAATAAGATGTGTCCAAATGAAATGTCAGGGATAGCTACTGTCAAATTTAGCACTTAGGGAAATGGAACATTTCATACTTAATAACCTAATAATTACAACTATGGGAAAGTTTTACTTTATAAGTTCCCTATTATGTTAGTTTTTAACCAAACAATTCAACTTTAAAGTTCTGATACTCCCCGTCCTCTGCCAACTTGTCAGTTAGGATACTCTACTGTTTTTAGCTCCCACAATATCCTGTTTATATCTATTTTATACCATGTATCACAATGTATTATAATTTCTCCATACTTATATATGGTTGGCTCACCAAATTGTCAAGGCTTAAAAACAGGTTTTATGGCTGTTCTATGTATCTAACACCAAGCACATCATTAAGTTCAATATTTACTTAACACTTAGTTATTTCTACTGCCTAATACAGTGCCTGGCACACAGTAGAGAAAGCAATTAATAACTATGAAAAGACAAGAAGGAATGAGGATGGTGGGGGAGGGAAAGAAGGAAGGTTCCAACTCACTAGACTACTCAACAAAAGAATACTACCAATAGCAAGAGATGCTCACCTTGAATACTTTTATGCAAAATGGGATGATTCCATCAAATATCTAGATTAGAGACCTAAGGGACTCAAGCATATCTTTAGGAAGAATGCTAAAGATCAAGGTTTTATTTAATCCACTCTCATACACAGACTACAGGATAACATCTAATAGGTGGACAAGGGGGGAGGGAATTACTATGAAACTATAATAAGCTCTTAGAACTCCTTACATATGAAGTTTGTTAAAGTATATCTAAGTAATTGCAATAAACTCCCCAAAAAGATGTACTTATTTTCAGGGTAGTCTTGGCAGATCAGGAGTGTCTTTAAAGCCAGTCCTGGAAAGAAAAGTGGACTAAAATAAAAAATGTGATGGCATAGAAGGAATTGAGGAGACGGGAAAAAAGCCTACTGAGAGATCTATGAAAAAGAAAGGCATGTACTGGAAGAAACTGGGATATCATCTTAACTCTTCCTTTCCTATACAATGTAATCTCTTAAAGATAGGATATCTTATTTATTTCTAGATAACAACATAGCACATTACAAATCCTCCTTATACAGATAATATCTATAAAATGACTGTCTAAATATATAGAGGATGAGGTCTCACAACTGAAACCTTCAGTGACTTGAGATTCCTCCACTCTCCCACTCAAAGGAACCTTCCTCATTTGAACAAAGCTGCCAATACCTTAAAGATACAGCATCTCTTAATTCAGTAGGAAAAGTGAGATATATCAAGACACTCTTATTCAATAGAATAAATGACCAGTCCAAGGTCAAACAGATGTTTAAAATAATTCACATTGTCCTCTGAGCCAAATAGTTTGATCCAATATAACTAATACGGTTGTACAACTCCAAAAGAATTTATTTTCTAACTGTAAAAAATTTTTATATATTTTTCTTTTTATTGAGACAGGGTCTTGCTATGCTGCCCCAGCTAGAGTACACTGGCTTCATCATAGCTCACTGCAACCTCAAACTCCTGGGCTCAAATGATCCTATTACTTCAATTTCCCAAGTAGCTGGGACTACAGGTGTGTGCCACTACATCCAGCTAATTTTTCTATTTTTTTGTAGAGACCAGGTCTCACTCTTGCTCAAGCTGGTCTGGAACTCCTAGCCTCAGGCAATCCTCCCACCTCAGTTTCCCAAAGTGCTAGGATTGCACCCAGCAAAGTGTTTTATATTTTCCTTAAAAATCAACCCTGTGAACAATACCATGTTCTCCTCAAGAGAAATTCTATGTTAGGATTTGAAAGGCCCACCAAGATAAGAATGTATATTTTCTACACACACACTCAGGGCTATTACTGAAAGAGGCATAGGTTTTGTTTTCTTTTGGTTTTGTCCACCAACAATTTCAAAGAGGCATAGGTCTTAACATTAATAACTTTATATTTGATTTTTATATTAATTTGCAAAATATTTTTCATGCTAATACATTAAGAAAATCAATCTTTCCTTCAATAATATCTGAAACAAATAAGCTTGTGGCTGTAAAATTATATATGTAATATAAATAAATTACATTAAAATATATTAAAATATTGATTCACTGAATCAATTTAGATAGTTACCATTTCAAATCAAAGTATATGCAAAATGAAATAGAATTTTCTTACAAATCCTAATTACTTTTTTTCTTTAAAAAAGCTTTTACGAGTCTTGCTGTTGCGGGCTCCAGGTCTGGTCACCATGCCACTCAACCTCCACCTTGGCGGGGGAGCTGAGGCGTCCAATGGTGCCCACAGAGTTTGTGCAGCATGTGGTATTGAGGCGCTTCATGGAGGTTGGTCAAGTGGCCTATGTCTCCTGTGGGCCTCATGTTGGAAAGCTGGTCATGATTGTCGATGTTACTGATCAGAACAGGGCTTTGGTTTAAGGACCTTGCACTCAGGTAAGAAGATAGGCTATGCCTTTCAAATGCATGCAGCTCACTAACTTCATCCTCGAGTTCCCAAACAGTGCCTGCCAGAAGTATGCCCAAGAAGTCTGGCAGAAGACAGATATAAATACAAAATGGGCAGCCACAAGATGGGCCAAGAAGATTGGAGCCAGAGAAAGGAAAGTTAAGATGACAGATTCTGATCGTTTTAAAGTCATGAAGGCAAAGAAAATGAGGAACAGAATAATCAAGAATGATGTTAACACATTGCATACCGCATAGAAATCTCTAAGACATACCCCAGGGACCGCACGTTTTTGGGCAAACTGCATGTTATTTAAATCATCATAACTACAGTGAAAAACAAGAAAACTCATGAGCAGTCCTTAACAGATGATGCACAAAACAGGAGAAAACTTGTGAGTGGTCCTTAACAGATGATGCACAAAACAGGAGAAAACTCGTGAGTGGTCCTTAAGGTGTTAAGATGCTTCAAAAGGCAACTCTCCTGAAAGCTTCTTCTAAGAAATCACCTGCTAAGGGTGCTGCTGGAGTTGTAGCAGCTGCTGCTAACATTCCAGCAAAAAAGATGACCACTGCAGGCAACACGGCTCCAGCACAGAAAGCCACAGGCCAGAAGGCCTCCTCTGAAAGCTCAGAAGGGTCAAAAAGCTCCAGTCCAGAAAGCACCTGCTCCAAAGGCATCTGGCAAGAAAGTATAAGAGGTCATTATAAAAGTAATAAAGGTTCTTTTTGACATGTTGGCAAAAAAAAAAAAAAAAAGGGCAAAAAAGGTTTTAACTTTTACTTATTTGAATGGTGAATTCACTGAGTGAAAAATGTTAAGTTTCTGACCAAGTGAACTAGCCTGCCTCCATGGTACTGAATACAAGTTACACACTTCAGTTGTAAGGCTGAGGTAAAAAGCTACATATATCTCTGAGTGACAAAGACCTATGGTCTTTCAAAAATCAGTTTTGAAACCTGGTTGCACATCTCAATCACCTGGAAGAAGCATAAAGTATAAATATGCCTGAGCCCCATGCCAGATATATGGAATTGAAGTCAAGCTCACCAGGATATTGATGCAGCCAGTTGGAAATTGGATCTGACACCAGGATTTTGAAGCTAATGTTCAAACTATAGGACAAAATATTTCTGTAGCTACCTTAATTCCTCTGTGTAACTAAGTTCTATCTGCCAACATTTTCTCTAAGCTAAAAGACATAGGAGAGAAGATCACATGAAAATTTAGTTACCTTTGTTTTCCAGTTGCTTAGATTGACTTGCGTTTTTAGGAGCAAAAGCAAAGCTTAAGAACCAAATGGAAACAGAGAACTATGGAGATTATATAAAAGGTAGAAGAATAAATGTGACTATTAAACAAAACAGCCAATCTTGCTAAATACCTAAACACACATCCCTATCTCCTCCAGAAAAAGTTAAAGAGTCTGAAGTTGTATGTGAAATCAACCCCTCCAAGGGGCCAGGTAACAGTGCACAGATAGTCATCTTGACGCAGGGAAGAGAACACTATGCTGTCTGCTCTTAATTCACTCAGATGGCTCAAGGACTTTCCCCATGCCAAGTAAAATGTAAGGTCTTCGGTACTAACAACAAACCACTGGCATTTTCCAACTACCTCACCTAGGTCACTAAGCAATATGAATGGAGAGTTCTCTACAGTCTCACCTAACTGCTTTAACACATCAAGCTCAAGGTCTTCATAAATAATCAAACTAAACAAAACATAAAGTCTGGATATCTGAACATCTCTAACCATTTCCCTCATTTCTCCTCTCCCCATCTGAAGGTCAAAGACCATTTACTTCCTCCATCACAGCTATATTCTATTTGCCCATTTTGATTCTTCACCACCTTTCTTTTCGCTAGAACCTTGTTCTGAAATTTTTTTGGTACTTGGTTTTTCAAAGAGGTTTTGCCTTCACAAGTGTCATTACAGGAATTTATAGTTATTTTCTAGTATTTGTATTCTGGCAATTAAAGAACCTGATAACTACTGACTATCAAGACTACATTAATTTTCCTGCCGATAGAGGAAGCTTTTCTTTTCCAGTTGGACTAACTGGAAAAGAGGTTTCTTTAGGATCCTTACATATTACTATTATTAGAAAATAAGGCCATCTGACTCTTTTCCTAAGAAATATATGTAATGTAAGATCAAAAAACACTAAGGAAAGAAAAATAAAAGTCATGATTCAGATGAAATGAACATGGATAACTGGAAAACCAAGTCTATTTACAGCATTTAATTAGTGCAGTGGAGATTTCTTAGGGGCATTCTAAATACCACAAAGATTATAAACATAAAAGTCAACATAGTTCCAGTTTCCCACATTTATCACTCCCTCCACCCACCCTCACCTGGTATGTGCAAACATGAACATACATACACGCATTCTCCAGAAAATGCCTCTAAAGAGATTATTTAATAAATAAAAACCACACATTTCAGCAGCCATAAGAACTATAGCATGGAAAATTCCAAAGGTCCAGCTTTTAGCAGCTGAGAATTAGAGGATGCTTTACAAAGAAATCCCATACCAATGATACAAGTAATTGCTCATCAACAATGCAGTTCCTACTCTCCCCAAGCCAAATAATCCATTTACATTCCAAAACTATCTATTTTCATAAAAATTATATATTGATAAAATCAAATATCAAAGAGGTTACCTGAAGTATTAGCAAACAACTTAAGAAAATAAAGTTAAAAACCTTTGCAGAAAGTTAATTTAACTTTTTTAAAACCATGGAGGTGAAGAAAAAGATTAAACTGCACATCAGGTAGTCAACAAAAGTAGGATTTACTTTGCATCAACCCACATGAGCAAATGTCGATTACTGAGCAGAGAATTCATCAAGTCCAAATGAGAGAGAGGGAGGTGTTTAAGAATGACAATCTCAAGAGGAATGATCCAAAACAGCAAGAGAATTCTTTAAATCTCTTAAGTAAAAGACAGATGCCTGCACCACCTCACACCCTCCCTTGTACTTGTCTCAAGAGACTGGCTCAATACATTTGTACTCTTCAAAGTTCCAACGGTCATAAAACAGCTTTGTTTTAGCTGCATGACTTGGTTTCAACTTCTGTATCACGGATTCCATTCAAATTCACTGTCCTTTCTCTACCTGGGGTGGAGGTGCAGGTTTGCCATTAAGAGCCATCTGGAAAGGGGCAGCCTGGCCTGCAGGAGGCAAAGGAGTAGTCTTCAACTTCTTTGTACTAGTTTTGGATGACTCCTCCTCCTCCTCTTCATCAGAATCCTGAAGGCCATACTTAGAAAAATGGGAGACCTAAGGAAGAGAAAAGCCAAACAAAATAAATGTTAACATTGTTCTTTTCACAAGCTTCCACAATATCTGTCCTTGCAATATTGCAGCATTACGCTGAGTAAAAAGAAAGAAAAAAGGGAGAGATAACAAAGAGACAAAGAATTCTGCCTAATCAATTACTGAAGTCTCTAATGATGACACATTAGAAAAAAAACCACATCTTAGAAATGTATCTAAATGCTCATATGAAGGGGTAGAGTACTTGAATCACATGTCCACAGAGTTTATAATAGTTCATTGCTGCTGAGTTTTAACTAGGTATGTAATTTGGAGCAAATCATGATGCATCTCTACATCTGTTTTCTAATTTATAAAAATAAAGAGAATGGAAGAGGGGATCTCTTCCAACACTAACATTTTGTGACTCCAACTACGGAAGCTCAAAAATGAGTTAAGTGACTATACCTTAAATACCCAAGAACCAGTTTCAGGCCGGTACTCTTTAAACTGAGCTCCCTGTTTTCTTGAAACTGCTTCCAATCTCCCTTCATAGTTGATATCAGCAAGGCGATCTGGGCTCTTTATTAAACAACGAGATGTTTTATCTGTTGGCCAAACTCCATCCAATGTAACTTCAGCCTTCCTGTAAAGTATAACCAAGTAAAGTGTAAATGCTTCATATTTTAATACCAGAAAGCCAACTAACACATATATAAATAGCAAATAAAGGTAGCTATGTTACTTGGAATTACTGTGCACCTGTCTCATAAACTTTAGTCTTGCCTCCCATGTTAGATAAGCTTAAGAGCAAGAAGTCATCCACATATAGCTAAACTCGATCTGATTCTAGAGTCAGACTGCATTTACTTCAAATTATCGCAGTGTATCAATTATTTCCAATCTAATTTTAATAACTCTTAAGCTAGGAATCCTTGACTAAGCTATTTAGATTACAGTACTGTGGTAAGATCCAAATCTTAGTGTAGGTCTTATAGTGATATCATACTTCCAGTAGTAATAAAAACAGCTACTACCATTTACTAAAAACAAGTGCTTATAGAATGAAGTATCAGAAACATCACAGTATTGATCATTAAATAATGAGTATGAAGATGGCTGCAGTAGTAGTGTACCACTCTAATATCAATACCAGCATTCAAGTGCTGTGTCCTATTCATTTTGTATGCCTCACATCTAGTATAGTGACTAGCACATAATAGGTGATTTTTTTCATAACTATTTTTCATTGTAGGAAAAAGGTATAATATGGAATTTATTATCTTACCCATTTCTACTGTACATTTCTGTACTGTTAAGGATATGCACATCGTTACGTAATCAAACAGCAGAACTTTTTCGTCTTGCAAAACTGAAACTCTATTCCCATTAAACAAGTACTCCCCATTTCCCCCTTCCCTCAGCCCACTACTCTGTTTCTACACTGGGACTTATGCAGATACCTCATAAGTGGTATCATATAGGATTTGTCTTTTTGTGACTGGCTTATTTCACTTAGCATAATCTCCGAAAGGTTTATCCACGCATGTGTCAGAATTTCCTTCCTTTCTATGGCTGAATAATATTCTCTTGTAGGTATATACCACATTTTGTTTATCCATTCACTCACCAATGTATAGTTGGGTTGCTTGTACCTACTGGCTATTGTGAATGGTGCTGCAAGGAACCTGGGTGTGCAAATATTTCTTCGAGATTCTATTTTGAATTCTTTTGGCTATATCTCCAGAAGTGGAACTGCTGGGTCATATAGTAATTCTACTTTTAATTTTTTCAAGTACCCCATACTGTTTTCCATAGCAGCTGTGCCACTATATGATCACAGCAATAGTACAAAAACGTTTGAATTTCTCTATATCCTTGCCATCATGTGTTAATTTCACTTTTTTAAAATAGTAACTATCCTAATGGGTGTAGTATTTAATTGTGGTTTTGATTTGCATTTCCCTAATGATCAGGATGCAGGGCATCTATTCATATGCTTATTGGCCATTTGTTTTGTTTTGTTTTTTTTTTTTTTTTTTGGAGACAGAGTTTTGCTCTGTTGCCTGGGCTAGAGTGCCATGGCGTCAGCCAAGCTCACAGCAATCTCAAACTCCTGGGCTTAAGCAATCCTTCTGCCTCAGCCTCCGGAGTAGCTGGGACTACTGGCATGCGCCACCAGGCACGGCTAATTTTTTCTATATATATATTTTTAGTTGTCAGATAATTTCTTTCTATTTTTAGTAGAGACAGGGTCTCGCTCTTGCTCAGGCTGGTCTTGAACTCTTGACCTCCCGCCTTGGCCTCCCAGAGTGCTAGGATTACAGGCATGAGCTATCACACCCGGCTATTATTGGCCATTTGTATATCATCTTTGGAGAAATGTCTACTCAAATCCTTTGCCAATTTTTAATTTTGGTTACATTTTTGTTGTTACGTTGTAGAAATTCTTTATATTTTGGTTATTAACCCCTTATCAGATATATGATTAGCAAGTATTTTCTCTCCCTTTGTAGGTTACCTTTTCACTCATTTTGCCTTTTGCCGTGCAGTAGCTTTTTAGTTTGATGTAATGCCGCTTGTTTATTTTTGCTTCTGTTGGTTATATTTTTTGGTGTCCTACCCAAGAAATCACTGCCAAATCTAATGTTATGAAGCTTTTCTCCATATGTTCTTCTAAGAGTTTTATGGTTTTAGATCTTACACTTAAGTATTTGATCCATTTTGAATTAATTTTAGTAAAGTGTAATTGTGTAAAGTAAAGGTCTAACTTAATTCTCCTGCATGTGGATATCCAACTTTCCCACCATACTATGTTGAAGAGACTGTCATCTCCCCACTGACTGATCTTTACTCTCTTGCTGAAAATGACTTGACCATGTATATGAGGTTTTATTTCTGTGCTCTATATTCTATTCGATTGGCATTTATGACATTATGCCAGCATCACATTTCTGTTTATTGTAGCTTCCTAATAAGTTTTGAAATTGGGAAGTATGAGACCTCCAAATTGTTCTCTTTCAACATTGTTTTGGCATTTCAGGGTTCCTTGGATTCTACATGAATTTTAGGATGGATTTTTCTAAGTCTAAAAAACATGCCACTAGGATTTTGATAGGTATTGCATTAAATTTGTACATCACTTTGGGTAGTACTGACATTTTAAAAACATTAAAAACATTTCAAACACATAAACAAGATTTGTCTATCTATCTGTGCTCTCTTTAATTTCTTTTAGCAATATTTTACAGCTTTCAGTATACAAGTTATTCATCTCCTTGGTTAAGTTTATTCCTATGTATTTTATTCTTTTTGATGCTATTGTAAATAGGAATTATTTTCTTCATTCTCTTTTCAGATTGCTGATAGTATATAGAAATGCAACTGATTTTTACATGTTAATGTTGTATCCTGTAACTCTCCTGAATTTGTTTGTAAGTATTAATAAGTTCTTTGTGGAATCTTTAGTGTTTTCTACATATATGATCATGTCATCTAAGAATAAAGAAAATTTTACTTCTTCTTTTCAAAATTGTATGCCTTTTATTTCTTGTTCATTTCTAACTGCTCTGACTAGGACTTGCACTGGTATGTTTAAGACAAGTAGCAAAAGCAGACATCCTTCTGTTGTCTGAGAGTAAAAACTTACAGTGTTTCAACATGTTAACTCTGGGTTTTTCACATTTGGCCTTTATTATGTTGAGATAGTTTCCTTCTATTCCTAGTGTGTTGGATGTTTTTAATTGAAAAGGGGTATAGAATTTTGTCAAATGCTTTTTATGTATCAATTATGATGATCACATGGTATTATAACATTTTTTCTTTATCCTGTTAAAGTAGTGTATTACATGGATTGATTTTTATACGTTGAACAATCCTTGCATTCCAAAATAAATCTCATTTGGTCATGATGTGCAATCCTTTCAATGTGCTAGTGAATTCTGTTTGCTAGGGTTTTAGTGATGATTTTCACATTAACATATTCATTAAGTACATTGGTCTGTAGTTTTCTTTACTCATAGTTTTTCTGACTGGCTTTAGAATCAGGATAATGCTTGCCTCAAAAAAAAAAAAAATTTGAGGCAGGGCATGGTGGCTCACGCCTGTAATTCTAGCACTCTGGGAGGCTGAGACGGGTGGATCGCTCAAGGTCAGGAGTTCGAAA
>VBSM01001265.1:36092136-36111337 GCA_008086735.1 Cheirogaleus medius | reverse complement strand
TCGGCCTCCCAGAGAGCTAGGATTACAGGCGTGAGCCACCGTGCCCGGCCTCCATTTATGATTTAACAAAAATAATGCTGAATGTTTCAAAATTTAAATAGGCATTTATAAAAGACACTAAAAATAATACCATGTTTCCATTAAACTGGTTTAAATTTTTTCAATATATTTCTGAAGAGTAGTTTAGGGTTTTTTTTTAATTATTTAATCTATCCTATAGTTTCCAAATTTTTTACAATGAACATGTGCTCAAAAATAAAATTTTTGAAACTGCCAGAAAACTATTAAATGATCCCCCAAATAAAAATTGTTTCAACATTCAGTAAGAATTACCAAATCTCTCCTGTACGGCACATCCATGTTTGAAACCTGGCCTAATAGAATGTGGGGTGCCTCAACCAAATGTTTTTCATTTATGGTTTCTCACCTATCCAGAAGGTAATCCAAAGAAAATGAAAGGCAATTTACTGTCTACTAAATATCTTAAGCCATGTCCACGATTCAATCCTTTCCCTCCGGTACCTCACATCAAGCCACGGCTTACCTGAGAATTTAAAACATTTCCAATCACATGAATCAGGAGAATAATGTGTGGTATAGCCAGTGTAACTTTAAGAGAGCCAAACCTGCTTTTTATATGTACCAAAATTGGAAGTGTTTGTATTGGTTCCTAAAGTCAGGGTTGGTTTGTTACCAAAGAGCCCGCCACTGGTTGTACCAAATGAAGGTGCACTGGTTGTGCTGCTTCCAAATGTAGTAAGCTTGTTATTGCCAAACAGGGTCTAAAAAGAACAGAATATAGGAAAATTTTAAATAATATAATGATACACACCAAACAGTAAATAAAGGTTACCTCAGGTATAATGAATTGGGTATGGGATGGAAGAAAGATGTCACAACTTTTATAAAAAAGTAGAAGGAAGGTGAATAAAGCCTATCAGAAAATAATGTGAGCAAGAATAACTTTATAAACACAGAATGCTCCTAACCTGAAAAGTTAATAGTAACCCCTCAGCAAACACAGAATTTTAATGAGGCAAAGAAGAATAACAAGGCCATTAAGTATCTGTTTACCTATTAAAAGACAGGTATCATATATTTAATTTGCCAATAGAAATAGTTACAATAAAAAATCTGAACATGCTACAACATGGGTAAACCTTGAAAATATTATGCTAAGTGAAAAACATCAGTCACAAAAGACCACATATTATGATTTCATTTACATGAAATGTCCAGAATAGTCAAGCCTGTAAAGATGGAAAGTAGACCTAAGGTGACTGGGAGGGAAATGGGAAGTAATTGCCAATGAGTATTGGGTTTATTTTTGGCATGATGAATATGTTCTAAAATTGAATATAGTGATAGTTGCATATTTTATGAATATACTGAAAGCCACTGAATTGTACACTTTAATGAAATGAATTGTATGAAATGTGGATTATATATTAATAAATCTATTAAAAAGTATAAGAATTTTCTGAAGCATTATGTAATTTTCTCAATTTCCCACCTCAACTATTTCCCAAAGTTAAGAAAAAAGAGATTTCAATCTCCATAAAAATCAGACCATATGTTTTAACTACCCACAATATCACTTGTTATATTATCTTAAGAACTGCACCAATTTCAGGAAGTAGATCAACACCAAAAATGTTTAATTCCCAAATGTCATACCCATTTATCACCCAAAACTGAGGCCAGAACTAGGAGTTAAAAATGACCTGATTTAAACAAAGTGAAAGTATCTCAATTTAGATTCAACAATCTAAACTAAACAAATGCACACAAGCACTGAGGCAAAGAAATTTTAAAAAGAAGAGAATTTACTAATTGAAGATAAACCTACTGAAGTGAACTAGAAATTTCACTTTGCATCAGATAGCTTTTAGTTGCTTTCAGTATCAAACTATATAATATGCCCATTCCCCACTTGTAATATGGTCAAATCTTTCTTAGAAATTTCTTTAACAAATTTATATATGTCTTCAAATTAAAGTTAACTATAAAAACCTACCGAACCAACAGCACCAAATCCAGTATTGGTCTGCCCAAAGAGACCTGTTCCTGTTCCAAATGCTGTCCCAGTGCTGGTGTTTGTAGCTGTCCCAAAAAGACCTCCAGGCTGTGAAGCTTGGGTTACTCCAAATAAACCCTGAAAAAGTTAACACAGATTGAAAGATATCCTATAATGGTCAGTTTTCCTAAAAAGTCTGAGATTAATAAAAAAATAGTTATCATTTTTTAAAGCTTATATGATAGATACTATGCTACATACTTTACATAGAGCATTTCTTTTCCTTACAACAATCCTGAAAAGTAGGAAGTATCCCCATTTTCCAAAAGAATATAAACCTTGGAACATTTAAAAACTTGCCCAAGATGCCACAACTCCTAAGGGGCAGGACCAGAATTCAAAAATATATATAAACCCCTGTTGTTCCCAGGATGATGACCTCCAAGGTCATATGCATCTAATAAAACATGACATTAACGCCTGTGCTCTAACAGATGTCAGTATGACAAAATGAAAGCAAAATGGTGTGACTGGGTGCTTCATTTTCACAGAATCAATGAATACTCAAGCTGGGAAGTGGACTTTGAATCAAATAACTGATAATCAACTGAAAATAACCAAATCAATATGAATAGAGGTAGATGTGCAATTAATGTTAAAAAGCTTTAATTACAAATGAGAAACTACATTCATTTCCAATGAGGAAAGTCTGTATCATTCAATATTTAATAATGTATTTTATTTATGCATTAGTAAATAAAAGAAAAACATTGTGCTAATGGACTATTGCTGAATTGAATGGGAATTAGCCGTACTATGTTGTAAACAATTTTATTGAGACATAATTCACACATTATAAAATTCATTCATTTACAGTGGACTATTTAGTGGCTTATGCTGAGTTGGGCAACGATCCCCACTATCTAAATTTAGAACATTTTTGTCACCCCACAAAGAAATCATGGATCCATTAGCAATCACTCCTCATCCCTAGGCAATCACTAATCTACTTTTTGTTTCTATAGATTTGTCTGTCTAGTCTGAAAATTTTATATGAATACAATCATAAAAAATGTGCTCTTTTATGACTGATTTCTTTCACTCAGCATGTTTTCAAAGGTCATCCATGTTGTAGTATACCTCAGTACTTCACTCTATTTTATGACTGCATAATATTCCATTGTATGGCTATACCACAATTGGTTATCCATTCATTGTTAATAGACACTGGGTTGTTTCACTTTTTAGTTATTATGAATAATGCTGTTATCATCATTTGTATACAAGTTTGTGTTTTTATTTCTCTTGGGTAAATGCCAATTGTGTGCAATTGATGGATCATATTACAATTCTATGCTTAACACTTTCAGGAACCACCAAACTGTTTTCAAATGTGGCTGTACCATTTTACATTCCTACCAGCAATATATGAGAGTTGCAACTTCTCCAGGACCCTGTCAATACTTATTACTATCTGTCTTTCTCATTATATCCTTCCAATTGGGTACTGAAAGTGGTATTGCATTGTGATTTTGATTTCTATTTCTCTGATGACTAATGATGTTGATTGACCATCCTTTCATGCCATTTGTATATTTTCTTTGGAGAAATGTCTATTCAAATCCATGTCTACTTTTTAATAGGTTATTGTCTTCTTATAATTGAATTATAAGAGTTCTTTATATACTGTGGATAGAAGTCCTATATCACATGCATGATAAGCTATTGTTTTCTTCTTTATTCGCAGATTTTCTTTTTTGTTGTTGTTTGAGACAGAGTTTTGCTCTGTTGCCCTGGGTAGAAAGCAGTGGTATCATCATAGCTCACTGCAACCTCCAACTCCTGGCCTCAAGCAATCCTCTTGCCTCAATCTCCAAAGTAGCTAAGACTACTACACACTACAAAGCCCAGTTAATTTTTCTGTTTTCAGTGGAGACAGAGACTCTTGCTCAGGCTGGTCTCAAACTCCTAAGCTCAAGAAATCCTCCCATTTCGGCCTCCCAGAGTGCAAGGATTACAGGCATGAGCCACTACGCCTGGCCTGCAGGTTTTTTTTCACTTTATTGATCATATCCCTTTAATGCACAAAAAGTTTTTAATTTCTTTTAAGAGATAGAAACTCATTATGTTGCCCAGGCTGGAGTACAGTAGCTATTCATAAACATAATCATATTGCACTACAGCCTTGAACTCCTGGCTTCAAGCAATCCTCCTGCCTTAGCCTCCCAAGTTTGAAGTTTTTAATTCTGATGAAGCCCAACTTATCTATTTTTTTCTTTTACTGCTTTTGCTTTTGATGTTATACCTAAGAAACTACTGCCTAATTTGTTTTATTCTAAGAGTTTTATTTACATTTTAGTTGTTGCATTTAGGTATTTGATTCATTTTGAGTTAAATCCATTTTGGAGTTAACTCAATAATGTGAAGCAAGCCCTTTCTTTTGTATGTATTATAAATAATCAGTTGTTCCAATACCACATACTGAAAAGACTATTCTTTCCCCACTGAATTGTTTTGGTACCCTTGTTGAAAATAATTTATCATGTTCTTTTTCTTTTAAAAAAATATTTTTATAGACAGGGTCTCACTCTGTTGCCCAGGCTGGAGTGCAGTGGTACAATCATAACTCATTGAAGCCTTAAATTCCTGGGCTCAAGTGATACTCTCGCCTCAGCCTCCTGATTTGCTGGGACTACACCACCACACCTGGCTAATTTTTCTTATTTTTTGTAGACTCAGGGTCTTACTATGTTGCCCAGGCTGGTCTTAAACTCCTGGCCTCAAGCATGCCTCTCACCTTGGCCTCCCAAAGTGCTGGAATTACAGGTATGACCCACCAAACCTGGCCACCCTCAAGTCTTAAGAACTGCAGCAGAGGCTGAACTTGCCAATTTGACATGATTAGAAGCATCACTAATTAACTCTACAAATAAAACCTGGAGGCCAGGCGCAGTGGCTCATGCCTATAATCCTAGCACTCTGGGAGGCCAAGGTGGGAAGATCACTTAAGGTCAAGAGTTCGAGATCAGCCTGAGTGAGACCCCATCTCTACTAAAAATATAAAAAGTTAGCCAGGCGTGGTGGCATGCGCCTGTAGTCCTAGCTCCTCAGGAGGCTGAGAGAGGAGGATCGCTTGAGCCCAGGAATTTGACATTGCCGTGAGCTAGGCTGATGCCATGGCACTCTAGCCCGGGCAACAGAACAAAATTGTCTCAAAAAACCAAAAAACAAACAAACAAAAAAAACGGAATTAACTATGGTCCTGTTTCCTTACCATGGTGTTGGTACTTGGCTGTCCTAGGGTATTGGTATTACCAAAGGAAAAGCCAGTGTTCTGGGTGGTTGTGGCCTGGCCAAAAGGTTTGCTGAAGAGGCTGGTAGTCTGCTGATTCTGTTGTCCAAAGAGACCACCTGGATTGGTTCCAAATCCAGTTGTACCTTTCAAAAAAGAAAAAAAATGAAAAAAAAATCTAAAAACAAAAAACCAAAACCTCACATTATCTAGTTACTTCAATAGTCTTATGTTATCTACTTATCTAAATTATCCTAGATTCATTCACTACTCAATAACCATTTCATTTTCCAACCTTCACCTAACTCAAGATTTGGTTAAAACTTTAATTTCTACAATAACACCATGATTCAAAGAAGCCTGGCTAGGTTAAATAATCTCTTTTTGTTTTTGTTTTTTGAAATAGAGTCTCACTCTGTCACCTGGGCTAGAGTGCTATGGTGTCAGCCTAGCTCACAGCAACCTCCAACTCCTGGGCTCAAGTGATTCTCCTGCCTCAGCCTCTCGTTTAGATGAGATTAGAGGCATGCACCACCACGCCAGGATAATTTTTCTATTTTTATTAGAGACGGGGTCTTGCTCTTGCTCAGGCCGGTCTCAAACTCCTGAGCTCAAGCAATCATCCTGCCTCAGCCTCCTAGAGTCCTAGGATTACAGGCATCAGCCACCACACTTGGCCTGATCTTTCTTTGAGAGGCTATAGCTTTCTTCTATTCACAAGATAACACACTCAAAAGTCTGCATGTGTATATTGTAACCTTGTTAGTCTAAATTATTCTTGAGGCTTTTTCTTTACATCAATATATCCAGCACAGGGTGTGATACATAGTATTCAATAATAAATATATGTGCTATACTAAATCACAGAATACCAAGACTGAAAAGAACATCAAATGTCACTTAGATAAATATGTGTTTATTTGTGTGTCTGTGTATGTGCATCTCTCTAGAAGGCTATGAAAAAACTAACTTTTGCTTGTCTCTAGAAAGGAAACTGGTGGCTATGGGAGGGATATAAGGAAAGTATACAACTTTTTTTGAATTTTGGGAAATTTGTATCATATATTACTTTTGCAAAAGCATTTTCATAAAGTAATTTAGTCATTCTAAACTCCTCTTGTGCAACCTACGTTAAATCAATTGTTCAACAAATCATACCAGTTCTATAATCAAACTGGGTCCAGAATCTGACCTTTTTCCTCTCCTCCTTGTCTAAGCCACCATCACCTCTCCCATGGATGGAGCAATAGCTTTCTGTTTTCCCCCTGGCCCCTTTACAATCTACTCTCAATATAGCAGCTTTCAGAAAGATCCTTCATTCATAACGTGACTTCTCTTTCAAAATAATTCTTAGGGCTTCCCAAATCAAATAAAAATTCAAGTCTTAATATTGGCCCACAAAGTGCTATAAAATATGGTTCTTTCCCTTGCCCTCTCCTCTTTGGTAAAAACTCAGGGTTTTCAGGCTGGGTGTGGTGGCTCATGCCTGTAATCCTAGCACTCTGGGAGGCTGAGGCGGGAGGATCACTTGAGTTTAGGAGTTCGAGACCAGCCTGAGCAAAAGTGAGACCCCGTCTCTATAAAATAAAAAAAATTAAAAACTCAAAGGGTTTTCAGACTTAGAATGCTCCTCGCCTAGAAATCTGTACAACTTGCTCCTTTCACCTTCTTTGGAAAGGTCACTGTTCAAATACCACCTTCTCAAGTGAAGCCCTTTTAATCATCTCCATTTTACACTGTCTTTCTCCCTACTCCCACATATATACCAGACACTCTCTATTCTTCCAGTATCCTTGACTTATTTTTCTTCATAGCACTTATCATGTTGTACAATTAATTATGTTTTACTTTTAGTTGTCTGTCTCTCCTCAACATAATCCAATACAATATCAAGTGCTTACTAGTTCCAAAGGCAGTTTTGTTCTGACCATAGGCAAAGCCTGAATTAGTGGTAGAGGAGCTGAAGAGTCCTGTCGCACTGGAAGTGGCTGGAGAAGACCCAAACAAGCCAGCACTGGTACCTGATCCCACCTGGTTCTGAGGGCCTTTCCGGTTAGCCTGATAATCCTCTAAACGAAGTTCCTGAATGGAGGAAAAACACACTTTCAATCTTAATGTGCAGCCAAAAATAATTACTTAGAAGACTAAATACTTGAACTTAGTATTCAAGTTCTACGTTCACTTAGGAACCAAGACTAAAAAAGAGAAAACTACAGAATGGCATTAACTTAATATCATTACAGAAAAACATTTCTAATAGATATTATTAAATAAAATCTATGCCATAATTATCATAAAACTACAGGCCAAAGAGCTGACCAAATCTTAATTTTAATTTTCTTTTACAAACAATAATACTTCCTTTTAGTAAAATGCTATATAGTAATCTTCTCTACCCCCATCTAAGTGTAAAAATTTGTTGATTAAAAGATGAAAGATCCATGCGGTTCAGAAAATTTAGGGAAAGAAGTAATAAAGTTTAACAATATTATCTCAAGTCAGGGTGTTTCTGCACACGCCAATAAAGCAAGGACAGTCTGGGATGTAGGAAGAAGCAACCACTACAATCAAGGACAGTCAAAATGTACAATAATCTATTAGAGAGTAATGAGAATGAACAAACTGTAATACATGAACAAACATGGATGCACATTTCTATGCTGAAAGATAGACACAAAAGAGTACATAACGTAAGATTCAATCTATATCAAGTTCAAAAATTGGCAAAAGCTGGGCAGTAAAGATAGTGGTTACCTTTGAAAGGGGAAGACTGTAACTTGGGGGAAGGCAGGACACAAGGGAGCTATCTGGGATGCTGGTAATGTTGTTATGTGATTTGGGTCCTTTCATTTAGTAACAACTTATTAAGCTGTACATTTCTCATAAGTTTATTCAAAACATATTTGTGTGGGCGCACACACACACACACATTGCCCAGTGTAGTACGAGCAACATCCAAGGAGAACAGACCATTAGAGGAGCTATACCTTTGCATACACTTGAATTATTATCCCTGCCTGAAAAAAAAAATGATATCTAAAAACAATACATAATTTTTAATAACAATTTGGTCAATGTTAATTTTTTACATAAACCTAAGATGAAATCACTTGATTCTAAAAATAATCAAAATTGTTTTAAAAAGCTGCTTTCCAAAAGAATCAAAAAGTTATGCTGATATTCTACATTGTATTTTACTGACCTCTAGTGACTTGCTTTCATATTCTTTCATAGCAGTAATACATTGGTGTTTGGTACTGATGTTAGTGCTAACTCCAGCTTTGACCATAGTATCTGTACCAGTTGGAGGCTGCAAAGGATAAAGGTAAATTTGTTAAATCCAAGCTTTATATTCCTACCCTCACAAACACAATTCCTCAACCACTGAACTCTAACTAAACTAGTCTCCTAGGTCTTCTATAATGTGATGGTTTAAGGAGTGCTTGATTAAATATATTTCTGATCTCTCCCTACATCAAGGTTATCTGAATAAATAAATCTTATAAACAATGTAATCACAGACCCAGAGATTAATCCCATAACCCAATCATCCAATTATATGCTAAAACACATGTAATATTATATGCATAAGGAAAGCTTACCCAATTTACCCAACATACACAGTTAAACCTCTATATCTAAGTATTAATACTACTTCCTATTCTGCCCTGAAGTGTCTACTTTATTAACTGTTGTTACATTTAAGAAATACAGGAAGGCCGGGCGTGGTGGCTCACGCCTGTAATCCTAGCACTCTGGGAGGCCGAGGCGGGTGGATCGCTCAAGGTCAGGAGTTCGAAACCAGCCTGAGCAAGAGTGAGACCCTGTCTTTACTAAAAATAGAAAGAAATTAACTGGCCAACTAAATATATAAATAGAAAAAAAATTAGCCAGGCAGGGTGGCACATGCCTGCAGTCCCAGCTACTTGGGAGGCTGAGGAAGAAGGATCGCTTGAGCCCAGGAGTTTGAGGTTGCTGTGAGCTAGGCTGACGCCATGGCACTCTAGCCCGGGCAACAGAGTGAGACTCTGTCTCAAAAAAAAAAGAAATACAGAAGCCTGTTTTATTCCCTATAGCCTTATGAGGAAAAAGGCACAATAAGTAACGAAAGATTCCTACTTCAACTGTCATTTTTCTCAACTAATGTACTTTCCAGGGGGCATCACACAGTATTTTTCGCTATCATTTATATTTAACTTTAAATTCAGGACTCTAAATTAAGTATTATAAATTAACTACCTTATCTGAGAAATTCTTCATTTTCCAGACTAAGTTTTAATAGGAAGTTTTATTTCTGCAAGAAATTTCCATTAGGCTAATTGTAACTCCATTCCTATCCTAAGCATCCCTCAACCATTTACAATAGGTGGTATTCCACATATTTTTATAAACAAAATCCTCTACTCGAACCCTCTACCCAACCCTGAACAAAAAAAAGAAAGCACAACATTCTACTGCCCCATTGTGCCATTTCATCAACAAAGTTTTATTTTTCAACTGCTACACAATATAGATGAGTTATTCCACATATCTCCTCCTTAAAGAGGCCAATAATTTTTCTATAGATTGTCCCTTACTCTTCATTTCTATAAAGAATAGTCAAGCATTCAGAAGCCACATTAACACAGTAAATTCTAATTCTACCTTATACTAGCTTATTATAATCACATTTGTTTGATTGGGATGACCATAATTCATACATATCTCATAATCTAGATTTGTTTCACAACTTCTCCTGTCAACTATACAACTATTTACAGATTTTGTTTTTAACATATCTTTCAATAAGGGTCGAACTAGGCTGGAAAGAGAGGCAATTTCACAATTCATCCTGCAAAGAAATATACAAATGGGAAAGAAACATACTCCACAAAGACTGGAAGAAAATACATACATTAAATTTAATAGTAGTCCCAGTAGGAGCAGCTGTAAAACTACTTGGTCCAAAGAGGGAGCCAGATGTGCTGCCAAAAGGATTAGAGGTGGTATTTGTAGTTCCAAAGAGTCCTCCACTGCTAGTACTAGTTCCAAAATCTACAAATTAAAAAAATGAGATGGTAATTAAAAAAATTTAAGAATATATAAAATATCTTGGAATTGGCTGCACCACTAGAGCAATAATATTTTCACATCTCAAGCATTTTATCATTCAAATCTCCTGACCAAGTATTATTTTATACAGATACACACAGCAGATATTTTATACATACACACACAAACTTCCAGGCTCACAACTTTCCAGTGAAACAAATTCTGAATCTGTTAGTCAGCTAAGCATCCATGAAGCCCTTCTTGGGCGTATTAAGGAAGCAAGTTCCAAAGAAATACTACTTTGTTTCATCATAAATTTCATCTCATTCCTCCTTTCTTAGTAAGACTAGATGCTGAATGAACTTGTCTTTCTGAAAACATCTTGCTACAAGAAACTTCAACAATGGCCGGGTGCAGTGGCTCACGCCTGTAATCCTAGCACTCTGGGAGGCCAAGGCGGGAGGACTGCTTGAGCTCAGGAGTTCGAGACCAGCCTGAGCAAGAACCCCTATCTCTACTAAAAATACAAAGACATTAGCCAGACAACTAAAAATAGAAAAAATTAGCTGGGCATGATGGCCCGTGCCTATAGTCCCAGCTACCCGGGAGGCTGAGGCAAGAGGATGGCTTGAGCCCAGGAGTTTGAGGTTACTGTGAGCTAGGCTGACACCACGGCACTTTAGCCTGGGCAACAGAGTGAGATTCTGTCTCAAAAAAAAAAAAGAAACTTCAACAAGGGTCACAGTATGTTTTATTTACATAAATTATTAATTTATCCATGCATAACAAAAAAGTTTAAAAGCAGTCCTATTAGGGAAATCAAACATAGGTTAATGGAAAATTTCACCCAAAAAACCACTTAGAAAAATTAGTAGGCATTGTCAGTCATTTTATAGAAACTGATAAATAGCAGATCTTCCACAATTTCCTTACTTTTCCAAAAAGCTGAGTTTTTAAATATTACATACAAGTGAATTTAACTGTTACTAAGGAATATTATTTCTCAAAATATGAGATGCTACTTCTAAAGTTATATATATCATGTATCATGATAGAAATAACAGTAAGCAATAAAAATTTATCTGCCAATATTTAATATTAAGTGACATCCTAATTACCAAGTTAAAAGAACCGTGATTTCTCATTGGCAAACTGCTATTATTTCTTTTTTAAAACGCCCTAATATATGTTAAAATAAGCAGGCATATCTCTTTTGAATTAGCACTTTAGATTACATTTTATATTGTCATAGTTAAATATTTCAACATCCCACAAACAATTCTCTCTCTTTGGAAAATAGTAATACCTGGCTAAGTACTCATTCTGCCATACTCTTGTGTCAGAAATGACCTCATAAGGCACTACTCATCAAATGACTCTCATAAGGCACTACTGATCAACTAGCAGTGGTTGCCTCAAAGTACACTACTGTGTAGAGAAGGAGACCCAGGTCACATCTGGACTTAAGGAGAAAGAAGCTATCAATTAAAAACATCTGCTGTCATGTCCAGTATTTGTCATTCCTGCCCTAGGCTCTTCACATCAAATGTAAAACAGAAGCATGAAGAAGGCTCCTATGTAGCACAATACTACTGACTATAACATATTCTTCCTTGAAATTCTCCTGTCTTAATATCAAAAACACTACTCTGGGGCTGGGTGCAGTGGCTCAGTGGCTCACACCAGTAATCTTAGCACTCTGGGAGACTGAGGCGAGAGGATTGCTTTGAGGCCTGAAGTTCGAGACCAGACTGAGCGACATAGTGAGAACCCATCTTTACAAAAAAATAGAACAATTAGCTGGGCTAATGGAGGAGTGTGCCTGTAGTCCCAGGTGTGTGGGAGGCTGAGGTAGGAGGATCATTTGACCCCAAGAATTTAAGGTTGCAGTGAGCTATGATGACGCCACTGCACTCTAGCCCAGGTGACAGAGCAAGATCCTGTCTCAAAAAAAAAAAAAAAACCAACCAAACAAACAAACAAAAAAACCACTACCGATCTGGCTTTTCATCCTATCTCTGGCCATTCTACATCAGGCAACTCTTCCTCTACTTATCTTTTAAATACTAGTGCTTCTCAGATTTCCACCCTTAGAAAGATGCACATATCCTCTTTCTTTCTAGCCTAATTAAACTTTTCAATACATTTTGAAATATTCCTCTTCCCATGTTTTTGCCATTTGGTAGGAAAAGGAGGTGGGTGAATAAAGGCAATAGAAGAAAAGACAAAACACTCAATAAGCAAACCAAATTATTAGATGCAGAAGTCCAGTGATGTCCTACTTACTCCCAAATCCAGTTGGTTTATTCTGTGCAAAGGCATTATTTTGGGATGAGAAAAGACTGGTCCCTGTGCTTGCAGTTCCAAACAAGCTATTTGATGTTCCTGTTGATGTACCAAACCCAAAGCCAGTGCTTGTGGAGGTAGCTGGCTGGCTAAATGAATTCGTGCCAAATAATCCTCCTGAGGAGAGAGAGAGTGGGAGAAAAAAAGTTAAATAAATCAGAGTCACTTAGTAAAGTGGCTCTGCCACCCTGCCAGCTACAAATAAACCAGCTGTATTCCAAATAAAGCCCTTACCTGGTTTGGTCTGTGAATTTCCAAATAGGCCTCCAGTATTATTGCTAGAACCAAATGCAGATGTTCCAAATGCCCCTCCACTAGTAGTGCCAAAGCCAGTATCTGAAAAAGCATAATCCAGGGTAAATTTGAATTCAGAATAAAATCTGAATCAGGTGACCGAATGAAAAGGGTTTTAATATTTCTTAGCATTTTGCATTTGAATAGAACCACTAGTCTAATTTAAAAAGTTTTGTTCAAAATTCCATCAGAAGCCAGGGGCAGTGGCTCAGCCCTGTAATCCCAGCACTCTGGGAAGCCAAGGCAGGAGGATCACTTGAAGCCAGGAGTTTGAGATCAGCCCAGGCCACATAGTGAGACCCTATCTCTACAAAAAATTTAAAAAATCAGCCAGGTGTGGTGGCATGTGCCTATAGTCCCAGCTACTCGGGAGGGTGAGGCAGGAAGCCCACTTGAGCCCAGCAGCTCAAGGTTGCAGAGAGCTATGATTTCGCCACTGCACTCCAGCCTGTGCAACAGAGTGAGACCCTGTCTCTAAAAAATAAAAATAAAATCAAATAAATTCCATCAGAGTATTACTTAACGGAGTAAAAATCAAGCCACAAACATTTTATTCTTTGTCCCCAAGGAAGCATGAAAACTTGAAGTCAAAGGTGTGAACTTTCAATAAAAGTTATAATGTTGATAAGTTTAAAAAACAAAAAAAGAGTGCCAGGGTACTCTTGGCATACTCAAATGACTATGAGCTACAAATAAAAGTAAAATCACCAAACTTAAAAGTATTAAAATTATTTCAATCTCCAGACATTATTATACTCCACAGTCACTGAGATGAATGGTCTTTCATTAAGGGAGAATATGAGAATGACCTTTTTCAAAATGCTTATGTTCAGGTTCCAATTCCAAAGATTCTAATTCTACAGTTCTATGATGGGAAATAGGTGCTAGGATGCAGTGAACTTGGATGACGCCACTGTACTCTACTCAGGGTGACAGAGTGAGACCCTGTCTCAAAAACAAAAAACAAAACAAAAAAAACAAATTTTAACAAAATGTTTAGAAGTGAAAAATGGTTGTTATAGGCAACTAATAACATGTGTAATACTAGGTGGAAGGAGACATGGATCTCAGGATGGAAGGTAGGGATTAGAAACCTTGACATTTTAACATTTCTGTTCCTGAATATCACATCTTGTTCAAAGAGCAAATCCCAGGGCAGTTATTCAATAAATGCATTTTGGATTTCAACCTTAAAAGAATTATTTTCTGGTCTGAAAATCAGTAACTTTCTGTTAAAAGAAACAAATAATACAAATATTTTAAATATCTTCTATTGATGATCAGAAAACCATGAAAACTCAGAACTTATTTCTATTTTCTTAAAAAAATTTAACCAAAAAAAAAAATTAACAAGATTTTATCTTGGTCATTTTTCTAAGAGTTTTTGTTATAAAGACTTAAGCAGGAATAAAATTCCTATCTAAAGCTAACAGAGTGTATTTGATC
Organism: Cheirogaleus medius; assembly: GCA_008086735.1. Classification (NCBI taxonomy): domain Eukaryota; kingdom Metazoa; phylum Chordata; class Mammalia; order Primates; family Cheirogaleidae; genus Cheirogaleus; species Cheirogaleus medius. The sequence continues at coordinate 36,096,911 of VBSM01001265.1, read as the reverse complement.
TTAATAAGAACAAGTTAATTAAGATGTTTTCCCCTCTTGTTTTAAAAAACTTACTCTGCCCAAATGTTGAAGTTGTCCCAAAGCCACCTGTGCCACCCCCAAAGGGTGTTCCAAATGATTTATTAAACATCTTCAGAATGAGTCTTTGTTTCAGAAAGCTGGAAAGAAGAAAAAATTATCACTCTTTTTAAAGACTATAGAATGCAATATAACTATTTCAGAAAATCTACCATTTTACAAATTTAGGCTTATTCAAACTATCACATATTCTCTCATTCAATATTCTAAAACTCTGTAAGATTAAATAAACCTTGTAAAATGACCTTTAATTTACACTGTTCCTGAGCCAAACAGTATCATAATATGAGGTTAAATTTCAGATTCCATCAACAACCATCCCTTTAAAACAGTATTTTCAACCTTTTTTAAACCTAAGAAACCTAAGCTCCCTTTTAGTAAAGATTTCAGGTGTACTAGGCCAGATTCATCTGAGAGGCTGTGCATCATACCCATCAAAAATGATAAGCATATTCTGCTTTCCCAACCACCTGAAATGCTAACATTATTGTCAGGCTTTTTCTCTATAGTTTGCACTGCAAAATGTTTTTTTCTCTAGTTTTTGGAAGATAAAATACCGTTTATCAGTAAATGTAAATTATGCATACCACTCCTTCCATCTCCAAATCCCAGAGATTCTGATGCCCTGATATTCTCTTTGAGATTACTTCCTAAGACTATTCTTTATGGTCCCCTACTTATGTGTCTTCTACTTTATCTGAGAATATTGCAGAAAACCTTTGATGAAAACCCCTCACTTCATGTAAATGATTTTCCCTCAGTATCCAAACTATGCACCTCGTCATTTAATGAACTGGACTCACAAACTGTTCTAACAACTACAAAGGGAAGTTTGGTTTTTCCTCCCCTCGATTTGAATAAATACAAATCAACACTATGGTTACTCAAATGTAACAGCAGCTCCCCCCTCCACAAATTTTCCTTAAATTTAAAACCTGCTACCAGACAAGAAAATAATGAGTAAACTACTTTTAATGTAAAAATTCTGAAAATAGCCAATCATAAATTCCAGATTTGGAATTTATGACAGGTATGATGATTTTTCTACTACATACGTATAATAGTCTTTTCTTCTAGTAAAATCATGCCTTGTTCATATAATTAAATTACATTTTGAGGTGCTCCTCACAATGTTCTAGTGTCCCATTAGCACTTTTGGCTGCTTTAACGCTAGAACATCTGGTGCAGCAGCGGGAAAGATGAGGCTGTCCCTTAAATACATGATGCTTTGTAGAAATCAACGTTCCCTCCCCTAAAATTCCCTAGGAAAAAAAAAATTCATCACTTAGTTCTTTATCCCAACATCCAGGAATTGAATGACTTCTTTGATTAAACAAAGCTCACTGAAAGCAATGGTTCTGGAGGGTCACATCGAAATTAACTGGCAAGCTTTTCAAAATACAAACCCCTGGGTCCTATTCTAGAAACAGTAAACCAAAATGTCTAGGGTTGGGATGCAGACATTTGCTTTTCAAAAGGCTCAAATGACTCTAAAGCCCTTAGAACTCAAAGCTGTATTTCATATAATCATCATTTATCTTTCAGTAACAAGATCTGCTTTAAGTTTTCTGTTTTCCCCATTTATTAGGTGTCACCAAGTGACAGCAAAGGCCTTGACAATATTAACTGGTGACTCTCCTTCCAGGGGAAATATTCTTGGAAGTGCTTAGCATAAGTTTAGACTTCTATGGATCTGCCTACATCGGCATTTCAACAGTTTATTCGGAATGGACAGTTGTGCTAGGGGCTAAGATGTCTCAACCAGCCAACTCATTTTTATTGTAATCTCTCATACTACTGTCCATACTAGAACCACTTTTCTCTATTCAATGACTATGATTTTTGACCCATCATCAGTAAGGCAAAAACTTTCAGTCGCAATGCAGTTATCATGGTAAATTTGACATGTATTTTCTTATTCACCCCCATGAATAGCAATCTGTTTGTGTAAATCTGACATCTTCTATACAGCAGACATGTCAGAATTCAAAAACCGAATAACAGTTTTGCTCTGTGAAATTTGTTGTTATAAAAGACTTTAGTGTTAATTTGGTCTCAGTGGCAGTAGATTCTACAGACATTAGGTTCCATAGCTCCTAATAGTTAAATTTTTTGATTTTTAACAATTTTATCCTAACACAGCATCGCACATATATTTTACAAAGAAGTAGTAATAAAAACACAGATTGCTTGTTTAACCAAGTATCCTAAAGCATGTACTTGAAGTTATATCATTATTTTTTATTCTGAAAAGCTATGCAGCTTATATTCTAAAAATTATTAAAACATATACCACTGTTTATGTAAAAATAAATAAATAAATAAAGTAATAATAAATATTCTGGAAAACACCTCACTGTTTATAAGCTCTGTTATATATTATTTCAACAATCTTAAAAGGCTGGTATTATGTATGTATCACACTTGTATTTTACAGATGGGAAAACAGCATAAAGTATTTTGCAAGTTTCCCAAGGTCAAAGTTAAACCTATATTCTAACTTCCCATGGACACCTTCAATCCTAGGAAGATAATAAGCAACAAGCAAAAACATGTGTAATATTAAGGAAATTTACCTATTCCAGACCCAAGAACAAGGGACAATGCAAGGAGCAGACCCAATTTAGATTCATGGAAAAAAGTTTCTCACTCAAACTCAGCCATCTTCTTAGTTCTGGCAAGGATGAACTTGGCTTAGTCTCTACACCTTATACTGGGATAAGTGTTTTCTTAAAGATTATTACCACAAAGCAAATCAAGATTATAGAAAACACCTTATAATTTTTATTATAATTGCTAGAAATTAAATAGCTAATATATTTAACCCATTGCTCTTCAAACAAATCATTCATTTTCCTTACTCTGTGTAAATGTCACTGACTCAATGAAAAATGACCAAACAGCCTCCTAATTTATTCTTCAAAATCTAGCTGAAATATTGTCTCTTCTATAAACCTTCTCTAACTCCCTCTAGCAATTAGTCACTCCTCTGGGCTTCCATAGTACATTATGATTTCTTTGCATGTATCTATCTTGACCCTGAATCCCTATACTGGACACTGTGAAACATCAACTACACGGATCTTCCCTTAGGGCTGAAGATTTGTTGTACCAGCTACTGAAAAGTACTACCAGAAGACAGCCCTTAGCTGTCAGTTCTCTTCAGAATTACTACTGCTTAAAAGAGTTGTCTCACCCAAGGTCACACCCCCTTTCTAGGACAGCCCACCAATATCTATGGCCAAAGGCCAGGCTCCTTTGGCCCAATTCAGGATAACTTCAAAGGGTGATTCCAGTTTCCTACTCCTATGGGATTGGCAGACATCTTCATTAAGCACAACTCAGTTTCTCCCTCAGATGGTTACTGCTTCCTTCTCTTCTCTCCTACAGGTAGTAATCCCAAGACATTTCCTTAAAAAAAAAAAAAAACTTATGCAGGACTATCTCTAATTCAGAGTCTGTTTCCAAAGGGACTCAACCTCTGAATTCCCCCAACCCTCCTCTTCCCCCTCCCTCTATACAATGAACTTCTCTGGAGTAGAGGCAATATCATTTACTATCCCAGAACCTAACAGAAGTTCTGAAAAATTTAATGACAATCACCACTAATGTGTTTTTTAAACACACAGAATGAATGATCAAATTACTTTAGAAGTAAATTCTAACTTAAAAACAAAATTATGCTAGATTAATTCTCACAACAAAAGGAAGCCATGAAAGAGATGATTCCTGGTGGAATTTATCATTTAATTCAGAAGTTGCAAAAAGGAAGAGATCACAAAATGGCTGGATGGAACCAACAGGCACTTTTTGCTTGGTACACTGTATACATATGGTATATTATACACATATGTGTGTATGGACAAATGTTTATGTATACGAATGTATATTTTAAACTGATTGGTAACATTTAAAATAGGAATATAGCAAAAAAACAGATTTTTGACTTCTCATGAAAAACCTGATAATTAAGCAAACGAGGACTGTAGTCATTCCATGGCAATAACAGGCTGGAGCTTAGTAGCAACTCTTTCCCTCCCTTTGGTGAGAGCATATTACCCACTCAATATAGCTCATTTTCATCAACAGCCTGGTCCCACTAGGTTTTGACTTTATGGCTGCTAACAATAATCAGAGAAAGGACTCAGGGAGTGACTCATGCTTATAATCCTAGCACTCTGGAGGCCAAGGCCGGAGGATCACTTGAGCTCAGGAGTTTCAGACCAGCCTGAGTAAAAGCGAGACCCCCATCTCTACTAAAGATAGAGATTTAAAAAAAAAATTAGCCAGGCCTGGTGGTGTGCGCCTGTAGTCCCAGCTACTCAGGAGATGGAGGCAGGAGCATCACTTGAGCCCAGGTTACTGTGACCTAGGCTAAAGCCACGGCGCTCTAGCCCAGGGGGATTGGGGGCCAAATGGAGTAATATTCTGTCAAGAAAGGAAAGAAAGAAAGAAAGAAAGAAAAGAACCTCCTAAGGATCCAATGAGGTAGGTATTTTTATTCCTATTTTACAAATGGTGAAACTGTGGCACAAGAACCAACTTGCCCAACACAAACTATTATTGATGCTAGAAGCTGTGCTCCTAGAGCATAGAGCCTAGGGCTCCTAGTGAAAGAACACTGACAATTAAAAGGAAATGACGGCCGGCCAGGCGCGGTGGCTCACGCCTGTAATCCTAGCACTCTGGGAGGCCGA
>VBSM01001265.1:36077829-36090807 GCA_008086735.1 Cheirogaleus medius | reverse complement strand
TAAAATTAATTCAAAAGTTTAAAAAAGAGGGAAAAAAAAAAACACCCTGCCACTTGCTACTGTGTAGTTGTAGTAATTCATGATATTTAATCTCTTAGACCTCGATTTCTACATTTGAATAATAGGGATTATACAGCCTACACAAAAAAACTGTTAGGAAAGAGAACAAAGTTGCTTCACTGGAGCCCCTCAAGAGTAGCTTTTTGTTTAGTTTCTCAATGGGTATTTTATAATACATTCAATTAGAAAACTGTAATAATTTCCCCTCACTCTAAACCTTGATTAATCAATGCCTAGCTAGACCTCTATATGTAATAATTTATTTTCTCAATACATAAGTGTTATGATGCTGACCACTTACCACAATCATAAAGCACCACTGTAAACAACAGGAACCAACAAATCCCAAATTGGACATTGTAGCTTAGGCCTAAAATCTCAGTGACATTTTTTTTTTTTTTAAAAGAGTCTGGCTCTGTTGCCCGGGTTAGAATGCCATGGCATCAGCCCAGCTCACAGAAACCTCAAACTCCTGGGCTCAAGCAATCTTTCTGCCTCAGCCTCCCAAGTAGCTGGTACTACAGGCATGCACCACCATGCCTGGCTAATTTTATATATATATTTTTTTAGTTGTCCAGATAATTTCTTTCTATTTTTAGTAGAGACAGGGTCTCGCTTTTGCTCAGGCTGGTTTCGAACTCCTGACCTTGAGCAATCCTCCTCCTGCCTCGGCCTCCCAGAGTGCTAGGATTACAGGTGTGAGCCACCACACCCCCAGCGACTGGGGCTGAAGCAGGAGAATTGCTTGAGGCCAAGAGTTTGAGACCAGCCTGGGCATAATGAAACTTTTTTTTAATTTAGCTGGGCGTGGTGGCACATGCCTATCTATAGTCCTACCTACTCAGGAGGCTGAGGCAGTAAGATAACTTGAGCCCAGGAGTTCAAGGCTGCCATGAGCTATGATCACACCACTGCTCTCTAGCATGGGAGACAGAGCAAGACTCTGTCTCTTAAAAAAAAAATGTGTCACTGATAAAGCAATAAAAATTATTAATTTTACTAATTCTCAACATTTCTATCAAGAACATTTTTAATACTCTGTGATTATCTTTTAGGGTGAAATGGGAAGTACTCAAAAGCACTTACACCATTTTTAGTGTAAAGAATGAATAAACTATGATTATTAAGATTTGATGCAAAAATTAGTATTTTGAAAATGTGTTCAACACTGTGAGCCCGTCAGCTTCCGAATTCTTACATAGACTTATATGATGAAATGAACAGAAACAGTAACAATCATATAACTACATTTGTTGGCCAGGTCTGCCACCACACCTGTAATCCCCACACTTTGGGGAATTGCCTAAGGCCAGGAGTTCAAGTTCATCCTAGCCCTAGTACAGTGGCTCACATCAGTAATCCCATATACTCAGAAGGCTAAGACAGGAGGATGGCCTGAGCCCAAAGAGTTCCAGCTTGAGTGACAGAGCAAGACGCTGTCTCTACTTAAAAAAAAAAAAAAAAATTGCTCAGCATTTGGAAGATATACATAACTCAGTAAGCCAGTAATTTCCAAATGACTAATGCATGATGTTATAAAATCATTTATGAGTAAAGATCCAAAGTGCAAGACAGACCAAGGTATTTTAATATAACACAGTACAAAAGTTCAATGACATGGTTTCAGATTCCGTATTGTAACGAAACTTTAAAAAGGTCTGTTGTAGTGTCAAATAACTACAATCTGAAAAGGATATTAAGATACTCCTCCCTTTTTCAACTACATACCTGTAGGAGGCTGCGTGATTTAAGCATATCACCCATCAGAATACAGAAGATTGGTAAATACAGCGGTCTTCTATTGAGCCAGGCTTCTCACTAAATTTTAAAGGTAGTTTCATAAAATTATTTATGTTAACATGAGTTTGTTTTTTGAATAAATACATCTTTTTTTCTTTTTCTTTTGAGACAGAGTCTCACTCTGTTGCCCTGGATAGAGTGCAGTGGTGTCATCATAGCTCACTGCATCCTCAAACTCCTGGGCTCAAGCGATCCTCCTGCCTCAGCCTCCAGAGTAGCTGATACTATAGGTGTACACCACCACACCTGTCTAATTTTTGTATTTTTGGTAAAGATGAGGTCTTGCTCTTGCTCAGGCTGGTCTCGAATTCCTGCCTTCAAGCAATCTTCCTGCCTCAGCCTCCCAGAATGAGCCACCATGCCTGGTCTGAATCAATATATCTTTTAAAAATTTCTCAGTTTTAATTTCTAATATAATAAGTATTAGAAATTACTGTTTGGGTCCTTAATAATTTTTAAAAATTTAAAGGAGTCCAGAGACCACAAAGTTTGGGAAATGCTATCCTAAACTACTGCTATAACCTCCTCCTAATTCAACTGCATGCCTCCAGTTTCAAATCTGCCAATCTACCCTCCCACCTTACCCACCAGCTTAAACTCACTCATAGTTTCATACTTAGCTAAATTAGAGCTATACTTTAAAGAAATAATTTTTATTTCCCTACTAAAAAGAGTGTAAGCATTTTCCATTACATTTAATTAAGTACAAACTCTTTAATATGGCAAAAAAACTATCACTGTTTATTAAATTATTGTGTATAAAGGAGAAACACCCCCCATTCATATTTAAGTTGCATCAAGTGTATCAGTGAAATAGAAAGATAATAGAATCACAAAGTATCATTTTTTTTTTTAATTCCAGAGAGAGTGGAATGAGTCAGTCCCCATGAGTGAAGAAAGATCCAGTTTTGTTTTTTTTTTCAAACTGCCTCACTGGGGGATGAAAAGTAAAATAAAATAAAATAAAAATAAATTTTTAAAAAGCTGCCTCAGCATACTGAGTAGCTGGGACTATACGCCACTATGCCCAGCAACATCACATTTAATGATATCAATTCAACTACAAGTTCTTTTGCCCCTTCCACAAAAACAGAGATACATATTGCTTGATTTACCTAATGGCCTATCCCCTTTCAAATAAGACCTTGATTTCTTATTAATATATGCCAAAGAAAGGGAGGCTACCATAGAAATGAAAGGAGAAACTAAACAAAGTGACTCTAGGACTCAACTTTTCAGCTTCCCAATACTAGATCTTGAAAATTTAGGAGCTTTTCATGGATAATTTAACAAAATGCAATGTATTAACTGACTTTACAAGCAAACACTAAACAAGAAAAAGATAGGATTTTACTAAAACATTTGAAATGTTTTCAATAAAGCAATGGTCTCAATCAGGGCAATTTTGACATATTCTTGAGACATTCTTGACTGTTACAACCTGGGGGGGGCAGTGTTATGGGTATCTAATGGGTAGGGGCTAGGAATGCTGCTAAACATCATACAATACACAAGAGAGTCTCCCACAATAAAGAATTATTTGGCCCAATGTGTCAACAGTGCCAAAGCTGAGAAATCTTGCCCTAGAAACATACTATGCCAAATACTTAGGGTCAACTGCAAAGGATGCACCAAATTCTTAGGAAATGTTTACCTACTTTGTCTCTACAGTAATACTTATTGTTAAATCTCTAAATTTATTAATCTCCCAACCTTTCAGCAAATTTCATAATTAATATATGGTCTCTTTATTGGAAATTAAACATCAGTTTTAGTATCCTTTACATCCTAGATTAATTGCCACCACATAAATATTACAATAAAATAATATAGCCAATTTTTTCCAAGCTGTAATTTGGTTTCCTAAAAATTCTACCTACTTTAGTTAACTGGGAGCTAACAAATATGAATAAAGTCAAGTACCAAAGTACCATGTAACATATAAACAGCATGGGTCCCCTTATCTGGGCTCCATATTTTGGGAGCACACCAATACTCAGACTCTTCATTGACTATTTTTAGGTTCAACTCTTCCATATTTGTTTATTTATTCAAGCAAACACACTTATTGAGGGCCTACTACATGCCAAGCAACCCGACTACAAAGACAAAAATATTTTACCACAGTCTAATAAAAATACAAATAGCTAAAATACAAAATGATATGTGCTATAAATAGAAGTGTCAAGTGTTATGGATGGAAGCTTGCAGGGTAGAGAATGCCAAGAAAGGCTTCTCAGAAGAGCGGGATGCTTGAACTGAGAAAATGTCACAGAAAACATACCCTGTTCACATTTGACTATTTAGACTACAGTTCTCTTCTGTACTACTAGTTTTCAGTGTATGCTATGTCATCTAAATAAAGGCAGAGTGACAATCTGATGTGGAAACTAATTCAGTTTCATCAAATCTTAATGGAAAGTCAAAAAGTAATTTTATCTATTTTCCAGTACTTCCATCCTGTCCAATCTCTGGTTTTGCTTTTTAAATATCCTACGTTCTTCCACCAAATAAACATACTGTTACCCAGTTCTAATGTTTCTTTCCGAATTTATAAGACTCTCACAGGAAAATGATTATCTCTCTTTTCTTCCAGTTAGCTTCTTCCTCCAAAACAGAGTTTAATTTCCTCACCTAGTCTACTACAAAACTTCACCTTGAATTCTGTACCTGAGAGGAGCCCCGAGTTCCAAGGTACAACTACAAAGTGATTGCTGTCCAGCTTTCCAAATTTTGTGGATGTTTCCTGCTTTCTATTCCAGTACTTTTGTAGGTCACTAACTGGACTTTCCTCCCAGTAGCAGACACAAGTCAAAATTCAGATTTAGAAAGGGAAACTAGCCAATGACTTGCAGTTTTATTCATTTGTTTCAATACACATCACTGACATTCTTTAACCAACTTTTAAGTAAAGTTTAGTTCTTGACGTTTAGGTTAGGGTACTACTAATGAAGGTTCTACCTTACCCTGAGCTGGTAGCAACTAAATCGGAAACGCTACGGAAGACTAAATCAGAGTACTCTAATTACCAAATATACCCGCCCCACCGACGCCTCAAAGGGAATCCTTAATAATAGGAGACTAAAACATTCAGGGAGGGTGAAGTAGTAGAAAAATTTCTAGATTTGAGTCAGGCTTTCTGGCACTGGCTAATCCTGTCTCTTACTCCAGGCTTTGGTTTCTCCATCCATAAAACCTGACTTCATTTCTAGGTCCTTATGGCAACAGTAGTCCTGAAACCCAATCTTTCTCTTCATCTGGCTTTACATGGAACACGTCAGAGAACAGGAAAGAACCTTTTACTCCACGGAACCGACCCAAATTCTCAGGTTTTATCTTAAAAAGCTAACAAACTTCCGACTCGCGCACCCTAACCCTGGGGCTGCCCATTTCCCTTAGGGAAAAACCCTGACAAATAAAACCCATTCCGCACGACGGTCAAGGAACTGCGGAGCCCATACTCAGGGTCTTAAGGAGCTGCCCCCGAAAAGGCAGGCCCACCGTGGGCTCCTAATCACCGCTGAACAAATGAATGAGTACAAACAGATAAATGGACGCTCCCTCAGCCTGGGCTGCAACTGGAAACCCCGGGCCTAGACCCCACCGACGTCGATTCCTTCCCAGAGCCAAAAGAGCCAAGCCTCGGGCAGCAGGGTCTCGGGTCCCGCCCCTCCCTCAGGCCAGAAGGTGCGCGCCGGGGCGCGAGACTTCGGAGCTGAGAGGGCCTGGGATGCCCCGCGCATCCGCCCGCCCTGAGGGGAGGAGGAGTCTGCCAGTCCGCGGCCGCCGCCGCCGCCGCCGCCGCCGCCGCCCCGGCTCCCGACTTACCGCGGTGCGGTGGAGAAGAGGAAGTGTCAGGACCTAGGGCCCAGGCCCGTCCGCCACCCGCCGCTCACAGAGCAGCGCGTGGCCCCCACGAAACCGTCGCCACCGCCACCGCTACCGACCGCAGCTTCAGGCGCAGCGCGTTGAGGGCCCGACTGCGTCACACGCCGCCCACCGTCAGAGGCTCGCTCTGGGCGCTCCGCCCTCGCTGTCTGCGCATTGGCAGACGATGCCGCCACTCTAGGCCCACCCTGTTATTCATTGGGCAACGAGTCTTTTGAAACCGAACGTGAAGGCGATCTCCGGAAAAAAGGGCGAGAGGGAAGAGGAGGGGCAAAAGGAACTACAGGGAGGAAAAGGGGAGGGGAAGAAGGAGGGACGTGGAGTCCCTCCCCCCGCCGCCGCGGTTGGCTGGGAGCTATTCGTGACGTCACACAGGCCCCTGGAAGTGGGCTGGTGAGTGGCTAGACTGGGGAGCACCCGGCGGGGTGTGGGAGTAGAGTGGTGACGCTATAACGAGACTCCGCCCCCTTCCTGCGTGCGGGGAGACTCGGGCTGCGGGAGCTCGGGCCAATCAGAGGGAAGCCCCCAGGATGGCATGGTAACTCTTCTACCCTTTCCTTGCCCCAGCGCGCGGGCGGTGATGGGAAGGTTTCCTAGTCGCTCTGCCCGCACTTCTTGGCCAGACCACGTGCGGAGCTGAGAACCCTTTGGTTGAGGGGGGGTCCGTCTGTCCGCATAGCTTGTCTGCAACTGCTCTGAGACCCTAAATCCCGACCCTCTTCTCATGACTCATGCTTGCCCCAGCACACTCTGCCTTTCTGAATTTCTAGGGTAGACATTATGAGCATTGGAGATGCCCTCAGAAAATGGCCCCCCTTAGAGCCTAGTACAGATGAGGATTCTTGGAATTTCTTTCCCAGATGCACGTTAAGAACCCCTACTTATTCTTAAAGGAGTGGTTCAAATGTTTTCGTCTTCTCTGTGGATGCGCTTGCCGACCTTCCCCAGTGAGTTGAGCTAATGCTTGTGCAGGCCTCTGTTACAGCCTTATCACTTTGTATCCTATTATTTTCCTTTCGGTTTTCTGTGCCCTGGACTCTTGGAGGTCAGAGCTGCATTTTCATCTTCTTGATATTCCTTTCCTCCCTGGGCCTAGCTCTGAGCAGAAGCCTGATATTACAAGAGGGAGAGGTGGAGGTCTCAAATAGAATAGCAGGAGCTGTATGCGAAAAGCAAAGTGCATACAGACTACACCTCCGCCACCATCTCTTCCTGGGACGTCAATACAAAATTGAAATGGGTTTTGCCCCAAACATAGATGAACTTAAATCCTCTGGGTTTTTAAGTGGTAGCAAGGGATTAGAGATAATTGATTTGTTTGTTAGAAACCCGAATTATTTGCAAGGATGGAATAAGATAGTAGATGGAAGAAACCACACATTGTAGGTGCTCAGTAGATGGTTAAAGGAAGAAAAAAAAAATGTATGAAGCACTGAGCTTGTCAAAACTGCACGGGGGTTTCGGTCTAGGTACAGTTGCTTGTTGCGCAAAGATCCAGTTATTGAGACAAAGGGTATTGCCCGCAGACGTCATGCCAGAATGGGAGAAGCTGCCTCAAATCTCTCTCCTAATAAAGGAGATCATGGGCTTTAAAGGAGGGGCCACTGTGCCTTGGGGCAGGTCAAGGTGTATCTCACAAAGGACTACATGCAGCTGAGGGAGGTGGCTCACGTCTGTAATCCTAGCACTCTGGGAGATCAAGGCAGAGGATCCCTTGAGCTCAGGAGTTGGAGACCTGCGAGACCCTGTCTCTACTAAAAATAGAAAAATTAGCCGGATTTGGTGATATGCACCTATAGTCCCAGCTACTCAGGAGGCTGAGGCAGGAGGATCCTTTGAGCCCAGGAGTTTGAGGTTGCAGTGAGCTACCATGATGCCACTGCCCTCTACCCAGGGCAACAGAGTGAGACTCTGTCTCAAAAAAAAAAAAGGGGGCTTCACACATTGGGACAGTTGTAGGCGATGGTGAATCTTGCCTTCAGGAAGTCTGCTCAGGGGCTTTTAGAATCTCATCTCAGTTGTCCTGCAGAAAATCCACCATTTCTGGGAAACAATTCAAAAGGTCAAGTAGTTAATTAAGGAAGATGATTATTTAGGGGTCATTGAAATTTTTTCAGTGGGTGGCCAGTTACAAGCTTGTGGCTCCACTGATGAGCTTCCCTCCACACTAAAAATTAATATATGGATGGACAAATTGTAAAGCTGGTTTAAACATCTGACTGCAGTCACCTTCCTCCAAACACCCCTCTTTTCCCACCACTCTCCCTTGCCTTTGCTCTACTCGAGAAAGTCATTAGCTCTCCCTGGATAGTTACAGTAACTTCCTTACTGCCCTACTGGACCTTTGATTTCTTGCCCTTCAATCCTCAAACCCAACTATGTTTAAGCCTCTCCTCTACTTATTTATTTTGGTGTCTCTAACACAAGGCACACAGTGGGTGCCCCGTAGATTTTTGATGCATGAATGAGTGAATTATTTCCTTCAGTGGGAAATAGTAGCAGAAGTGTTAGACTTTGCAGTTAGAGAACCCTGGGTTTAAATCTGAACCCAATAATGTATTAGCTAAATGAACTTGGATAAATTTCCTAGCCTCTCTGAAACTCAATTTCCTTGTATGTAAAATGGGTATAACAACTGTATTTGCCACACAGGGTTGTTGTGAGAATTAAATGAGATAATACATGTAAATACACTTAGGATAGTACCTAGTAAACAGTAAGCCCAGCAATAAGTGATATGTATTCTTTAGAAATGTCAAGGAGTTCCCATTCTAAATATTCTAAGACATGGATTCTGATACAGAAAGGGGGCTCAGAAATACATCATTTTCTTTTCTTTTGCTAAAAAATGGTTCTGAAAGAAATATGTCTTGAGTGAGTAAGCGAATGAGTACATTCAGTCCAAAGTACTAGTAGGTGTGCAGCAAAATAGTGCATGCTGTAGAAAGACCAGAGGAGTACACATTGGATGAGGAATGCTCCAGGGAGGAATTTCCTGTGACCTTAGTGATTTCCAAGGAGATCTTGTTAGGTACTCTGGTAAGCATGTGGAACCACAGGTCATCATTTCCAGGGACTCCTGACTGGTGAAGGACATCTTCGTGGAGCCAGAGGTTCCTGGCCCACCCACTCCTACTCTAATTCTCATAACACATCTTTCAGATATAATCATCTTCCTTCTTCTGCTCTGAAGACAAGGAGTTTGGTGCATGCTCACAAAAGCTTGCTAAGCCAAGCTTTGTCCTAGGCATTAGGAGGCCAGAGATGTGCACAACTCAACACTTTGCTCTTGCCAAGAAAGAGCTAAGGAAAGTCCAGCTCTGTCCTAGGAGCCACCCATGACTTGAGAACTCACTGTATGCTGCTATGAAGGATTGGTGCTCAGGGAGGAGACAGATCTATAAGGACTGCAAAATAATAGAAGGGCAAGAGACTTCCTTCCAGAGTAATGGTTTCCTGATTTCCTAGATGGTTTTCTAGATTTCCTATATGGTGCATTGGAAAGAGCAGCAGAGCTGGAGTCAAAACTAAGTTCAAGTCCTAGATCTGCTACTTTTTATATCTTGCACAAATTATTTAACTATTTTTTGCTCCAGTTTCCTTGTCTATGAAATGGATACAATACTTTGTATTTTGTAAGGTGGTTGTGAAGGTCAAATGGAATTTGCAAGGATTGGGCACTGTTTGGCCCATAGTAAGCACTCAGTAAATGTTGATTTCCCTTCCTCTTTTCCTATAACTTGATAAGGAAGGGTGAGGTTTATAAATAGCATATAATTGCATTTTTAGAAATGCTATGTGAATATGTTTGACTTTTAACTAGAAAATTTAGTTAATTACATTTAATGAATTTCCTAGTATTGTCAGGATTTTGTCTAACATATTATGCTTTCTATTTTGTCCAACCTTTTTCTTTTTCTTTCTTTTTCTTTTTTTTCTTTTTTAATTTTTTTGAGACCAGGTCTGGCTCTGTTGCCTAGGCTAGGGTATAGTGGTGTCATCATGGCTCACTGTAACCTCAGACTCCTGGGCTCAAGCTGATCCTCCTGCCTCAGCCTTCCAAGTACTGGGACCACAGGTGTGCACCACCATGCCTGACTTATTTATTTATTTAGTGAAGATGGGGACTTGCTATGTTGCTGAAGTTGGCCTCAAACTCCTGGCCTCACACAATCCACCCACCTCAGCCCTCACAAGGTTCTGGGATTACAGGCATAAGCCACTATGCCCGGCCTCTTATTTTTTATTTTTGTAATAGTAGCTGCCATTTATGGAAGCCCAGCTCTTTGCCAGATGTTTAAAAAATTGAGATATAATTCACCTAACATAAAATTCACCCTTTAAAAATATATAATTCAGTGATTTTTAGTATAGTCACAAGGTTGTATACCACTATCCAACTCCATAACATTTTTTAACCCCAAAAAGAAACCCTAAACCCCTTAGCTGTCACTCTCTATCCCCCGTTTTCCTCAGCCCCTGGCAACCACTAATCTCCTTTCTGTATGAATTTGCCTGTTCTGGACATTTCATATAAATGGAATCATACAATGTTTGGCTTTTGTGTCTGGCTTCTTTCACTTAGCATAATATGTAGCATGTATGACTACTTATTTTTATGGTTGAATAATATTCCATTTTATGGGTATACCACATTTTGTTTATCCATTAATCAGTTGATGAACATTTGGATTGTTTCTACTTTTTAGCTATTATGAATAATGCTATTATGAGCATTTGTATATAAGTTTTGTGGGCATGTTTTCAATTCTCTTGGGTTTATACCTAAGAGAATTGAAAATCAGAGTGAAATTACTGGATTATATGGTAACTATATTTTTAAGTTTTTTGTCCTACCTGTCAAATGCTTTATTTCTGATTTTGTGTGTTGAATTTTTTACATTTAATTTTTTAAAAATAATTGAGGAGAAATTCACATAACATAAAATTACACATTTTAAAAGTGAACAATTCAGTGGCATTTAGTCCATTCACAGTGTTGTACAACTACTACCTCTAGCCAGTTCCAAACATTTCTATCACTCCAAAGTAAAACCCCTTATCCATTAAGCAGTACGTTCCTGTTCCTCTCTTCCTCCAGCCCCTGATAACCACCAATCTGCATTCTGTCTCAATGGAGGTATCTACTCTTACATTTTATATAAAAGAAATCATAAAATGTGTGGCCTTTTGTGTCTGGCTTCTCTCACTTAGCATGTTTTCGGGGTTCCTCTGGGTTGTAGCATGTATTAGTACTTCATTCCTTTTTATGGACAAATAATATACCATTGTATGGATATACTACATTTTATTTATCCATTCATTGGTTGGTGAACATTTGGGGTGTTTCCATCTTTTGGCTATTGTGAATAGTGCTGCTCTGAACATACATATACTTGTACTTGTGTGAATTCCTATTTTCAGTTCTTTTGGATAAATACCTAGGAGTATAATCGTGAGGTCATGATAACTTGGTGTTTAACTTTTTAGAAACTTCCAAACTGTTTTCCAAAGTGACTGCACCATTTTACATTCCTACCAGCAATATATGAGGATTCCAATTTTTCCTCTCCCACATCCTAGCCAACACTTGTTATTTTCCTTTTTTTTTTTTTCCATTATAGCCATCCTACAAGTACAAGGTGGTATCTCATTGCAGTTTTGATATGCATTTCCCTAAAGACTAATGATGTGGAGCATCTTTTCACTGCTTATTGGCTATTTATTTATTTATTTTGAGACAGAGTCTCACTCTGTTGCCCAGGCTAGAGTGAGTGCCGTGGCATCAGCCTAGCTCACAGCAACCTCAAACTCCTGGGCTCAAGCAATCCTTCTGCCTCAGCCTCCCGAGTAGCTGGGACTACAGGCATGCGCCACCATGCCTGGCTAATTTTTTCTAAATATTTTTAGTTGGCCAATTAATTTATTTCTATTTTTAGTAGAGACGGGGTCTCACTCTTGATCAGGCTGGTTTTGAACTCCTGACCTTGAGCGATCCTCCCGCCTTGGTCTCCCAGAGTGCTAGGATTACAGGCGTGAGCCACCGCGCCCGGCCCTTATTGGCCATTTATATCTCTCCTTTCTTGCATTCTTTTAGATTATTCCATTTTTCCTACTATACTAGTTCAGAAGTTAAATTATCTTTTTCTATTATTCTTTTAGTGATCCCCCTAGAAATTACCGCATGCATTCTTAACTTACCCAAGTGTCATGCTAGTCAATACTGTTGTGTGTGTGCGTGTGTGTGTGTGAGAGAGAGAGAGAGAGATAGAGAGAGAGACAGGCTCTTGCTCTGTCACCTGGCTGGAACACTAATGTATGACCATAGCTCACTGCAACCTTGAACTCCTGGGCTCAAGCGATCCTCCTACTTCAGCCTCCCAAGTAGCTGAGATTACATGTGGGTGCCACTGTGCCCAGCTAATTTTTAAATTTTTTATACAGATGGAGTCTATGTTGCCCAGGCTGGTCTTGAAATCCTGACCTAAAGCAATCCTCCTGCCTTGGCCTCCCAAAGTGCTGGGATTACAGATGTAAGTCACAGTGCCTGACCTAATCAATACCTTTATAGGAAGAGTAGAGTATCCTGAGATGGAAAGGAGAAGAGAGAACATTCCAGGCTAGATGAACATGGAAAGAGAACGTGTAGGGCCAAGAAAGAGCTCAGTATATCTAGGAGTGCTACTGGGACTTCATCCTAGAAGTGAAAGGGGAGCCAAAGGAAGTTTTATAGAACAAGGAAGATTTAATTACTGTTTGAGTCACAGTGGGGCCTAGAGCAAGATAAGTGAGCCTGGGCTGGGTAGTTTAAAGCCATCCAAGAAGGATGTCTTGGTCATGAAAAAGATCTCTGAGAAGAACAACTCCTCAACCCAGGAAGAATACTGATTTTCCTGAGGTTTCCCAGGAGGCCAGGGCAGAATTTGGCCTGAAGCTGGATGTCTTTAGCACTGTCTATGTCCTTGCCTCTTTACTTTCCCCAGCCATGCTCATTCTGTCCTCTACCCCTAGGCAGTTGTTCTTCAAAGGCTTTTCTTACAGTTCCTAAATCTCTGCTTGATCTATCTAAATACTGCCCATCTTTGAAAAATCTAGTTCAATTAAATCAATCCAACAAATATTTTTGGAGCTCCTGCTATATGCCTGTCCCTGGGCTAAGCTGAAAGTATTAAGAAATGAATGAGGCCGGGCGCGGTGGCTCACGCCTGTAATCCTAGCTCTCTGGGAGGC
>VBSM01001265.1:36067255-36077729 GCA_008086735.1 Cheirogaleus medius | reverse complement strand
AAAAAAAAAAAAAAGGAATGAAACACGTCAGGGTTCCACCCCTAAATGAGCTCCCAGGAAAGTGGAGGAAATAGGCAACAAATGATTTTGATATGTGGTCGGAATCCTAATAAAGGTGTAACAGAAGGCCATCTAATGCTGCCTATGGAGTGGGGAGGTGGACAGATCATGGGATCTGGGGGGTGGGGCGGGATATGGAAGAAGTTGAGTAAAGCTTTATAGAAGCAGGGAGTGAAACTAGAATGTAAAATTTATGGTTCTGGAGTAGAGAGGACTGCCAGATTATGAAGAATTTTGTATACAACACTAAGGAATTTGCTCTTGATCCTAAAAGCTGTGGGGAATTGCTAAATAATTTCTTTGCAGCAAGGGAGGGACATGGTCAAGAGGTTTAAAAGAAGAGCCAATATGTTTCAGAAGAGCCATGTTGCTGTAATGGGGAGGATGAGGGAGAGACAGGATGGCAAGCAGACCAATGAAGGAGATCTTCTATAGGAAGCTTTCCTTGAAAACCACATCCCACATTCTCTTCCACTCTTCTGCCTCCCACTTCTATACTGCCCCCATGCTAATGGGGGCCAGAACATCCCTGTGAACAAACACTCAATCTCTGGGGGGTATCTGATATGAGTGTGTAGACAGAGGGAGTAGAGCAGTGATTGTGGCTAAAGCTGGAAAATGGTGGTACTGTTTCAGGCACAGGCCTCTCTAGGGTATATCCAGATACCAAGCAAATCCACCAGGAAGTCAGGAGACACTGGAAGGCCTCAACAGCAGCAGTAGCTACTTGGACAATGGACAAATGCCAGTTCAGCAACCACTTAGTGCCTATTGAATGAGGCAAGACTAGATGCTTAGATGCATGTTCAACTTCTTTATCTGTAAAATGGATTTCATCAAATGTACCTCACCAGATTATTAAGAGGATTAAATAAGAGTGTGTACATAAAAGTCCTTGGCACATATTAATAGTAAGAACTCATTTTTTTTTTCTGTTTTTCCTCACATACATCAAGGTAGGGGAGTCTTTCAAACTTACAGTGAAATAAACAGATTCTGAAAGGATCAGTGACAATCAAGGTCAGACAGTTTGGAAAAAGCTCAGGACAAATTCAGACTGTAGCTTACATATCTAGTCATAATAACCATCACATATTGTGTACCTTCCACATGCCTGCTATATTACCTTTAATTCTCACAACAACCCTTTGATGTGGATATTTCAAAAATTATTTTATAGATGATAAAACAGAGGCTCAGAGCCATATATTGCCCAAATAACTGGAGATTTAAAAAATTAATCTAAAGAATTAGATCAGAGCACCTCGAGGTTCCAGCATTGGAAGTGGTCTAGAGGAAGGAAGAGGGAATGGTACTTAGGGCCAAGGGAACAGACAAGGAATCAAGATAGGGAGCAAGGGCCAGGAGCAGACACCCCTGGGATGGAGCTAGACAAGAGGATGACACAAAGCCCCAAGGCAGAAAGCCTGACTCTAGCTGCCAAAATTGGAGGGAGGTGGTTCTTTTAGTAAAGTTTTACTAGTCCATTTGTCCTGGGAACTTAAAGAACAGGATGGGAGAGAATTCAAAGTCAAGAAAAGTAGTTTTTAGAATAAGACATCTTCCCTCCAGAGTTGGACTCCCCCACCCCCTCCCACCCCTCACCCCCGCCCAAGTGAATCTGAGATGTCTCTGTATTCTCCACCATACCATTGCTCAGCCTGGGGCCTGTCACAGAGAGGGCCTAGGTGGAGTGAATGAACAAGAGTGGATGCATGAAGAGCTCTGGCAAATTAATCAACAAATGTAAGCCCCCTCTCCCCATTCTGTGAAGTGGCAATTATAGCTATCTTGTGGATTAACAGTCTTTAGTGATTAAGGGAATGACCTCAGGTGCCAGACTTGAATCCTGGTTCTGATATTTACTAGCTGTGTGAATAGGTAACTTAGCTTCTCTGTTTTCCATTGGTAAAATGGGAATATTAATAATGCTTACCTAATAGAATTTTTATTAGAATTAAATGAGATTACACATAAAAAGTAGAGTGCCTGGGACATAGTGGGTGTTCGGAATGTGTTAATTATTACTGTGAAGATTTAAATAGGAAAGATGTGATGGTAACCTTGTCTAGTTCGGAGCTCCTCCATCCCCTGCAGGTGCTCTAACAACCCCCCAATGTACCTGCAGGAGGGATTACTGACTGGTCCCCTAACCCTCTTGGGTAGGATGGTCTTTACAAAGGGAGCCCGTGGTATCCAGATCACGTCACCAAAAAAAAGAAAAAAAGGGATATATAAAAGTGAGCCAGGTTCCATCTAAAGTTCCTTTATGGTCATTCAGGGTTAGGGTGGGAAGAAAACCCTAGCAGCTGGTTTCTGGGTGTTAATCCGTGTGCGGAGAGACCCAAGGCTGGGGACAGATTTTCTCCCTGTGCTATGACAGGACATGGCGCCCTCTCCTGGTCAAAGGCGGAACAGCTCTGGGCCAGAGTTTCTGGGTTGGGCCTCACCGGATCTCATTACCTGCAAAGGTGCTCTTCTCTTTGCTGAAATGTCCCCAACCGGCTCTGGGGAGCAAAATTTGGGGGAGGGGCGCCGAGGCTGAGACGAAACTGGTTTAATGTTGCAGAAGGGTGAGGCTGGATAATCGGTGAGAATGGGGGTAGGGGGTAGGAGAGACTGGAGTCAGGAAATGAGAGAAATCAGGGTCCTGTTGAATTAATTTTATGTTCTTTCAACAGGTGATGGAACGCAGCTGAGAGGTAAGGTGACAAGGTGACTTATCTAACATGTCAAATCCAGATATCCAGGCTGCCCTTCCGGCTGCCGTCGCGCAGCTGAAATTGGCGAGGCAGTCCAGGGCTTGAGAGGCATGGCTTGAGGAGACGCCAGAGTAAGGGGGAGAGCTGGAGGTCAGGGTCCTCAGAAGCAGGGAGGAGCCAGCGGAGAATCCGGGCGCTGTTTCCTCCCTAAGTTCCGCCCCGAGCGCGCCGGGCCCGCCCCTGCCGTTCCCGCTCCGACCCGCCCCCCGGAGCTAGCCCCCGGCCCAGGCCTGGGCTGCCCCCAGGTACCCCGGCTTCCAACCTGCACTGGCGCGGCGTCCTGGCCACGATCGCCTGGGTGAGTATAGGGGTGGGTGTGCCAGACCGCTGGGCAACCTCACTCAGGGGAGCTCGGCCACGCGGTCCAGCCTCCCCAGAGCCGGGCCCCGAGCTCTGGGGGTCTTGGTGCCTGCTCTCCTATGGCAAGTACCGCGTATCCCAGGAACTGCTGCTGTTTGGACTTGCGGAGCTGAGCCCACGTCCCCTCCCGACATGGTGCTGGGTGTGCAGGGGTTGAGCTCTCCTTTCTTTACTCCGCAGAGCCTCCTGGTCAGGATTCCTCCTAGGTGCGGTGGATGGAGAGGGTGGGAAGTGGGGTGGGGTGGAACCCCATAGACAAGTTTTGAATCCCAGCTCTGCCAGTTATTAGCCTGTGACCTTGAGTAAGTATTTTTAACCTTCCTGAGCTTCAGTTTCCTCCTCTGTAAAATGGAAACACACAGGCTATAGCGCCTAGCTCATAAAATTATAGCGAGGATTAAGAGACAATGTATGTCTGTGGGCTGCGGTGGCTTACCCCTGTAATCCCAGCACTTTGGGAGGCTGAGGCGGAAGGATGGCTTGAGCCCAGGAGTTCAAGACCAGTCTAGGCAACATAGCGAGACCCTATCTGTACAAAAAAACTTAAAAAAAAAAAAAAGCCAAGCTTGGTGGTGCGTGCCTATAGTTCTAGCCACTCTTGAGGCTGAGGCAGGAGGTTCGCTTGAGCCCAGAAGTTTGAGGCTGCAGTGAGCTATGATGGCACTACTGCACTCTGGGCTACAGAGCAAGACCCTGTCTCTTAAAAAAAAAAAAAAAAGAGAGAGACAATGTATATCAAGTGCTGAGCAGGGTACCTAGTACTTCATAGGAACCCAGTAAATGTGGATTTGGACTGGAGGCTGAGAAGGTCTCTAGGGACTTTGGAGGTGAGATAGGAATACTCCTGGGAAAGCAGTTTTAAGCTAAGTGGTACCAGTGAGAAAGTTAGAGTTGTCTGGGAGCTGAACAACTGCCCTTTAGGTAGTGAGCTCCTGGCCCTAAGGTGTAGATGAGTGGAATGACCAAGTGGGAGGGGCCTTAGAAATAATCTAAGCCACATGATTCCCGTGTTGCATAACTGGAAACAAGCTCAGAGTGGTTAGGTGGCTTGCCCAAGGTCACACGGCTAAAAGGGAGACCAGGCATACCCTAAGAAGTAGAACAAACTGTCTCTTCAACCTCTTCATCACCCCCAGCGTTGGGTCATGCCTAAAGATCTGGTCTTCATTCCCTAAAGATCTGGTCTTCAACTTGGGGATCCCAGTGGTTCCTGAGGGATCTGGGGCAGCAGGCTTCAGGGAGACTAGTGCTACTGTAACTGAAGAGTCTGGGTTTGAACTGAGTGGGGAAGGTGCTCCCCATCTAGGGCTCTAAGGGACTTATAGTTCATTTAAGGATAACCCAGAGAATGTGTTTGATCTGGGAGCTCACTATAGCCACTTCCAACTCCCCAGGGATATCCCTGATTTCCCTGCCCCTAAAAGGGAGAGAGGAACTTGAGCAGTTAAGGCAGGCTGCCTGATTGGGCTTGCAAAGGCAGGTGGGGAAAGATGGATAAGAATGCAGAGGTGTATCCACTTGGCTTGTTCTGGAATGAGGGTGGGACTGGAAAGGAGAGTCATGAGGGTGGGGCCCTGAAGAGTTGGGACTTGATTTAACTAGGCCTTTGAGCCCAGCAGACCAGTTTCTTTACCTGGAGCCAGCCCTAGCTGGGAAACAAGAAGCCTAAATTCCAGGGATGGCTTTTCCTCGGACTCAGTATATAGCTTTGAGGAAGGGCCTTTCTCTCTCTCTGCATCTTGGTTTCTCCATCTTTTCAGTGGGAACAGGGCTAACTGGCTCATCTATGTAGGATGTGGTTTTTCCTTTTCTTCTTCCTATGGACAGGTACTCCTTCTCCCTCCCTCACTCCAGTCCTAACCTGGCCTTTCTGCCCAGAGCTCTGACATAGAGAGGAAGGGGTCAAGAAAGGCCAGAGTTGCAGACTGTAAGTCTTCGTGGGCCCCACATCTTCCTACTGCTGGCTCTTCCATCTAGTTGCTATGTGACCCTGAGCAGATTCCTGCTTTAACTTCCCCATCGGGTTGGTGTATATTTAGCTATTACAGTTCCTGTCCTCAGTGACCCTTGTCTGGAGGGGAAATCACAGTGCTCAGGAGCCCTTACCTATTCACAGGAAGGTGGTGGATAGGCCCCTAGGCACTTGGAAGCCTCCAGAAGCTGACCAAGCAGGTCTCTCCAGCAAACAGCAAGCCCAGGCTAGCGCCAGGCCTGATTCTGCAAAGCCTTTCACCCTCAGAGCACGTGAGGCAGCAGGCGGGGACAAGCAGTGGGTCGAAGTTCTGTTCGCTTCCATGGAGTCCCTGCTCTGTGACTGTGGTGCAGACACACAGAGCACACAGAACTGGCGAGGGACTGAAGGTGCCGGAGGGCCCTAGGCCGGTGGGTGAAGCAGTGAGAGCTGATGAGAGGCCTGGAAGCTTGGAGGCTGGGCCTGAGGCTCAAAGGCTTGGGGGAGGAGATGGTCCACCGGTAGGTTTTAGGATTGATTCTTAAAACAAAGAGAGACTAGTTAAGCCAGGTCCTGTAGTCTTAAGGCCTGTCAGGCCAGGCAGAGGGGTGAGAAGGTCTCCCAATCTATTCAAGCTTCATCCTAGCACAGATTTGACTCATTGTCTTCTCTCTGAAATTGAGGTGGAATGTTGTCTTGGGATTCTGAGTCAGTCTTCCTCACCCAGGGCAGGAGCTATCCAAGTTTAGGTGACTTCATTCTCAGACTCCCTACCCCATAGCACAGCTAAGTTTAGGGCTGAGCACAAGGGTTGACTTCACCTCTGAGTCCTAGCCATACTGCCGGAGGCCCTGACAGCATGCCACTCCATCCCTAGGTCCGACAAGATGTACCAGGTCCCACTGCCGCTGGACCGGGATGGGACCCTGGTCCGGCTCCGCTTCACCGTGGTGGCCCTGGTCACGGTCGGCTGTCCATTTGTCGCCTTCCTCTTCTGCATCCTCTGGTCCCTGCTCTTCCACTTCAAGGAGACAACGGCCACACACTGTGGGGTAGGGCTTGGGGGGCACTGATACCTCATATTCAGATCCATCTGGATCTTCTTTGGCTCCTGAATCTGTTTTAACAGGATTAGCCAGCTCTCCAGTGGGGTCCATCAAACATACAGGGCTGCTGGGGGATTGCCTGCAAATTGATGCCTCAAAGATTAGTTTCCCTCCACCTTCCATGAAGGTTCTAGGGGATGGAGCCAATGAAGTGAGCAGCTCCAGAGCCCACAACCCAATCCTGACTTCATAAAGGAGCAGATTCTGGAGGCCCAGGGTTTTCTGGGGGGTAGAGAGAGAACAGGATTGGCCTAGGTGTGGCAGGGTGGACTTATGCCTGTCTCTATGGGAATGTGATTTTGTATATATGTGTATATGTGATTGTGAGGGACATGACTGTATATGATGGCTTTGAGTGGGGTATGTGCGTGAGCAAGACTATCTCTGTGCCTGTCTGTATGGAGACCCTATGATGTGTGTATATATGTGTTGTGGGGTAGGTCCCATACCCTTTGAGGTTCCGTGGATGACCATGTACTTTCTGGATAGAGATATGGGGTGCTGGGCCAGGAAGAAAGATGTGAGAGTTCTTTCTATGTAGGATATGGGAGTAAATGGGCTAGACTTGTGTTGACATCCACTGATTCTGTATTACCTGAGATACAGAGACTGAGCCTTGATTTCCCCATGTCTAAAATAGAGTTAATAATCCTGTCCTGCTCCTCCTTCTCAGGGCTAGTATAGAGCTCTAGAAAGTGTGGGATGGTGGTCTGGGCAGTGTGAAGGGTGAGGAGCAGAAGGAAGAGGGGGAAGAAGAGATTTTCAGATTGGAGGGCAGGCAGGAGATGAAGTTAGCCTAGGGACTCTAGGTGTAGAAGAGACAGGGCCTGGACATGGGCCCTTGGACTAGCCTTGGAGAAAACTCTGAAGGCCCCAGCCAGCTGGATCCCCCCTTCCTATAAAGAGCATCTGCTCCAGAGAAAGGTCTAGGACTAGCAGTGGGGTCTGGCTCAGAGTAAGGGGTGGGGGCCCACTTCTTTTGTTCATATGAGTTGAAATTTCCCTTCTTCCTGATTTGTCAGTGGGTAGACGTGGGCCTTGAGATGTGAGTACCCAGTCTGATGAGACCTACCGCTGAGAACTATCAGAAGGAACAGTACTAGAAGAAAAGGGGGTGACCAAGTTATCTGAGGGGGAGTGTCACCCTTTCCTGACATAGTGCTTAACCTCAGATAAGGCATTAGATCTTCCTGTTATCCTGGCCAACTCTTGTTCATCCTACAAAACCCTGCCCAGGTGTCTCCTCTTCTGACAAGCCTTCCCTAGTCTCCTTGGGGCAAACTTAATCATTCCCTCCTGTAGATGCCGACAGTTCCTGTGTTGTCTCTCATACAGTTCTATCATATTGCATTTGTGTCTGTCTTCCCTACCAGACCAGGATCTCCTTGAGGGTAGACGCTGCATCTGAGTTAGAAAATATTTGCTGAATAAATGAATAGAATTCCCTAGCCCAGTGACCTGGGGAAAGGAAGGCATAGTATAAGGCATTCATAGTCCAAACAAAATTTATTTGTTTGGCATGTGGAGTTAAACAGACTAGGCTGTTTGCTCTGCCCCTTGTGGCTGGCCCAGAGGGCTAATGGGACCAATAGCCTCAGTATACCTTGTACACCTATTATCCATTCTTGGCATACCACTTAGGGAACTAAGGCATAGGTAGTTGCTGGAGGGGTACCTGGCCCCTCTGGAGCAATAATAGGCCTAGTGACCCTGGTGGTATTTTGTCCCCACTCCTTGGGACTACCCTGTTGGATCCACCTGGGTGGAATTTGAATTCCCACCCAGAGTATTCCAGGAATGGCCAACCCCAAGAATAAAAGAAACAACCTAGTTCAATATATCTATATTTATAACTTTGCCTCTGCCTGCACATCCCCAGTGATGAAGAGCTTCCTTTCTCCAAAGATGGCCTATTCTAAGGAACCTTAATAACTAACAATTAACAAGTTCTTTCTTATAGTGAGTATATACTTTCTTTCTGGTGAATCTCTGCTCTGGCCCTGGAATTGCTTTGGTAGCCACAGAGCTACTCTTTCCTCCTAGCTTCAGATCAGCCATGCAGAAACAAGAAAGCAGTAATGAGGTCCCTGACTCTGTCTTCTTAGGTAGCATAGCTCCAGTTCCTTCAGACAACCCTCCCAGGACATGATCTCCAGGCTCCTGCCTTCCCTGAATATGCCCTTGGACCTGGCCCAGTTGGTCGCTTTCTCTCTATGCTGAGCCTTGATCTGGGCACAGGACTCCAGGTGGCCTGGGCAATACAGGCAAAAATGGGACTGTTCATTTCTATTACTGACTGGGAGACTTCTGTTGATGCAGCCTGAGCTGCTATTAGCTGTTTCTGCACGGGTACAGGCTAGACACTGATATCTCATATTCAGGATTGTCAGATTGCTTTTGGATCCTGATTCTATTATCATAGTATTAGCCAGTTCTCCAAGGAGGCACAACAAACATACTCAGTCCTGCTTTAATAAAAAAGGGCCAGATCCCATTCTGCTTTCTCTTCATTCCTAGAAACCTAACTATATCCCTGGATATAACCCTGAGAAAGGGCCCCACCCCCATCCCTGGCAAGGAAGCTGCTGTGAGCTGACCTTAGCCACTATCACTTCTTAAATTTGCAGAGTGTTCCAGGATTTATGACGTGGCCTTGTTGATCCAGGGAAGACTGTGTGCTTGGGCAGGCGTGGAGAACTGGGCACTGTGGGCGGGAGGGCAGGCCCTGAGGAGATAGGGGGGGGACCCTCTAGTCTTAGAACAGTCTCAGTCCAGCAAGAGCCCTCACTCAACCCAAGTCCCGGATCCTGCAGCACCCAGTGTAAGTGTTTCTTAGTGAGCCCCCAACCCATCCCTGATGCTGAGGTAGACTAGTGGACTGGGGTCCCCTTAATGGAGGGGAATATGAGTCCTAAGGGGAGATTTGGTCCTAGGTCTTTTAATACTAAGCCATCTCTGTCTTCCCCCTGCTTGCCACAGAAGGGAACCCAGCTTAAGGGGTCATGGTAGTTGGGGCAGTATGGGTTGGGAGGGAGTTCCCTGCTAGAGGGGAGAAGGGAGTAGAAGAAGCTCAGCTCTGTCCTGGTTGGGTCTAGGTCTGGCCTGGACAGAGGCTTCCTGGGTCTGGCCCAGGACAGCAGGCTCAAGTGGTGGAGAAGGTTCCCATGACCCTCAGATTCCCCGAAACCTTGGATTGGGTGACATTGGATCCCCTCAGAGGAGAAGGAAATGGGTGTCTGGGCCTCCACAGAGACCCTGATATTTTGGGATCAGGCTACTATTGGCCTGAGGCTTAGATCATTCAGAGCCTGGGGGTGGGATGGCTGGCAGCCTGTGGCCTCACTGAAATAGGTTCCAGGGCACTCCTACTGTTCCTAGTTGAACTTGGGTGAGGAGGAGGAATGTAGTCAGACAGGGTCAGTGGGAGGGCTTCAGCCAGTCTAAGCCAAGGATCCTTTGTCTAGGTGAAGGAAACCTTGATTTAGAGCTTTAAGTTGTCAGGTGGCAAGAGGCCTTCATCTTGGTGTTTGAGTTCTGAGCCTCAGTTTCCCCTTCTGTGGAATGGGAATAATAACATTTCCACCACTGATCCTTCTCCCGAGTGGCTGTGAGGGTTGTGAGAGTGAGATGGGCCATTAGAGCTCCCATGTCCAGGCCGCTGGGGACCTCTATTCTCCAGGCTCTTCAGGAGGTGGACCTAGAATATCAGTATGCCAAGGGGATTCCTAAGAGCTGACCCTGCCTGTCTCTGCCACTTCTCCTTCTCTGCACTGTCTTCCTTTTTTCCTTATACTCTTTCTTATACTCTGAGGAGCCAGCTCTGGAAAAGGCCCCACTTTCCCAGGTCCAGGTATCCTACCAGACCCCAAGTTGTGTCCCTTGCCCTGCTTGGACCACTCCCTACAGGATGTTCTCTGCGGCCTCCCAGCCCTTGGACCCCGATGGGACTGTGTTCCGGCTCCGCTTCACGGCCATGGTCTGGTGGGTCATCACTTTCCCTGTGTTCGGCTTCTTCTTCTGCATCATCTGGTCCCTGGTGTTCCACTTTGAGTACACGGTGGCCACTGACTGTGGGGTGAGTGCCAGGCTTCCCAGCCCCTGGGTCAGGGCCAGGTCAGGAGATGGCGGTAAGGGTGGAATCAGAGAGTGGAGAGAAGGTAGAAGGTGAGAGAGAGGGGAAGGGGACAAAAGGGGAGGGAGGGGCAAGTCAGAGTTAGGGAGAATATAGGGGGGAG
>VBSM01001265.1:36026052-36047005 GCA_008086735.1 Cheirogaleus medius | reverse complement strand
AAAAAAAGAAGTAAGACAACATATGAAAGCACTTGGTGGGGTAGAAGTGTAGAATAGAGATCACAGACAGGTTCTAGAGCCAGACAGACCAGGATTCAAATTCTGATAGTAAATAACACTGACAGTATGGCCTTTGACAAATCACATGACCTCTCCCATTCATTCCTTCAATGCATATTTATTTAAAATTTTGGTACCAGGCATATTGTTACATGTCAATGATGAAATGGAGAAAACATAGAGAAGTCCCTACCCTGATGTAACTAGCAAGGGAGACAGATCTTAAACAGGTAATCATATAAAAGTACAGTGCTATAAGAACATATAATAGAGCCAACTTCTCAGTCTTAGTTTCATTCCAAAATGAGAATGACAGGCCAGGCATGGTGGCTCACACCTGTAATCCTAGCACTCTGGGAGGCTGAGGCAGGAGGACTGATTGAGCTCAGAAGTTTAAGACCAGCCCGAGCAACAGCGAGACCCTATCTCTACTAGAAATAGAAAAATTAGCTGGGCATTGTGGCACATGCCCTGTAGTGCCAGCTGCTCAGGAGGCTGAGGCAGCAGGATCCCTTAAGGCCAGGAGTTTGTAGTTGCGGTGAACTATAATGATGCCACTGCACTCTAGCCAGGATGACAGAGCGAAACTGTCTCAAAATAAACAGACAAATAAATAAATAATAGCTGTGATTTTATTTTATTTTATTTTATTTTTTTATGACGTGGCATAATTTAGATCCATCTTATAAAGGAAGAAATTAAGACTGATAAACTCAATTTTCCTATCTGTAGGTGTTCTTATCTGTAAAATGGAGGTAATACTATGTGTCTCATAGCATTGTTATATTAATTGAGTTAATAAGTGTAAAGCACATGTAAAACATATCTAAGTATCATACATATCTAAGTTGTTTTGTAAAAGGCGAAAGATTTATACAATCTGAAGAGAAACCAGAATATGTTTTGTTAAATTATTATTCAGTAACTTGTCCAGGATCACACAGCAAATAGATGGTAAAGATGAGAATTAGAAGAGGAAGAAGGGAGAGGACTGGGAATACCAAATCATTTATCTATAGTTGAGTCACTATAGTCATCAAGTATCTATAGTTGAGTCACTCTTAGAACACCAGGACTGAAAATGGAGGAATTTCCCAGAGGGGATTATGCTAGATGATGTGGGTACCACTCAGTTTGGAAAATCTCAAAGATGTCCTGGAGGCAAACAGGACAACTACTGTTCTGTCTGCTTGGGAGAAGGGACTGTCTTGGAGGGTAGGGCATAGCCATTGTTCCTACTCCCCTCATCCACTTAGTTCATTGAAGGAGTCAAGAACATGGATCAGAGGGCATGACTCTAGAACTTTGTTTAATTTGTCACTCCTTGTTAGTTCTTTCTGTTATCTCCTGTCTGGCCCATCAAAGCCCATGAAATAGGACATCGGGCTTGTATTTGGGGGTAGCAATGAAGAGGAGCCTGTTCTACTACTCAGGCAGGCCGAGAGAGGGGGAAACCAAAGGATCAAGAGGAGCCACAAGAAGGCTGAGTCCCTTGAGCCACAACGGAGACCAAGGAGAATTCATATTTAAGATTAGCCCAAAGGGGCTGGACTGGGGCTGGGCAGAAGACCCTTGTGGACCACTGGTGAGCTACAGGAGCCGGAGTTCAGTGAAGAATAGTCTGGGAAGACACATTTGGAAGCCACCAGGGCACAGATAGGTGAGATTAGTTCAGGGCCTTTCTCTTCCCCCAGCATCTCCACCCCTCTCTTACAGGGGAACTGAGTCAGCTTTAGCATTTTGACCTTGAGAAAGATGGGAGAATTAATCAGGAGAAAAACCTGAAAACATCATGGGGGTATGGAGAAATTAATGTTTATTTGTTATACCCTTGGGCAATTTCCTAGCTGCTGCACATGCATCATCTCATTTAATCCTCACAATCCCACAAAGTACTCAGTACTTGTCATTCTCATTTTATTTTATTTATTTTATTTTTGTGAGACAGAGTTTTGCTCTGTCACCCTGGGTAGAGTGCAGTGGTGTCATTGTTACAGATGCATGCCACCACGCCCAGCTAAGTTTTCTTTCTTTCTTTTTTTTAAATTTATTTTTTTTCCAGCATATTGTGGGGGTACAAATGTTAAGGTTACATATATTGCCCTTGCCCTCCCTCCCCCCTAAGTTTTCTATTTCTTGTAGAGTTGGGGTCTTTTTTTGCTCTTGCTCAGGCTGGTCTCGAACTCCTGACCTCAAGCAATCCTCCTGCCTTGGCCTTCCGGAGTGCTAGGATTACAGGTTTGAGCCAGCCCGCCCAGCCACAGCTATTATTTAAACTTGATCTGTCTTGTTTCCTCACCTGGTCATTTAATTAATCACCAAATATTTCTCAAACATGGACCCTTTCCTATTCCCAAAGTTATTGCCAAAATTAAACTTCATAATTACTCCTCAGGTCTTGCCCAAGGTCACACAGCTAATATGAAGGTGAGCTGGGTTTCCAGCACAGGTCTGTCTGACCATCTCACTTGTCTCCAGTTTCTTCCTCCAATCCATTCTCAACACTATCACCAGAATGATCATTGCAAATTACAGATGACTGATCTTGGTGTAATTCTTTAATGGCTCTGAAATTCCTTAAAGAATAGTAAGAGGCAGCATTTATTGAGCATATTACTTGATGCTAGGCACTATTCTAATGGCTTTACACTTATTAACTCATCTAAACCTTACAGAATCCTCCTTTTTTTCAGATGAAGAAACTGAGGCCAGAAAGGTTGAGTAACTTGCCCAGAGTCACACAGCAGACAGAGCTTGTATGTGAGTCTGGGCAGTTTGATTCCAGAATCCCCCTACGCACCCACTCACCTGCAAACTCTGTGCCTCTGCACAGTCTCCCTAACTGCTTTAGGCAGTTACTTGTATCTCCTCTGTGCTCTCTCACTTGCCCCTGTACAAATCCCCCCTAAGACATTTCAACAAGTACCAATCATCATTACCTCTTCAAGTATATTTTTTCTCTAAAAACTGAGCTCTTTGAGGTTAGGAACTAGAGTTCAGTTTCTACCTTCAAATATGAATAGATGCTCAGTAGATGTTAAATGAATGAATGAACATTGCAAACAAGGTTCTAGAACTGATTCTGGATGAGGAGATGATTCTCTGTGTGAAACTAGTCTAAAAAAGATTTGTTACTGAAAGACAATATCTCTCTCCTCATTCCCTATCCAGCCAGACCTTGGGCAATTTTTCACTAATAGCTATGCTTTCAATTTTTGAACACCAGGGAGCGCCACTAATGAGGCAGCCCAAACTCAAAGATTCCTGAACTTTTCTGAGCAGATTTATAGGACTCTTCCACCAAAATTTCTCTCATTTTCCAAATGAAAGCTATTGGTAACCAGAAACCCTGTGGTGTAGAGAAAGGACAGTTAGGCTGCTGTACAGAGCACACATCGTTCATTCACTTAGCAGAACTTTTATTGAGTACCAGCTATGTACTGGGCAACCTAGCCTGTGAAAATATAAAGATGAATGAAATGCAGTCCTTGATGAGTTCAGAGGCTAATGGAGGAAGATAGATACTGAAATAATCCTAATCCAGTTATATAAGTACTCTAAGGTATAGCAGAAGACTGTAGAGACAGGGCAAGTCAGGGAAGGTGCCAAATAAAAGGGTGAATTTTGAGTTGGGTCTTTTTTTCTAAATCATAACCCTTGGTTCATGATATTCTGCCATCATTGATTAAGGCATGGATGTTTTTATTTCACTTACACTGAGACTCGAAGGATGGGGAAGAAGCTCCAAAGGAAAAAAAAGCAACCTTAGTTCTTACCTTGCCCCTTCATCTCCTCAGCCTCAGTTTCTTTATCTATAAAATGAGTAAAGTAGTTGCCCTTACCCTTGGGGGATATGTTCCAAGATCCCCAGTAGATACCTGAAACCGCAGATAGTGCCAAATCCTGTATATACTGTTTTTTCCAATACATACATGTACCTATGATAAAATTTAATTTATAAATTAGGCACAGTAAGAGATTAACAACTATAATAATAAAATGAAACAATTATAATAATATAATGCTGTAATAACAGTTATGTAAATGCGATGTCTCTCTCTCTCTTAAAATATCTTATTGTACTATACTCACCTATTTTCAGATCACAGTTGACCTTGGGCAGGCGACCTCAAACTACGGCCAGCGGGCCACATGTGGCCCTCCGAGGACATTTATCCAGCCCGCCGGGTGTTTTTGCCACCGCTGCCTGTCCTGCTTAGCAGACTACTCGTCCCGGGCCGACAGTGCGCATGTGTGGAATGTGCGCCACGCTCTCCAATGGCCCTCCAACGGTCTGAGGGACAGTGAACTGGCCCCCTGTTTAAAAAGTTTGAGGACTCCTGATGGGTAACTAAAACAGTGGAAAGCGAAACCACAGATAAGGGGGGAATACTGTATAGTGTCTGTCTTATCTAGCAGAGCTGCTGTGAGGAAGAGATGAGATAATAGATGTGAAAACTCTTGCAAATAGTGGAATAGAAGTATAAGAATTAGTAAATCAAATTTGATTTGACCTACATCTTCAGAATATCTAAGCAAGGCCCTATGAACGTTGTAAGGGAGATATACCTGGCACATGGTAAAGGCTTGGTGTATAGGTATAAAAAAGACAGAGATGAGGAAAAGAAAAAGCTCTCTGTTTTCTTCTGAGGCTTACGATGTGGTGAGGGGTTCCTGCAGAGGCCATACTCACACAAGGACACACCAGAGGGACTACTGAGGCGAGGGTCACAGCTTTTTTTCTCTTTTTTGAGACAGGGTCTTGCTTTGTAGCTGAGGCTGGAGTATGTAATGGGCATACTCAAAATAGCTCACTATAATCTTAAACTTCTGGGCTCAAGTGATCCTTCTGCCTCAGCTTCTTGAGTAGCTAGGACTATAGGACTATAGGCATGTGCCAATTCACCCGGCTAATTAAACATTTTTTTTTATTTTTATAGAGACAGGGTCTCCCTATGTTGCTCAGGCTGGTCTTGAACTCCTGGCCCCAAGTGATCCTCCTGCCTTAGCCTCTCAAAGTGCTGGGATTATGGGCATGAGCCACCATGCCTTGCCTGGGTCATAGTTTCTGATCCAGAAAGATCCATGAGGTTTCAGGATTTTCCTATTTTGCAGAATATTAAAGCTAATGGGATCAATAATCTAGTAGCTTCCCATTCTATAGCTGGAGAGACTGAGATCCAGAGGGGAACTGACTTTTCCAATGTCACATCATGATCTTGGAGGCAGACAGGAGACCAGAATGCTCCTCCTATTGCCCAGACCTTGGCTTTGGCTCCCAGACACCATTTATTTTTAACTGTAGTAAAATATATGTAACATAAATGTTACCATTTACCATCTTAATCATTTTTAGGTATATAGTTTAATCATGTTAAGGACATTCACACTGTTGTGCAACCAAACTCCAGAACTCTTTTCACCTTGAAAAACTGAAACTATACCCATTAAACAACTCCTTATCCTCCCTTCTCCCCAGACTCTGGCAGCCACCACTCTGTGTTCTGTCTCTATGAATTTGATGAATCTAGGTACATCATATAAATGAAATCACAGTATTTGTTCTTTTGTGATTGGCTTATTTCACTTAGCATCTTGTCCTTAAGTTTTATCCATGTGGTAGCATGTGTCAGAATTTCTTTCTTTTTTAAGGCTGTATAATACTTCATTGTATGTATACACCATATTTGTTTATACATTAATATGTGCATGTTTAGGTTGCTTCTACTTTTTGGGTGAATAATGTTGCTATGAACATGGGATACAAATATTTCTTAGAAATCCTGTTTTCATTTTTTGGGTATATATGCAGGGACTTGGTGGATCATATGGCAATTCTATTTTTTTTTTTTAAGACAGAGTCTCACTCTCTTGCCTGGGCTAGAGTGCCATGGCATCAGCCTAGCTCACAGCAGCCTCAAACTCCTGGGCTCAAGCAATCCTCCTGCCTCAGCCTCCCACGTAGGTGGGACTACAGGCATGCTCCACCAAGCTTGGCTAATTTTTTCTATTTTTAGTTGTTTGGCTAATTTCTTTCTATTTATAATAGAGACGGGGTCTCACTCTTGCTCAGGCTGGGCTCGAACTCCCGAGCTCAAGCAATCCTCCTGCCCAGCCTCCATCTTCTCTTAATGACAATCTGGCAATACTGGGCCCACCTTTCTGTCTGCTCTCCACAGGGCCTGCCACTTTTGATCTAACCTACTTTTCTCAATTGTACTATCTACCTGCCCACTTTGTCATTTGAATTTAAGACCCCTGGTACTGTGAATAGGTCTAATAGAATAGGTCAGGGACTCAACTTCTGTTCTGGCCCAATTTTCCAGCATGTAGTTGTTACTCAATACAATAAATATTTGAGTGATCAAATGAATTAATTAATGTCAACCAGCTTATACTAAGCACTTACAATGTGCAGGGTCTATGGCTGGATCCTAGTGTCACAGGGACAACTAAGGCACAGGCGCTGACCTCTGAAAATTCACAATCACTAACTACTTACTCACGACACCACAACACTGACGTGTGTATGGTCCAATTCTGGCCACAGACTGATTTTGAAGGGGTAGTCAGAGTAGGGGATTCTAAGGAGGAGACATTGAGCTGTATGTGGCAGAATGAGAGGCCAGCTCTATGATGAGAGGGGGGCTGGGAAGTGTTTCAGGCAGAAGCAACAGCAGATACAAAGTCTGTGAGGTGGCTGTGTGATGTGTTTAGGAACCTAAAGAAGGACAATGTGAAGGGAGCTTAATAGAGTGGGGAGAGTGGTAGTAGATGACGTTAGACATGTATTTTTATATCAACAGCCTAACCCTTAAGCCAGGCAGCTGTTGGACAAATCCGTGTTCCCGGTCTTCAAAGGGCTTGCTCAGAACAGGTAGCTGGCTTACACCGTCAGAGGAGGGACTGGACCTAATCCCTTCCCCTGCCTCTGGTGCCAAGGACAGGGTAGGGCACAGAGGAGGTTTCAGTAAAGATTTGCTGACAGCATGCTTGAGAAGAGAACAGGAAGTGCAGGCTTTGTTGAAGGAGGCTCAGGCGTGGCTCTCTCTTCATTGGGGCACTCGTTTTCAAGTCACCAACACCTTCTCCAAGTGACACAGGGAGCTGAGAGAGTGAGATACAGGAAGGAACCGGCCACAGACCCTGTGGAAAAACCTCAAGGGGGAGGGGGCTTGCGGGGCAGGTAGGAAAACCTATTGTGAGAGCTAAGGGAGGGCATCCCACTTAGCTTGGGGAGGTTGTCAGGAAGACAGATGACGCCTGTTAGCCCAGACTCAAGGGATGTGTAGGGGAATTTTGCTTAGAGTGGTCTGGACATTTCATTTTGCTCTCTGGTATTATTTCCTCTGAAAACGCTCGCAGGCCCTAATGAGTCTCCTCGGGGCGGGTCCTAGCTTCACTCCCAACCGTCTGCGAAGGAGCAGGCCCTCCCCTGAGCGCAGTCCTGTCTGCAGCACCCAGATTTGCCCACCAGGGGCCGCTGCGCACGGGAGACGAAGCGCGCGGGTTCCTAAGCCGCAGAGAGGCGGAAGCCGATTGGTTGTAAGAAGCGGCTGGAGGGCGGAGCCTAGGAAGCCGGCCGGGAGTTGGGGGCTGGGAGCTCGCCCCCTGGCCAAAGCGGGCAGAGGTGCTGTTGCCTCAGGAGGCTCCGGGGAAGCTATCGTTGTGTTGGGGCCGTCGGTCCAGCCCGGCTCTAGAGCTGAGGCGAGTAGAGCAACACCGCGGCCCGGAGATCTGGGCAGGGCAGCTGCTGCCCCTGCTGCCGCCGCAGGCCTGAGTTACCTGAGCAACTGCGTGTCAGGGGCCCGCCCGCCGGCGGGCGGTTAGCGCGGGAGACTCTCGTGGGGGAAGGGGGGGCCGGAACTTGGTCCTTGGCGCGGGACAGGGGTCCTGGCGAAGACCTGCGCGGGCCGGGGGGCCGGGAGAGCCCGCCGGGGCTCGGGGCCCCGGGGCAGCCGCTTCCCACTGGTTTATTCCGGGATAAACCCGGGCACTGGGGCGGGCCCGGGCTTCGCTGGGGGCCGGGCGGCGCGGGGCGGGCCCGTGGGAGAGCACGCCCCCGCCCGCCCCGGGCCAGCCCCGCGCCGCCCGCCAGCCTAGGGAGCTGCTGTCCCGGGCCTGGCCGGTGCGCGTCTGCCTGCTGGACCTGGGCACCGCCGGCCGCCTGGGCACGGGACTGGGCGGGGGCGCTGACCTCGGCCTAGGAGGCCTAGGATCCCGGAGACGCCCGCGTCTGCGGCGGCCTGCAGGTCGCACGCCCTCCCCGAGCTTCTGCTGCTCGCTGCTTCTCGACAGGGCGAGGTCAGGTGCCCCCCTCCTCGCCTCTCTCCTCTTCTCTTCCTCCCCCACCTCTGTGCCCGCGGGAGATCCTGCCTGCCTCCTCCCTCAGGGGTGTAGCAGGCTGCAGAGCTGACAGCGGCCGGGCAGCCACCCTGCCCAAACTCTCCGGAAGCAGCCCGAGCTCAGGCCGCCACAGCCCGGGTGGATCCACTATTGGACCGGTGGCGCCGGCCCTCCTCCCGCGCCCAAACTTGGAGCACTTGACCTTTGGCTGTCGGTGGAGGCAGGCCCACGGGTGGCTGGACAGCTGCGGCGCCACGAGGGCATCTTGCCTGGGGACCATCCACTGCATTCTCGGGCTCCTGGCTTTGCCTCTGGGACCCGAAGGTGTCCACGTTAGGCGCATGTTGACTGAGACCTAGAGTCATGGATGTGTGCGCCCGTCTTGCCCTATGGCTCCTCTGGGGGCTCCTCCTGCATCAGGGCCAGAGCCTCAGCCATAGTCACAGCGAGAAGGCGACAGGAGCCAGCTCCGGGGCCAACTCTGAGGAGTCCACTGCAGCAGGTAAGGCCTTCCTGCAGGCTGGACTGGGTTGGGGGCTTTGACTCAACTGAGTGGCTGGAAGTTGACAAGTTGAAATCTAGGTTTGTACATGTGAGGTTGATGGAAGATCCACACATGGCACTGCCTGTTCCCACTAGTCCAAGAAGTTCTTTCTATTGAGGAGTCATGTCTTTGTGTCTCCTGAACAACTTTTCTTATCCCTCCTCAGGGTGTTTTTCACAGTGAGAAGCCGCCTTTGGGGGACCTTGACCTTTCAGATGAGCAAGGAAATACCCCATCTCAGGACTATTTGTCTGGAAGAATGGCCTGGCCAGATGATAAGTCCATTGCTCTTACCAGTTCCAGCACTTAGCAACACAGGGGAGGTTGGGGCTGCTTGGCTTGGAAGGGGAAAGTCAGGGCTGGGCCAGCTCTGTTGCCTGATAGCCTGGTGTTCAGGTGTGCCTTTCTATTCCAACAACCGTGGGAACCCTAGTCCCTCCCTTCCCTTAGGTAATCTGCTGTCTTTTGGCTGTGCCCATTTGAAATATCAAAGCAGTTCCTTAGAAGGAATTCTGTTTATCACCAGGGTGTTAAATGGCCTTTTCCTGACATAGACATGATACAATTCCTAAGACCACTTGTTGACTTTGTTTCTTTTGACTGATGAGGGTGGCGATTCTATGTTACTTTTGATCTGTCCTGGTTTTTCTTATTTGCTTGTGGAGCCTTATCAGGCAGCAGGAGCCCTGGTGTACTCTTGCAGTAGAAAGGAACACTTAAAATCCAGTTGTTTTACATAAGGCTTAGAAGAAGATAAGTTCTGTTTTCCCATTTCTTTCACCCTGTCACTGCAATCTGCCAAAGCTATGGCCTGCAGAGTGGGGAGAGTTCATAAATGAGTTGTTTCTGAGGATGGGCAAACTGAAGTGAGGTGATGGCTTAGTAGATACCTGATTCAAGTAGGAAAGGAAATATAGACTGGGAAGTTTCATGAATGGATCCAGAGGTTGGCTGTGGTGGTAGACCCTTTTTTGAGCAACTCGCTTTTAAGTTCTAGATATTCCAAGGGGACTGGTTTCCAAAGGAGTCCAGGGTTGCCCTGTGTATATAAGCATGGTACCTGGGCTATTGATTTAAAGATAGATCCTTGCTGGGTGTGGTGGCTTACAGCTATAATCCCAGAGCTCTGTGGGGCCAAGTTGGGAGGATCACTTGAGGCCAGGAGTTTGAGACCAGCCTGGGCAACATAGTGAGACCCAGTCTCTACAAAAAATAAAAAAATTAGTTGAGCATGGTGGCATGGGCCTGTAGTCCTAGCTGAGTTGGGAGGCTGAGGCAGGAGGATCCCTTGAGCCCAAGAGTTCAAGGTTATAGTGAGCTATGATTGCACCATTCCAGACACTCCAGCCAAGGTGACAGAGGGAGATCCTGTCTCTTAAAAAGAAAAAAAAAAAAGGAATAAATAAAGATAAGTCCTTCTTGCATATTAATCCAGTCTGTCCATAGGGAGAGTCCCTGGCCCCTGAAACTCAGCTCAAAGTTTGGTTATTATTGGGCTATGAAGGGAACCACTAGTGGGTAGATAGATATAGGTTGAACTGTGAAGTAGACCTAAGGAGCATCTCTGCTGTCCCCAGTGACATTCTTGTTTATAATTGATAATATGTACTTTTTTCACTCCAAAATATGAGTGCCTGACATAAAATGAATATTTTTTGGTTGGGGGAGGTGTTCTGTATTTTAGATTTAAGCTTAAGGGATGAAGTTTTGAGTTTTGGGCATTAGCTAGCTAATTAGGAAGTTGTTTTTAGTACTAAAGAAAGAGGCATTTCAACATCCCTTGGGACCACCCCATGACTTGAGCCTTTGTTTTTTAATCATCTCCCCCACTCTGAGAGACTTGAGCTTATGGAGACAACCCTCCACACAACACATTTCAGAGGCTTGGCTTTGCTGATTATACCACTTAAGCTTCTATTTTATTAATAGTTTTTTCTTGCTCTCAGTTCAGAAATTGGTTTCTGTTGTCACAATAATAGTGAATTCCAGGGAGGAAAGTCTCAGAGAGAGAGAGAGAGAGAGAGAGGGAAACTGTAGGTGCTGTGAATAGCTATGGTATGTGGGATCCTGGGGGTCCCAACACTATTGTTCCGGTAGGTTGTCCCCTTGGGTCTGTCTGACACTTTGACTCAGACAGGGACTTATTTTTGCAAAGAGGTAGCTCATAGACTGAACTCTGCAAAAGTTCCGGCTATAACCGGGAACTCTTACAGCCTTTCCAGCCCCTCTGTGTCCCCAGAACACAGGAGGAGTTTTACTTGCTCTTAAATCAGATTCAACATACCCAGTCAATTTGTGTATTCTCTACATTTATATTTTACAATTATACAGCTATTTTTCCAACAGAGTCTCACAATAGCCCTATTAGAATGCAGAGCAGGTAGTATTATACCTGCTTTTTATAGGTGAAGAATTTGGGTCCTGTGCTCCATCTTATAGGCAGGTCTTCTGATGCTTAAGTCCTGGACTTCTTCCATCTTCTCAGGTCCTGCCCTGTTAAAGGAGTGCTAGGCAGGGCCAGAGAATATTGCTTTCCTTCTGGCAATTGGGCAGGCCCTGGTAACTCTGTAGTTGAGCGCCAGGAAAGGGCTGCCTTTTTCTACTCTGGAGAGTCTTTTGCAGGGGCTCAGAGAATTTGATTTTTTCTTTTTTGGATGTATATACACATTTGTGTCTTTTTAGTCAGTTAAAACATTTGATTCTAAGAAGGATTTAGTTACAATGCTTATGGCTTTACCAGGCATACAGTAAACACTATTAAGAGCCTGACCCTGCAGTGAAGGCAGGTGCTCTGCTACAAGGCTCTCTCACTGGTCAGTGGAAAGGTCATTCCTGTCCCTGTTTGGTTGTTTTTTTTTTTTTAGTGTGAGGGGGAGGGTTGGGGGAGGGTGAGGGTGAGGGTGACTGTTTGGTTCTTTAATACCTGTACACCCAGCTGTGCTAAGTCACTTTCTTGGTAAAGATCTGTGCCTGGCTATGCTACTCTAGGAACTGCATTTCTGAAGCTGGTCTGAAACAGTTGCTTGCAATTTCCCTTAGATGCTAGGTGCCTTGCCTCCAGAAACTCAAAATGTTTTCTATACAAGGTGTGAGAGGAAGTTCAGGTGGAGTCTGGAGTTGTGACTGGCCGTGTTGAAGGTATTGAAGGCCTCTAATCAGGAACTGTGGTTTGGTTCAATATAGCTAGAACAGGGGCCTTGGGGAGTAGGCATCTAGGTGGTGTGCAGAGTACAGGCTGGCTTCTCAATCAACCCCTGATGGAGTGACAGGCCAGAACCCTGCCTGCCCCTACCCCCGCATGTAGTTGCTGCTGCCTCCAAGGCTATAAATGGCCTGGCCATCTTGGTAGCTATGCTAATTTTAGCTAAGGGTGGCTCCAGGAACTGGGTTGGGGCCAAGAGAAGGTGGGTGGGGCTTTGCTGAAGCTAGTACTGGGGGCTGGGGAGAGGGACACATTAATCCTGAGATAGCCAGGACATCATCTGCTCCCAGGCTTCACTCTTAGCTAGGTTAATTGATTCAGCAAATATTGAACAGTGCCAGCTCATGTGCTATTTATTCAACAAGTATTTGAGTGCCTGCTCTGGGCCAGGTACTGTGTTTCCTATGGAGATACAAGGATGAACAAATGAGGCATGTTTCTTCCCTCATAGAAGTTACAGTCTTGTTGGGGACACAGAAAATAAACATAAATAAATATTTTACCTTGTGGTAAGTGGCATGGAAGACAACATAAACAGGGTGCTGTCATGGAGAATGAGAGGGGAACAGAGATCTACTTAAAGCTGGAACCTAATGTCTAGTTGGACAGATTAATATAATAACATCAACAATAATAGCAACTAACTTTTTTTTAGTGCTTACTATGTAGTGGGCACTATTCTGAACATTTTATTTCATTCCATTTTTTTTTTTTTTTTTGAGACAGAATATCCCTCTGTTGCCCCGGCTAGAGTGCCATAGCGTCAGCCTAGCTCACAGCAACCTCAAACTCTTGGGCTCAAGCAATCCTTCTGCCTCAGCCTTCTGAGTAGCTGGGACTATAGACATGCGCCAACATGCCTGGCTAATTTTTTCTATATAATTTTAGTTGTCCAGCTAATTTCTTT
The DNA here is from genome assembly GCA_008086735.1 of Cheirogaleus medius. NCBI lineage: Eukaryota > Metazoa > Chordata > Mammalia > Primates > Cheirogaleidae > Cheirogaleus > Cheirogaleus medius. The sequence goes on along the minus strand of VBSM01001265.1, from coordinate 36,033,946 downwards.
CCATTTTTAGTAGAGACGAGGTCTTGCTCTTGCTCAGGCTGGTCTCGAACTCCTGACCTCGAGCAATCTGCCCTCCTTGGCCTCCCAGAGTGCTAGGATTATAGGCGTGAGCCACCACACCCGGCCTATTTCATTCTTAAAGCCATCTTGTGTGATAGGTATAATTATCCTCACTTTATAGGTGAGCAAATTAAATCATAGAGAAGTTAAATAACTTGCCCAAGGTTACACAAATAGTAAGGAAAGCCAGAGTTTGAACCCAGGTAGTCTGATTCTTCTCCCTACCTCTCCCTTAACCACTAAGCCATACATTCTCTCAAAACTTTGTGATAAATGCTGTAATAGATGTATTGTATATACATACAAAAAGCTGTGGGAAGCCCAGGAGTGATTAACTCTGCCTGGGAGAGCTGGGGGAGGCTTTATAGTTCCTATAATTTATAATACTATTCAGATCTGGGGGTGGGGGATGAAAAGTGGCTGCCCAGTTCAAAAGTTAAGAGACAGAAATTTCAGTTAGTTCAGCCCACCTAATTTTACATGTGAGGAAGCTGATGTCCAGAGAGGCTTTAAATAGAAGTTTCACAGTGGATTTTTGGTAGAACTAGACTAGGACACAGGCGTCAAGGACCCAGACTTAACCAGTTATTCAATTTACAAGACTAAATAATGAGAATGTACTGCTTGCTTTGCACTGTAGAAGGAACTTAGGGCTACTGAAGAAGTCTAAGTCTGGTAGGGCCATATATATCTACGGAGTATTAAATATAGTGTAATGCACAGGCTTAATGAAGTCCAAAATCAGGCAGTATAAACAGTGTAGGCTAAGGGTTAAAAGATATCTGTGTGGGCTTGGTTAGGCTGAGGTGGAGTGCTTCCTGTAAAGGAGGGGTTGAGTGAGGCAGAAGAGGACAGAAGAGAGTAGTTGCTTTGAGGGTGGTTGAAGGAAAGGGGGCATTGTGGGTGTTAGGGTCACCAATATGAGCATATGGGGTCTCACTGCTGGCTGGATGATAACTAGGCAGAGTTGTTTCACTGTTAGCCAGCTATCTCACATGAGCACCTGTAGATAGGAAGATTGCAGTCATGTGTGATCTAGCAGTGGTTCAGTAATTACCATAATTTTGAAGTAATGATGAGTGTAAATAGTATTTTGAGATATCTGTAACAATGTAATATGATATGAAAATACTATGATTTCTCTTGATGACAAAAATCACAGGTATTGCTAATAATATTGTGGTTGGTTACCTATATGTATAATTGAAGGAAATGCTAAGTTTCAGTAAGAGAATATTGAAAATAAACATGTAACTTCTTTCCCATCCAAATTTGCAGGTTCCTGAATTCTATCTATGGGCCCCTTAGGGATGTGGGGCCTTCATGTTAAGAACTCTTGTTCTTTGACAAGGAAAGGATAAAGTCTTGTTGAGGAGAGTGGTTTTGTAGGTCTCCAAAGGACTTGGGTTTCAGCCTCAAGGGGCCCCTTTGGTTTCCTGCTAGGTGGCTTTTGAGATACATTCCTAAGTGGCTTCATGGGCATGCTGTGGTACATTTCCCTTTGTGGGAAATGATTCTCCAGGAAACCTAGCAGCTCTAGTTGTTGTCAGACTTTTAGGGGGAGAACACAATACCAAACTGGGCCTCCAACAGTTTTTTGTTGTTGTTGTTGCTGTTGGTTAAAAAAAATCATGAAATATGAAGATATACAACAATGTATAAAGAATAATACATTGAATATCCATGTGGGCACAACACAGTTAAGAAATAAAGAATAACAATACAGAGCTTTCATTATTACCCCTAGTACACTTTGTATAAACTTCTAATGTAACACATCGTACATTGTATATATGTTTGCTCCCTCACAAGTGTGTAAGATCTTTGTGGAAGAAGGGAGGGAGGGGTTGTACTTTCTTTATCTCTGTTTTTGTGCTCAGCCTAACCTCTGTTAAAGTTTGTTGGAAAAGCTGAAATCAAGGCATGTTTGAATGCATCCTATTTTCTTTCTTTTTTTCAAACTATCTCATATGTCTTGGTATACATTCTGGGCCTTTCCTTCAACCCTTGGAAGTGTTGCTCACTCCGGGAACTTTATATTAAGATTCATCCAAGTTCACATCTTTTTATCCCTTTTCACTCTCTTATTTTATTCTCACTTTTGCCCATTTTAAAGAGGAAGGGGCTGGGCACAGTGGCTCACGTCTGTAATCCTCACTCTGGGAGGCTGAGGCGGGAAGATTGTTTGAGGCCAGGGGTTTGAGATCCCCAAAGTCCCCATCTCTACAAAAAATAGAAAAATTAGCCAGGCGCGGTGGTGTGCACTTGTAGTCCCAGCTACTGAGGGGGCTGAGGCAGGAGGATGGCTTGAGCCCAGGAGATGTTGGTTGCAGTGAACTATGATGACACCACTGTACTCGAGCCTGGGTGACAGAGTGAGACCCTGTCTCAAAAAAAGAGAAAAAATTTGTAGCTGAGAAATTTGTGTTCTAGGTCATGTAGCTAAAAAGTGCCAGGATCAGAACTATAACTCTGGAGATCTGTGTACTAAGCCCATGCTGTTTTTCTCAGAACACATTAACTGCTGGTTGGTCCCAAAGAAGGAGGGATACCTGACTGATCTGGCACTCAGAGCCTGTGGCCTCAGTGGTCTGGCCATAGCGGTATTAACAAAGGAGTTTGAACAGTCTAATGACCCATCACAAAGCTGTGCTGCTCTGGAGGATAGTAGAATCTAACAACCATGCTACGCTGTAGGAGTTGTCTGTTTATGGGCCAGCCTTCCTTAATGTACCATAAGCTCCTAAAGGGGCAGTAGATATTCAACTTTTTTTTTTTTTTTGAGACAGTCTGGCTCTGTTGCCCGGGCTAGAGTGCCATGGCGTGAGTCTAGCTCACAGCAAACTCAAACTCCTGAGCTCAAGCAATCCTTCTGCCTCAGCCTCCCTAGTAGCTGGGACTACTCTCATGTCTTGATACACATTCTGGGCCTTTCCTTCAACCCTTGGAAGTGTTGCTCCACTGGGCATGTTGTAGCTGGGTATGTTGCGCCGCCATGCCTGGCTAATTTTTTCTATATATATATTTTTAGTTGTCCAGATAATTTCTTTCTATTTTTAGTAGAGATGGCAGTCTTGCTCTTGCTCAGGCTGGTCTTGAACTCCTGACCTCGAGCGATCCTCCTGCCTCGGCCTCCCAGGGTGCTAGGATTACAGGCGTGAGCCACCATGCCTGGCCGATGTTCAACTTTTTACTTGAGCTCCTAACACAAGGTTTGGCATGTGATATACTTTTTTTTCCCCCCTCAGCCCTATACCTGGAATAATATACTTCATATACTATAAAGTTTGCAGAACTGAATCTAAGGGGATTTATTATTTGGTTCTGATTCTACTGTGGTTTACTAGGCACCTGATTGGAAGTTGAAAAATTTTTTTCCTTGGAAGGGGTTAGGTAAAGTTAAAGAAATAAACTTTACTTATTTAGAAAGTTTACTCTTTAGAATTTGTCGTTTGTTACTGATGCTAGATAAATAAAACCCAACTGTGTTTATTTAAAAACAAATCATCCAGCTCAATTTGAGTCCACCAGCCTTACTGCACTTGGAAGAAGTTTGTCTAGGATTTTAAAGAGGCAAGATTCTTATCATTGCAGTTATCACCAGGAAAATGCAGTTAAGAGGAGCTGGGAAACTCTCTAATGCCACAAAGGACCTATCTGTAGTGGTGAGGAGAAAGTTGGGAAATGAGGGGATGAGGATGGATAGAAGTCTAGACATACAGTGAGATGATTGGCTTTGATTTCCAGAAGGGTCTGGGTTGGCCACAGTCAGGAGACATAAATATCTGGATTTAGGGGAGCTTTAGCGTTCTAGCTCCTTTCTTTACTAGCTGTGGATCTAGTGGAGTGTAAGTCTCCTGTTTTCTCTCAGCCTTAGATTTTTCCATGTGTAGAAAGGGAATAACCTTAATGAATAGGTTTGTGGTGAAGATAAAATAAGGTAACTTATATGAAAGGACTTTACAAACTGTAAAATACTATACAACTGAGGTTATTTGAGTCTTTTCAACCTTTACTTTTGTGGACTTGAAAAGCCTTGGTCAGAATCTGATTCTTATGGTAGCACCTCTCTAAAGGTAGATGCATCTCTAAATCTGCTATAAAGTAGTCCCTTCTTATTTGTGGTTTCAGTTACCTGTGGTCAACTGAGGTCTGAAAATATTAAATGGAAAATTCCAGAAATAACCAATTCATAAGTTTCAAATTACGCACTGTTCTGAGTAGCATGATGAAATCTCATGCTATCCTGCTCTGTCCTGCCTAGGACGTGAATCAACTCTTTGTCCCGCATATCTGTATAGCATATGCTACCCACCTGTTAGTCACTTAGTAGCCATCTTGGTGATCAGTTTGACTGTTGCAGTATTGCAGTATTTGTGTTCAAGTAACCCTAATTTTACTTAATGCCTCAAAGTGCAAGAGTGATGCTGACATATTATTATAATGATTGTGTTTTACCATTAATTACTGTTTTTTGTTTTTTTTTTTTTGAGACAGAGTCTCACTCTGTTGCCCAGGCTAGAGTGAGTGCCGTGCCGTCACCCTAGCCCACAGGAACCTCAAACTTTTGGGCTCAAGCAATCCTTCTGCCTCAGCCTCCCTAGTAGCTGGGACTACAGGCATGCGCCACCATGCCCGGCTAATTTTTTCTATATATTTTTAGTTGGCCAATTAATTTCTTTCTATTTTTAGTAGAGACGGGGTCTCACTCTTGGTCAGGCTGGTTTCGAACTCCTGACCTTGAGCAATCTGCCCTCCTCGGCCTCCCAGAGTGCTAGGATTACAGGCGTGAGCCACCACGCCTGGCCCAATTACTGTTGTTAATCTCTTACTTTGCCTACTTTATATATTAAGCTTTATCATAGGTATGTATATGTAGGAAGAAACATAATACATATAAGAGTCAGTACTATCTGAGGTTTCAGACACCTACTGGGGGGTCTTGGAACATATCCCCCGAAGGATAAGGGGGGACTACTGTGAATAACTCCATTGTCTTACTTCAGGTGTTACCAGACAACATGTAGAGACTCTGGCTGTGGCCAAATCAGGCTTTTATTCTAAGATTACTCCAGGCCATGGGAAACAGTTAATAAAATCTGGTCACAAGTATTTGACCTTATTTCTGGCTGTACTCCTTTTTACTGAGTGTCACCCTTTCCTATCCCCACCTGCAGTCTTGAAATGGCTGAGCAGATAAGCCTGGTCCCCACCAGTATTGGTTACTTATTGGTACATAACAAATTATGCCAAAACTTAGAGGTTTAAAATCATAAGCATTTGTTATCTCATAGCTTCGGTTGGTCAGGAATCTGGGTGTAGTTTAGCTAGGGTGCATCTGGCTCAAGATCTCTCAGAGGTGGCTGTCAAGCTATTGGCTGGGGCTAGAGACTCAGTTGGGGGGAGAGACATGACAGTTGGCTTCCCCTCAGAACAAGTGGTCTGAGGGAAGGCAAGAGAGAGTGCCCAAGATGGACACTTCAGTCTTTTTATCATCTAATCTTAGAATTGATATACTGTCACTTCTTCCATATTATATGTTAGATGCAAGTCCATAAGTCTAGCCCATACTCAAGGTGAGGAGATTACCCAAGGTCCCGAATCTCAGGAGGGCAGGGGTCACTAGAGACCATCTGGTCCTAGGGCCATGTTCTTGGGAACAATGGCTTGTGGGTGCGGTGGCCTTTTATTTAATAGCTTTTCTTTCCTTTGCTTACCTCCTTGGGTCTTGTGGAGTTGTGGAGTCTTTTTTTTTTTTTTTTAAGAAACATTGTCACTCTGTTGCTCAGGCTGGAGTGCAATGGCCTGATCATAGTTTGTTGTAACCTTGACTTCCTGGGCTCAAGTAGTCCTCCTGTCTTAGCCTCCTGAGTACTGGAACCATAGGCAAGTGCCACCATGCCTGGCTAATTTTCTTCTTTTGATTTTTGTAGAGATAGGGTTTCACTTTGTTGCCCAGGCTAGGTCTTAAACTCCTGGCCCCAAGGGATCCTCCTGTTGTCAGCCTCCCAAAGTGCTGGGATTACAGGCCTGAATAACCAGCCCAGCTTATAGAGTCTTTTTTACTCACTTTGGTATTGTGCCTCCTGGTTCATACATGACTTCATTGCTTTGACATAGCCCGTCCTTCTTTACTTCTACCCTGACTCCTGGGCTCTATAGGCCCAATGCTAAACTGGTTTTTTAAATTCTAGGCTCTAGTCCTGCCTCCTAGCTCCTTGTTTGATAGCTTTTATTTAGAGCTTATCGTACAGCCACTGACCCTGGAGTCTTTATTACTACTCCAAATTGGCTTCTGAGAACTAAACTTGTAAGTGGCATTGAATTGGGACTCACACATTGACAGCTGAAAAACTTACTCTGACTTTTTAGGTCATTGGTATAAATATTAGGACTTAAAATTGTAGTATGTTAGGGACTTAAAATCCTAATATGTCATAGCTAGAAGGGGTTTTAGGGACCATCTCTCCCAAATTTCTTATTTTACATATGAGAAGAACAAACTTACCCAAGGTTTTGCTAAGACAGGGCTAGAATCTAATTTTCTCTGATTCTCATTTATATGTTGTTCCCACTCTGTTGTAACCTCTCTACCCTAATGTGTCCAGTTTGGGTTGTTAGGAGCCCTGGGACCTATACACAGGAGAACTAGAAAGCAGTTCACAATATTGTATTATGTTTATAGAAATTGAGCTGGGTGGAATTGAGGGTATAAAGAGTCAATGTCAAGTGCTGGTTCCAGGGACCTCCCCAGCTAGAGTGCTTTTATGTAAGGCACAAAGAAGCCCAGTAATAATCTGTTGCATATGGTAACAAATATCTGCACCCTGTACTACTCTCTTGGCAATATCAATTCAGAGCAACAAGAGATCTGTTTGTTGGGGTGTACAGAGTAGGCTTCTGAAGGAAGTGGGTCAGAGCCTTATACCCTATGTCTCATGATTGATTGGCTCAGCTGGTTACACTATGGATTTAGGGCCTCCACAGACAGGGTAAATGTATCTGAAGCCTTATGAGGTTACTCGTGGCCACCTGGAAAGTGCCAAAGGGAAGCTTTCTGGGCACTGTGAATTTGGTAAAGCTTTGACTGTGTTGGCACAACTTGCTGGGGCAGGGGAGGCTTGAATAGAGATGGCCGTGGCCCTGTCACATTTATCAGAGTGGAACAGATTTATCTTGTGTCAGAGGCCATGCAAGGAAAGACCTGAAGTGAGCCAACAGCACTTATATCTTTTTCTGTTGGGGAGCTTGGACTAGGTTCTAAAATTTCTCTATGGGTGGTGGTTGCCTTTCTGACCCAGGGTTTTAGCCCCAGACCACCTTGCTCACTTCATCTCCCTCTGTTCTGCTCTCTGCATTCTTGGCCCAGCCAGGCTTTTTTCTTTGTATTCATCTGCAGAACACACCTTTATTGGTACTGTTTCTGTTTTGCTGTTACTTATGCCATTTAACTTTCCTCCCAAAATGTCCTTCCTTGTCTTCCTTTGTTCTTATCTAATCTCTTAGTCCTTTGAAGTCCTCCCTGACACTAATACTAGCCATGAGATACCTCTCATTTTGGATCAAACTCTGGTAGTACTTACTATCTGCAATACTCTCTGTGTACTTCACACCCTGTTGAGCCTCTTATAGTAAGAGGCAGCTTGATGTAGTATCAAGAGCACTGGGAACGGCTTGAGTTCTTGCTGACAGTGTGACTCAAACTTCAGTTTCCTCACTTGGAAAATGAAGTTAGAGGACAGTTAATATATATGACAGGGTTGTATAGATTTAAAAAACCTTTTTCGGCCGGGCGCGGTGGCTCACGCCTGTAATCCTAGCTCTCTGGGAGGCC
>VBSM01001265.1:35993293-36013725 GCA_008086735.1 Cheirogaleus medius | reverse complement strand
ATATATATATATTTTTAGTTGTCCAGCTAATTTCTTTCTATTTTTAGCAGAGACAGGTTCTTGCTCTTGCTCAGGCTGGTCTCGAACTCCTGAGCTCAAACGATCCACCCACTTTAGCCTCCCAGAGTGCTACTAGGATTACAGGCGTAAGCCACCATGTCCGGCCTCCTTTTTTGTAGGGATTGGGTCTGTTTCCTGGCTGGTCTTGAACTCTTGGCCCCAAGTGATCCTTCTGCTTTGGCCTCCCAAAGTGCTAGGATTTACAGGTGTGAGCGACTGCACCTGGCCAGGAACTAGTTTCTGCTAGAAACTTTCATGCCACCTTCCTGGGATTTACATATGCAACCCTGATCTAGGGGCTGAGAGGGAAACCTATGCTTCCAGTGGTTCTCCATGTAAATTGGCAAAAGGAAATAGCCTTGGGAACTTGGGGCCTGTTTTACTCAGCCCCCAGGAGGAAAAATGTGGAGACTACTCCCCTCCACTCTTCCTCTTAGTTCTGCCTTATTTCTTGCTATGTCTGAACCTAACCCAAGGGAGTAATAATCAGCAGTCCTCAGAAATATTTAGATTGAACCAGCTTGCTTTGAGTTCTGCCTTTGGTGGCAGTGTGGGCCGTAGAAGAAACTAAAACATGGTCTCTATTTTTTTTTTTTTTTGAGACGAGAGTCTCACTCTTGTCACCTGGGCTAGAGTGCGGTGGCGTCAGCCTCGCTCACAGCAACCTCAAACTCCTGGGCTCAAGTGATCCTCTTGCCTCAGCCTCCTGAGTAGCTGGGACTACAGGCATGCGCCATAATGCCTGGCTAATTTTTTGTATATATTTTTAGTTGGCCAATTAATTTCTATTTTTAGTAGAGACAGGTCTCGCTCAGGCTGGTTTCGAACTCCTGACCTTGAGCAATCCACCTGCCTTGGCCTCCCAGAGTGCTGGGATTACAGGCATGAGCCACTGCACCCAGCCATAAAAGTGTCTTTGATTTCGGTTTCAGTTATGCCAGTTTTGTGTGAACACTAGTTTGCTCATGCTGATTGGTCTTTTGACTGGCAATTGATGGCACTGTAGAATATAAACCTATCCAGTGAGTGAGTGACCTTGGACACAAGTATAGAGCCAAAATAAGCAACTGGTAGCAGGGCCCAGTGCTTGAATATCAACATGTTTGCTTTCACTTTCTTGCTCATTAGCAATACTAACTCATAACAATATTAATATGAAGCTTTGATAATTGTATATGGTTGGTTAAAATCTGGGTCAACATTTTGAAAAGAAAAAGTAGTGATTATAAACACAACTGAAAAGGTTGAATTATTTCTCAATAAATACTCTTTTTATAGACAAAATCATCCCAAACATGAAGGGCTATGAAGGATAATCTAAGTGTTAACAAAAAGGATAGGTCCCACTATTTCTAACTTAGGAATAAGGCAGTTAAACTCTGTCACTGACGCTATGATTTTTTTCTCCCTAATGGTTGGCCTTCAGCACAAGTGCCTTTTACTTCTTAATTTTTTTTTTAATCACTTGGCGCTATTAGTTTAGAGACCTAGATCTTAGGCTGAAGATGTGTGTATTTGCTGAAGATTGGAAGGGACTGGCATAAAGGGTGCGGGTAGGGTGAGGGTTGACTAACTTTACTGTCCGGAATAAAAGGCAAATTATCTCCTAAGTGGTCCTAATAATGATTATATATACTTTTTAGAATATAAAACACTTTCATTCTCTTATTTTATTTGATCTTTGTTGCTCTTGTGGGAAGTAGTCCTATTTGCACAAGTGTAAGATGAAGCTTGGAGGGTTTCTTTAAGGTATCATGCTATCATGGCAGCAGAACTAAGATTTGAACCAGGTTCTCTTAGTAACTGTATTTCTTCCAATGCAGCAGTGGTTTTCAAACTGTTTTCAGGTGTCCTAGGGCTTCCCAGAGGTGCCTAAGGAATCACTGTGGGAGAGATAAGTCATTGAGAAGAGCTCTAGACTCCTCTCACATGTCTCAACCATAGCTCTCTACCTCCACACTTAGCTAATTTTTTTTTTCTTTTGAAACAAGGTCTTGCTCTTTTCCCCGGGCTAAAGTGCAGTGGCACCATTATAGCTCACTGCAACCTCAAACTCCCGGGCTCAAGTGATCCTCTTGCCTCAGCCTCCTGAGTAGCTGGGACTACAGGTGCACACCACTGTGCCTGGCTAATTTTTAAATTTTTGTAGAGATGGGGTCTTGCTCTGTTGCTCAGGCTGGTCTCTAACTCCTGGCTCAACCAATCCTCCTGCCTCAGGCTCCCAAAGTGCTATGATTATAGATAGGCATGAGCCACCACACCTGGCCTTAATTTTTTAACTAAATAAAAAACGTTTTTATGGAAAATTTTAAACATTTTAAACTAGAAGAGTATATGTGTTATACCTTATATATTATATAATCTTAATATTACATAATATATATTCATTATATAATATGCATAATGAACCCTTATATATCCATTACTCACCATCTACAATGGTACACTTATGGTCAATCTCATCAATCTTGTTTTATCTTTACTCTCCCACCTCCCTTGGATTATTTTTGAAGCAAATTCCAGATGTATCATTTCATTTGTAAATACTTCAGTATATATCTCTGAAAGAACTGTATTTGAAAACATAACCAAAATATCATGCCTAAAAAATAATAAACCCTTAATGTAATCAACTAGACAGTGTTTATTTATTTTTTTTTACCTAAAGCCACACCCAAAAAGCCTTGAGTAAGTGGACTCCAACTAGATAGTGTTTAACTTTCCCTTAATGACGGAATTTTATTTTGAAAGTTGGTTTGTTTATATCAGTATTCAAATAAGGTCTACTTGTTAGTTGATCTAAATCTTGAGTCTCTTCTAATCCATAGCTTCCTCCCTTTTTTTTCGTTGCAATTTCGTGTTGAAGAAACTGGATCGTTTGTCCCGAAGAGTTTCTCAATTTCTGGATTTTGCTTATTGTTTCCCTATAGTGTTATTTAAAACATTTCTATGTCTCCTGTATTTTCAGTAAATTGATAGTTGAATTCCGAGGCTTGATCAGATTGAGGTTCAATCTTTTTCCCTTTTTTTGCAAGAATATCCAACCATATCTGATTTTCTCTCTTTTTGTCAAGATTAGTGAGTGGGCTTAGGTGTTGTCCACTTGATCTAGTCATTAAAATATTTCTCATCAGCTATTTGCCTAATGATTTTAGGAACCATTGATAACTTATTACCTAGATCCATTACTTTATTAGAGACCTAATTAGATATTGAGGCTCCTAATTAGATTTAATTTGAACTGTATTTGAAAAAGAGGGTTCCGTTATTTAAAAATAAGTTTTGAAAACTATTGGATTAAAGCAATTCTCTGAAAGCACCAATTGTGATAGGAACCAGGAACTGTGAAGTGGGGACAGTGACTGTAACTTGTAAGGCATTTTAAACCTTTTCTTACTTCCTCTTATTTGTTGTTTTTGGCTTACGTTCTTTCCCAACCCAACAGTTAAACTCTTACAACAAAAAGGGCCCATGTGTTTTAACTTTTGAAGGGGGAGATGGATGGACTGTCTTACCCTAGAGCCAGTCTTGGGAAAGGGAGCCCCCCAAGGGGTGGAGCAGGAGTTTTACTTTAATGAGCAAAGGAAGTGATTAAGTCCCTGGGGCCTATGCAGCTTGAGCCTGAAAAGTGGCCTTGGGAGCATCTAAGACTAGACACTTTTAGCTGAGCATTGGAGGGCCAGTCCCTTTTTCTTACTCCTTATTTCACAGCCTAAGGGGGCTCTCTCATTCTAATCAAAAGGCCTGGCTAGTCAGGCTTCAGTTGTATCACATTTGACATGTCCCAGGCCCACGATCCTGGTAGCTGTGTTTAGGGCTGATTCCTAGGATAACCTCAGGACAAGGAGCAAAGGGCTTCTTGTTTTGGGCTCTGTTCTAAGGAAGGCCAAGGGCAGGAACCTCTTAGCAATAGCTTTGGTTGATCCTTGGCCAGCAACACCTTATGTCACTCTGGCTAAGAGAAGAGCTGCTGTGGAGCACTTGGTGTTCTCTAGCCTTAGCAGAGGTCACAGGCAGACAGGGCAGGGGAGCAAGGCCTTAATTAGCTAGGGACTTCTGGAGCAAAGCTACTTGGCAGTGTCTTACCTCAGCTTCTTGGTGGGATTGGCTCCTTCTGCTAGTGACAGTGCAAATACTCTTTCTCTTTATAGCTTTCAGATCTCTGGGAGATTAGTTGTCTTCCTTGAGCTTCAAGACACTGCTTTGCAGTGTGGTTCAGGGCTGATTTTAAAAGCCAGATTGACAAAAATTCCTTCCATCTGTGTAGTACTTTTTAGTCACTCAAGCACGTTTTATTTAAATTGTTTTGAACCAACAGTCCTGTGAGTTAAGCTCAGAAAGGAGAAGTGCTTAAGATTATAGCTAATTAGACTTTGGAGTCCCAGATTAATGGTCTTTCTACCAGTATCTGTAAGACAAAGGAAAAGGAGAAGAATGGTAAATAAAATTGACTAACTTTTCTGTACCAGACACTGTATAAGGTGCTTAGCTTAGTTTTCTCCCAATATTATGTGGTAAAACATTTTAAACTCTATTTTAATGATAGGGAAGCTGAGCCTCAAAGTGGTTAATTGATTTAAGATCACAGAGCTAAGAAGTGGCAGAGCCTCGATTCAGGTCTAAGTCTATTTGACTTCAAAGCCTGTGTCTTTCTATCATTATACTATATTCCTTGCTAGTTGATTCTAAAACATCTTGACTGAGTTCCAGATGCAACACTAGGTACAGGGGATACAAGGAAGCATAAGATTTAGTAATTTCTGCCCTTGTGGAACTCAAAATTTGGTGATGCTCACTGCTATGATAGAGGGAATGGGGGCATAGGGATAGATAGAGGCATGGGGCATTGGGGGCTTAGGGAGCCCTCTAATCATTGGTGGTAGGGGAAGTTGTCAGGTAAGGCTTCCCAGAAAGAGTGCTACCTCATGTAGTTTAGTGATAAAGAGCACAGGCCCTGGGGTCAGCCTGCCTGGGTCCCATCACTATAATACTATATGTTAGCTATTAAAATATAATACTTTGGGCAAGTTACTTAACCTCTCTGAGCCTACTTCCTCACCTATAACATGGAAGTAATCATATAATCAACCTCATAATCAAATGGCTGTTGTGAAGATTAAGGTGGGATAATCTATATTGAACATTTAGCAGATTGCTTGACACATATTAAGCTCTCATTAAGTGTTAACCATAATTATTATTGTTTAACCTGTGTTTCTCCCATATCCAGCTCAAGTGGGGACAAATGAAGCTAAGCTCTTTTAGGGCCTGTTATTGTCAATAAAGTTGGGGGAGGGTTTGTCTCAAGTAATTTCAAAGTATTCCTTTCAGGCCTAAGATTCTGTCCATGTGAAAAGTACTAAGATAATTGTTTCCAGGAGGATAGCTATCAAGTGACTGTATCTGGGGGCAATCCAGTCTGGCTTGGGTTCCCTAAAGTCAACTCTGGTCAGCGCCTAGAAATGCTATGTCTGGTAAAGGCCCCTCTTTCCTCTGCCACCTCTTCATTTTATAGGCCGGAGCTGGCCTCCTGTTAAACTGATCTATTCCCCTCCTCTTCCTCCAAGCTTATTATTGTGTTGGGGAAAGTAATATAATTTTAGTAGTCCAGTTATTCTCTACTACATTAGGGTTTTGTTTATTCTGAGTAACTGTGGAATAACAGTACCTTTATATATTTGTATAGTGCATCATTTTAAAATAAGTTCTGTTTAGAACATCAGTATCACATGAAGTAACAAGAAGTATTACTCAGTAAAAGACCTTTGAGTTCAAGTTAGGAAAAGAAAGGAGTCTTTAATATGCTAAGGAAAAGTATGCAGGGTTTCCTACATTTTTCTGGTCACAGAATCTTTTTTTATACTCAGAAAATACCTGTTGACATTTCATAAGATACCAATGTTTCATGGAACACAATTAGGTAAGTAAACACAATGTGGCCCTCTGCCTTTCTGTTAGTATGGCTTGGAGAAGTAGTATGACAAGCTGTCCTTTGTTTGGCAAGATACCTTCAGGGCTCCCTTCTTTTCAAAAAGAAAATGAGACACTTAATGAGAGCTTATTATGTGTTAGGTAATTTACTAAATGTTCAACATAGATTATCTCACTTTAATCTTCACAACAGCCCTATGAGATTGATAATATGATTATCTTCATGTTAATACAGAAAGCTGGAGATTTTAGTTAAACCACCAGTCCCTGATTATGTTCCAGACTCAGTGGTAGGAGATTTAGCTAATTGAGCATCTGCAGTCAGCCTAAGCCTTCTGCTTCTAGAGGAGGAGCAAATGCCCTACCTTGAGGAAACAACACTCAGTTTAATCAAGGAACTATCTGTCTGTCTGCCTGCTCCCTTGGTAATTGCAGCTGTCCCAGAAGTAGATGGTGGTGGGGATTACATTCAGTATTTCAGTCTCACGGAGTTTTGGGTTCTAGTTCTCACTCTGCTGTTAACCAGTAATATACCTTTGAGTGAGAAACTTCTACTCTCTGAACCTTGGCTTTATCATCTAAAGATGAGGAGGTTGAATTAGATTGATTGCATTCAATGAATATTTATTAAACATTTACTATGATCCAGTCATTGTTCTAAATGGGGATGTAGTGATGGAAAAGCAGACACTGCCTCATGAAACTTAATCTAGATGATATGAGTGTTGAAATATAAGTTACAGATTAAGTAAGACTTTAGTAGTTAAGGGAAGGCAGACTTTTTTTTTATTTCAGCATATTATGGGGGTACAAGTATTAAGGTTACGTATATTGCCCATGCCCCCCTCCCCCCTCGAGGCAGAGCTTCAAGCATGACCATCCCCCAAAAGTTGCACATTTCACTCATTATGTTTGTATATACCCATCCCCTCCTCCCCCCTCAAGGCAGACATTTGTATGAGTCATTGTAGTCTAGTAGGCTTCGTGGAGATGATGTGACTTAACTAGTCCCTAAAACTCTGTTTAAAGTTTATATACTGCAGAAGCTCAGGGAGGCATTTGGATTGTGAAAATGACCTCAGTGCAGGTGAAAGTGAGCATAGAGAATAGAATGCTCGGTAGAAGGTGGTATCCTGTAGTGCTCTTAGGCATGGTACCACCTATGGGAGACTGCTAAAGGAGTTAATTCCTGGGCATCTGAAAGTAGCATTGCTGGAGGGAGAATTTGGAACTAAGGGCCAAGGGAGGATCTGGGCAGATGATATTAGTGTTGTGGGTAGAAGTAAAGGATCATCAATGATGAAGTCAAAAATTAAAAGGATTGGGAGGTGCTAGATTGTGCAATGTGAAATGAGACAGGGCAATAGTTCACATTTCAGGCTATGAATGACAGAGGCACTTGGAACCTGAATATGTTTACATATAATTTACTAGTTCTTACCATATACCAGACCCAGACACTATTCTTAGCATTTTTAATGTTAAGCTTATTTAATCTTCATTAGTAGCTTATTTAGTATTAGTTTATTTAATCTTTATACCAACCCTATGAAGGTAGGTACTATTATTTTCTTGTTTTACAGATAAGAAAACTGAGGCCCAGAGAACTTTAACTTGCCCAAACTCACATGGTTGATAAGTGGTGGAGCTGGGATTCAGGCCCAGGCAATGTTTTCAGAGTCCTTGCTCTTAATCACCATGCTATACAGTTTTGGGCAGTGAGTAGCCATTATAGATGTCTGCCTAGTGGAGCAACTTGTTGTAAGTAGTGTGGTGCAGAGCAATTTCCCAAGGGGTGAATTGAAGGCAAGAAGACCAGCCACAGGCTGTTGTAATAATCATGCCAGTTGCTTTTAAAGGTGTATAAAGGTCTTGGAATTATTTCACAAATTACTTCCTGAGATAGATCTGGCAGTTGCCAGTCCTACCTATAATCTCAGACCATTTTAGAAAATCATTTTCCAGAGAATTTTAATCTTAAGGAAACTCTCCTCTCACTATTGAACAGGCTGTTCCAGGCTGAGGGGCCCCAGGAATCAGGTCAGAAATAGCTCCTGTGGGGTCAGTGTCCAAGCAGCATCTGGGAGTGTTTGCAAGAGGGAAAATTGAACCTACTGAGACTTCCTGTTGCCATTTAGAGTTTGCTCTCTTGATACAGGGGGAGTATCTCCTGTTAGGAGTGATAGTCTGGTTGCTCATCTTGAGAGGTTGGGCAAGTGGGCTGGGGTGTAGAGATGTGAAAGACATAGTCTCTGTCAATGAATAACTCACAGGTTACTGGGATGCACATAAGCAAGTATACTCAGTATATTGTCACAAGTGCTACAACAGAGGAACATAGAAAATGTACTGGGAGAGGAAGGAAGGAAGGGAGGGAGGGAGGAAGGAAGGAAGGATGGGTCTAAATTCTTAACAAGAGAGAGTCAAGGAAGGTATCCAAGATGCCATTCTCTAGGGATGACCAAAAGTACGAGCAGAGATGGCCCTGGAACACATTTTGGGCATTGCGGGTGTGGAAGTGTATAAGATATTCAGGGAATGATGAGTTGTTCTTTGAACTGTAGTGTTGGGCTGCTTAGAGAGAGTGGCACCAGGTGAAGCTGGATATATGGGAAGGGCCAGATCCTGAATAACCTTGTATTTCATGGTAAAGAGCTTAAATCCTATTGGAATTGAGCTTTACTGTAGATACCTAAGATGGGGAGCAACTTGATCAGAGTGGTTTTTTAGAAAAATCTCTTTCAGGTTTGTGGTTAGGATGGATCAAGTATTAATAAAACTAGAGGCAGGGAAGCCAGCTGGAAGATTTGCAGTAGCAGATGATGAGGCTGGAACAGGGCAGTGGTCTTGGGAGTTGATTTCAATTGTGTGACTGAAGGGTGAAAGAGGTAGTATTGGGCAGCTGGGCATTACTGTGGTGCTATTAACACATGGAATACAAGAGAGAGAGCTGGTTTGGAGAAGTTAATGTTGGTTTTGAGATGATTATGGGTGACATCCAGAAGAAAATATCTGGTATTGGGGAAGAAGATAAGAGTTTTGGAGCTTCTGAGAGAGGTTGGAATATAGATATGGGAATGACGGCATCTAAATGATAGTGGAAACCATGGAAGTAGATGGATCACCCAAGTAAAATTTATAAAATAGGGAAAGGAAGGGGTTCAGGATAGAGTCCAGAGGAACTCTGATGGTATCTTTAGACAGAAAAGTTAGGGAGGGAGCCTGAGGAGGAATAATTAGACATGTAGGAGAAAGTACTGTCTGGGAGGCCAGGAATGAGAAGAGTTTCTGAAAGAAAGCAAGTGTCTACTGCAGTAGAGAACAAGTAGAGTGAGCCCTGAGAAGCTACTGAGTCATTGGTGACCTTGGTGACAGCATTTTCGGTGGATAGGTGCGGACAGAAGCTAGATTGCGCTGGCCGCGGTGGCTCACGCCTGTAATCCTAGCACTCTGGGAGACTGAAGCGGGCAGATCACTTGAGCTCAGGAGTTCGAGACCAACCTGAGCAAGAGCGAGACCCCATCGCTATTAAAAATAGAAAGAAATTAATTGGCCAACTAAAAATATATAGAAAAAATTAGCCGGGCATGGTGGTGCGTGCCTGTAGTCCCAGCTACTTGGGAGGTTGAGGCAGTAGGATCGCTTGAGCCCAGGAGTTTGAGGTTGCTGTGAGCTAGGCTGATGCTATGGCACTCTACCTGGGGCAACAAGAGTGAGACTCTATCTCCAAAAAAAAAGAAGCTAGATTGCTATGGCTTAGGGACTGAGTATGAGGTGAACATTTGAAGGCAACACAGGACTTCACTTTTGAGAAATATAGTGGTAAAGGAAGGAAGGAAGGAGGGTGGTATTTTGAAGAGGAGTCAGGGAGGCAGGTTCAAAGATTTTGGGGGACTGGAGTTGGGGTATAGGAGTGAGACCTGAGCTGGTATGGGTTGAGGGGAGGAGAGATTGAGAAATGTTGCCAGTGAAGGTACCACATCTCTCTGAATACTCCATATTATTGTAGGAGTCTTAAGCTATGCTGATCTGCTGAAGCCTGCAGTAGCAAGAGTGTAGGGTAGACAAGGGAGACCTTGTCATTAATAAGTAATCATAGCACTGTTTATTGAGTAGCCTCTGCATGCCAGGAATTTTTCTAGATACATCTGGACACATTGGACACATCTCTAATGCTCACCACAATTCTCAGAAGTAAGTACTGTCACCATTTTCCAGATGCAGAAACAGATGAGTTAAGAAACATGACTAGTTAGTGGTGGAGCCAAAGTTTCAGCCAGGTCTGCAGAACTCCAGCGTGTATCCTTTCTACTTCCCAGTGCTATCTTTTCCATTAGGAGCTTTATGATGAGACTCTGAACTGGGACTTTGAAGGGGGCAGGGATGGATGGCCTAGATGGACAAAGGTAGAGTTCTAGAATTGGTGTTAGCCTGGAGGGAGCATGATTTAATCTCTGGTATGAGGGAGGAAGGTCTTGGTCTGATCTTGCTCTGCCTTTTTTCTGTTTAGCCAGTGGCTTTGGTGATCATGGCCTTTCCCTTTATTTTTCTCCATCTTTCTGTAATGTCTTACCAGGGCCTCTGAGGTCCCAGCTGCTGCCTATTGTGGACTGTTTACAGAGAAAAAAAGGATCAACCTCCAAGCCCAGAGGGGCTTATTCTTTTTGACTAGTTATGAGGAATTACTGAGCTGTTGAATGACACTCTCTTTGGCACAGGGCATGGTTTCTTCTTGATAAATATTTTTATTTGCATTGAATAATTTTGGTTCAGTGGAAAGAGCAAAACACTGAGAGTGAGAAGACATGATTTCCAATATAAGTGATCAACTGGATTACCTCAGGCAAGTCACTTTCCCTTTGCATATTTACTCGACATAAGGTAGAAACTGTGTTTTACTCATCCCTGTATCTTGAGCTCCTGGCACATGGCCTGACTGAATAGGTGTTCTGAAAAGTTTATTATGGAGCCAGTTAATCTGCTCATCTGTTAAATGAGGGAATTGGACCATTTGGTTTCTAAGATCTTTTCAATTCTAAACTGTATTGTTCTATGAGGGCTTATGATATTTTAATTGTAAAATAATACTGTCACTTATTTAGCACCTACTATTTGTTGGTGCTATGTGAGATTATATAATTTACTTTTTATTTTATTTAGATGATTTTTTTAATTTTAAAATTTTGTCTGGGTGCTTTGGAAATACAATGGTCCTTTAGGCTATGAGCTCCTTGAAGACAGTACCTGTGCCTGTTCACTGCTGTAGCCCCTCTAGTGTTGAACACAGTGCTGGGTGTGTAATGGGTGCCCAGTAAGTATTTGTTGAACAAATGAGTGAACTTATGCCTTATCATCCATAAGATAACAATCCTACAAGATAGGTACTTTTAGTCCCATCTTACGGGTAACAAAATGAGGGTAAAATGTCACAGAACTAGTAAATGGCTAAGAGAGAGGATTCAAACCCAAGTCTGTCTAACTCTAAAATTGGTACCTTTATCACAGTGCCTTCATTTATCTGATATTTTAATTGAAAATTTGAAAGGAAGGAAGAGAGTAAGGATGCAAGAACAGAAAGTCATGTTTTCTTGAGGGGTGGGAATGGGGTTAAATATTGGGCACTGAAGTTAAGAGTTGGCAAGAATATCTAACATCTTAAGAAAAAAAAGGGCTATAATAGCAGTTACTATTCACTGGGGACTTAATTTATTGAGTGTCTCATGGCACTTAAAGGCCTGTTTCATAGTGTTAATTATCATCTTTTTATTGACAACTCAAATTTGTGTTTCCAGCTCAGATTTTCCCTCCTGAATTTTGGACTTGTATATCTAACCTCTTAACTGACATTTTGGATATCTAGTAGGCATTTTAAACTTAACAAGTTCACACTTAGGTAAATCCTGTTGGTTCTACCTTTAAAGCATATCCAAAATTCAGTACTTAGCATTGCCTATGTTCCTGCCACCCTGATCTGAGCTACCATCGCCTCTTGCCTGGCAAGATAATAGCCTCTTAACTGGTGCCCTGCTTTTGCTCTTGTCTGTATGCGGTTCTAATCAGGCAGCCAGAGTGATCCTTTCAAAACATAATTCCAAATCATTTAGCTCTTCTGTTCAAAATCATTCAGTAGCTTTACAAATCTCTCAGAGAAAAAGCTAAAGTCCTTAGAGTGGTCTTACAAGGTCATGTGTGACTTGGCTCCCATTTCCTTGTCTTACCTTCTCTCCACCAACTCATCCTGCCCCATTGGCTTTCTCACTAGTTTTTGAACTAGAGAGAAATACTCTTGCTTCAGGGCCTTAGCATTTGTTCTTCTTTCTCTTTCTGCTTGGCTCATTTCCTTATTTCCTTTAGATCTTTAGGTCAAATGTCAACTCAGTGAGGCCCTCTCCAATCATTCTATTTAAAATTAGCAACCTCTCCCCCGCACCACACCACAACCTCTTTCTCAATTTTTTTTCCATAGCATTTATCACCATAGCGTTTATCTGACATATTTATTTTTCAGGCCTTCCACTTTGCCCCGCACCCCCTGTTAGTTCCATAAGAGCTGGGATTTTTGTCCATTGTTAAATCCTCAGTGCCTAGAATACTGACTAGCACATAGCATATACTCAGTAAATATTTGTTAAATGAATGAAAAACCTACTTTGGGCCATGTATATTTCTCAATGCTTTATATGTATTTGTTTACTTTTCTCCACAACAATCCTGAAGGTTACCACTATTATTCCTATTTTACAAATGGCAAGAAAGTTTAAAGTCTAGGTCTGTTCAGTTTAATACATTGCCAAGCTCAAATAAGATGTTATAGAAGGATGGTGTCTAAATATTATTGCTTTGCTGCTGAATGGAGTATGTAAACCACATCCTAGAAACCAGAAGACAGAGATTGCTCATTCATTCACTTGGATATTTGTGACTCTGCTGCATGTGGAAACCTAAAACACACCTGGAAAAAGTTCTTTGAGATCTTCTTATGCACCATTTGAAACACATCTGGCTTGTATACATAGGGGAATTTTTTTGTTTTTTTTTGAGACAGAGTCTCACTCTGTTATCTGAGCTAGAGTGCTTGTCGTGTCAGTTTAACTTAAAGCAACCTCAAAATCCTGGGCTCAAGCGATCCTTCTGCCTCAGCCTTCCAAGTAGCTGGGACTACAGGCATGCACCACCATGCCCGGCTAATTTTTTCTATATATTTTTAGTTGTCCAGCTAATTTCTTTCTTTTTTTTTTTTTTTTTAGTGGAGACGGGGTGTCGCTCTTGCTCAGGCTGGTCTTGAACTCCTGAGCTCAAATGATCTGCCTGCCTCAGCCTCCCAGAGTGGTAGGATTATAGGCGCACAGGGGAGTTTTATGATGATTTGGAAATTTTTCTCCTCCGGCAGAGAGAGACCTTCTTTTCCTAGTTTGAGATAGTATTAGGGTTACTTTGGGCCAAGTGCTTCATGTCACTTTTCTTTCCAGAGTTTAGTGTTAGCCAAGCCTAGAGTACAAATCATTCCCAGGGTATACTGGTGTATGACTTTCTTTATGGTATGATGATTTGGGAGGCCAAGGCCAGAGCTATTCCCAAAGTAAGATGAAACTAGGGTTAGTGATATCTCTCGGGTAAAATGAGGCTGGCTTCAAATGCCATATTAATGGAAGTATGTAATTTCATGGGTTCTATCAGAAAGAAGGTGAGGGAGAATAAGATTCTGATCAGGATCCAACCCTCCAGCCAACTGGGTATATCTCCCTCCTAAGTCCCAGGTACCAGTAACTTCGGGGTGAGAGGCCTGGGGAAGCCCTGGGCTTATAGCTTATAAGAGACCCAAACAGAGGGAGCAGAAGCAGTTATATTCAGGGTAAGGCTGTTCTCAGTAACGTGACAAAAGTAGAATAGTAAGAGGTGGAAAAAAATCATCTGGTGGCATTATATGTTCAATGACCTATCCAGAGAATAGTGAATAGTGAAGCATGGATCAGAGTGCTCCCCAGGGTGAAATGAAACTGGGATTAGAGCGGTTTCCGGGTAATAATGAAAATATGATGAGAACTTTCCCCAGGGTAAGATAAGCCTGTGGGAAAAGTGTATGAGGTGACAATATCATTTTTAGGGTAAGAGAAAAAAAATAGCATGTTTGAGCAGCTATGAGTAGGAAGGGAAGGAAAATGAGAGGAAAGAATTTTAGGACAACATGTTTGGGAGATGAGGCTAGGGAAACAAGCAGATGCCAGATTATAGAGGGCCTTGTCTGTCTTGTTAAGGATTTGAGACTTTATTCTTTTGACAATGTAGAACCATTGAAAAGTTTTAAATAAGGGATAGACATGGTCAATTTGCTCCTGGTCATAATGACCTGTGTTCCCAGGGGAGTGGAGATCAGGAAAAGTTAGAAAAGAGTATGGCAATCTAGGGACCCTAGGCAGATGTTTACCAAAAGCCAAAACTATCTGGCATATCAGTCTGAGTAGAGATGCCTGAGGACTGGGTGAAGCCTGACCTCAGTGAAATGAACAGAAGCATTCCTAAACCTTGTCAAAAACTAAGAATCTTAGTGGATGCACAGCACTGTGAATGTGCTGAAATGCCACTGAATTGTTCACTTTAAAGTGGTTAACTTTATGTTATATGGATTTCACCTCAATAAAAACAGATAAAAATCAAACCCAAACAAATCTAAGAACCTTGTCCTGCCTGAGTCTTTGTAAGGATTTGGCCTGGGGTTGTTTTACTGCCTTCCTTTTGCCAGGGCCTGGGTTATTGCTGGTGGTGGCATTGGGGAGTTAAGGGTAGCACTAGGCATAGCAGCAAGGATGAGAGTCCAAGGCATGTCCCCTTCTTGTTCATCTTTCTAATTGGCTGCTAGAGTCATCTTTCTAACAAGTTGATCTAACCATGGCCCACCCCTGCTCGGGAGTCTGTGTTGCTTTCTCATTCCTCACAGATTATAAAATCCAAGATTCTCAATCTGGTGTTCATGGCATTCCATGATCTGGGTTCTGTGTGTTGTCTTTTCAGCAGATATCTTTTATTCATGCATTCTCCATTTTGCTTGGAATGTCTTCCTACCTTTTTCTATCTGGTAAACTCCTCATCTTTCAATACTCAGCTCCAGTATCACCACTTTTTTTTAGCATTCTCTGGCTTCTTTGTCTGTAAGCAGGCAGTCTATCCCACTGTTATTCTCCTACTATACTTTATATGTCACTCTGTTAATTATCTTGCTGCACTGTGATCATTGCTTTGTGTGTGATTGCCACATAAGATTGGAAATTTTTTAAAGACAGAAATTCTGCTTTGTTTTTTTCTGTACTCCTTGGCTAGTATTGCAAAGACAGCTCTCACTTTTTTTTAGAGCAACTTCTATTCCTACCATAAATAGTCACAAAAGGCAAATAAATAGGCTCTGTTGGTATTGTTCAGTGTAGTGAGGCTAACAGAGGGCATCTATCCATAACTGTCTTATTTTTCATTTCTTTTTTCCCAAGCTAGCCAGCAGGTTCCACTGAACAAAAACTGCAAACCTCAAGGTAGCTGGACTTGGGAATAAGTTCTTTGGTTAATAGAACAAAAGATAAAAAATATCTGAGGTGAATGTGAAAGAGACTGTTAGTTGTCTTTGCCAATATCAACTCTCTCATTCTTTCTTTAATGATAGAACACCTGATTTTTAGCAGAGTGCATAGCTACCCAGCTTCCTCTGCAACTAAGTGTGGCCACATGTCTAAGTTCTAACCAGTGGGATCTAAGTGGAAGTGGTGTATGTACCACTTCTAGGTCGTGTCCTTAGAAAGCATATGTAGTGCTTCTCTCACACTTTTCTCCTTCCTGCTGGCTGGGAGATGGTGAGAGCTACAACACCTGTTTTGATCCCAGAGATGGAAGCCTCATGTTGAGTGAGGATGGCAAAGTTCCACTCTCGGTCGAGACTGCTCACAGTTAAACTGTTATATGGGAGAGAAATAAACTTCTTTTTGGTTTAATCTACTGTATTTCAGGGTCTCTTGGTTACGGCAGCTTTACCTGTACCCTAACCAGTACAGTGAGACGTCAGGTTGCTGCAGTATCAAGTTGCTTCTTGCTGCTGTTCCTCGATATCTCTCAAACTATTCACTTGAGTTCCTGACCACTTCTTGCCTTGCCTTGCTTCTAAGCCCTAATTCCTGATGCCTAGATGATTCCTGAATTCTCTTATATACTTAAAAAAATTTTATTGAGGTGAAATTCACAAACATTAATCATTTTCAATTGAACAATTCAGTGGCATTTAGTATATTCACAAGGTTGTACAACCACCACCTCTATCTGGTTTCAGAACATTTCCATCATTCCAGAGGAAAACCCTTACCCATTAAGAAGTTTCTCACCATTTCCCACTTTCCCTGGCAGTCACCAATAGGATTTACTTCTTCTGGATATTTCTTTCTTTCTTTTTAAAACTGTGTGTGTATATTTATATTTATATTTATTTATTTATTTTTGAGACAGGGTCTTTGTTGCTTAAGCAGGAGTGCAGTGGCACAATCATAGCTCACTGCAGCCCTGAACTCCTGCGCTCAAGTGATCCTCTGGCCTCAGCCTCCCAAAGTGCTGGGATTATAGGCATGAGCCACTGTGCCTGGCCTGGATATTTCATATAAATGAGAGAATACTATATGTGACCTTTTTGTCTGGCTTCTTTAATTTAGCATAATATTTTGGAGCTTCATCTACATTGTAACATGTGTCAGTACTTTATTCCTTTTTATTTAAAAGTTTTTTTGGTGGTAAAATATATATATAACATAAAATTTACCATTTTAATTATTTATAACTATATAATTCAGTAGCCATTATTATATTCACAGTGTTATGCAGCCATCATCACTATTTCCAAAACTTTTCATCACCCCAAACAGAAACTCAGTACTTATTAAACAATAACTCCCTATTCTCCATTTCCCCAGCCCTTGTTAATCTCTAATCTACTTTCTGTCCTTATGAATTTGCCTATTCTAGATATTTCATTTAAGTGGAATCATAACAATATTGTCCTTTTGTGTTTGGCTTACTTCACTTAGCATACTGTTTTCAAGGTTCATCCATGTTATAGTATGCATCAGTAAACTTCATTCCTTTTTTTTTTTTTTTTTTAAAGAGACAGGATCTTGCTCTGTCACCCAGACTGGAGTTCTATGGTGTGATCATTGTGACCTTGAACTCCTGGGCTCAAGTGATCATCCTCAGTCTCCTGAGTAGCTAGGACTACAGGTGTGAGCCACCATGTATGGCAATTTTTAAATTTTTTTGTAGAGATGGGTTTCATTATGTCACCCAGGGTAGTCTTGAATACCTGTCCTCAAGCAGTTCTCCTGTCTCAGCATCCCAAAGTGCTGGGATTACTGGTATGAGCCACCACGCCTGGCCTTTCATTCCTTTTTATGGCTGAAATATGTGTGTGTGTGTGTGTGTGTGTATATATATATACACACACACATCCATATACATACCACACTTTGTTTATCCACTCATCTATTGATAGACACTTGGGCTGTTTCTACTTTTGGCTATTGTGAATAGTGCAGCTGTGCTATGGACATGCTTGTTCATGTACTTGTTTGAGTACCTGTTCTCAGTTCTTTTGGGTTATACCTAGGAGTGAAATTGTGGGGTCAGATGGTAATGCTATGTTTAGGTTTTTGGGGAACCACCAAACTTTTCCACAGCCACTGTATTACCATTTTACAGTCCCATCAGCAATGTGTAAGGGGTTACAGCTTCTTTACATCTTTGCTAACACTTGCTGTTTTTCATTTTTTTGGTTTTGTTTTTTATTAAAGCCATCCTAGTAGGTGTGAAGTGGTATCTCATTGTGGTTTGATTTGTCTTTCCCTAATGACTAATGATGTTGGACATCTTTTCATGTGCTTGTTGGCCATTTATATATCTTCTTTGGAGAAATGTCCATTCAAGTCCTTTGTCCATTTAAAATTAGGTTATTTGTCTTTTTGTTGTTGAGTTATTAAAATTCTTTATATATTCTGGATTCTAGACTCTTATTGGATATATGATTTGTAAATATTCTCTCCCATCCTTTATGTTGATTTTTCACTTTCTTGATAATGTCTTTTGTTGCACAATAGCTTTAAATTTTTTTTTACATTTTTATGGAGTCTAGCTTATCTGTTTTTTTTCTTTTGTTACTCTTGCTTTTGGTATCCTATCTAGGAATCTATTGCCAAAGCCAAGGGTATGAAGATTTACGCCTATGTTTAATGAGTTTACCCCTGTGTTTTACCCACAAGAGTTTTATGGTTTTAGTGCTTACATTTAGGTCATTGATCAATTTTGAGTAAATTTTTGTATGTATTGTGAGTCTCATGTATTTTTAAACCCTTAAGTGGATGCTGTTGGGATTTTCCCAGTCAGTAATGGTTTTTAGGTGTTCACATCCCAATAAATATAAAAGGGTAGTTTGGCGATGTTTTAGCAGCTGTTGGTTGAAGTGCAGCTTCTTACTTTAGGTGTACATTAGAAGACATTTCTTCTTTCTCAGATCCTATCCACTTATGTTCATATCACATGATATGTTTAGGGGCTACTTTGAGAGGAAGGTTGCTGACTTTCAGGGCTGCCAGTCAGTTAAGTGACACATAGTCTCGTACATGCAGTGGGATGCTGTGCCATGTGCTTGTCTGTATCTCAACCTGTGAGGAAAATGAGCAGGGCAAGGCCTGATTGAAACAAGGCAAAGCTGCCAGGATCAAGGGAACGATGTAGTCAGGTAGCAAGTCTGTACTGAGCCCAGCCAGGTTCTCAGCCCTGTGTATGGCTTGCTGAGAACTCTGCAAACCAGTAATGAGCAAGGGGGCAGGGTGGGGGGTGGGGAATTGGGTTATTAAGTATGAAATGTCTGATTCCTTAAGTACTAAGTTTGATAGTTGCTATCTCTGACATTTCACTTTGACACTTCTTATTTTATTTTTATTGTGAAGGTACATCCTCAGTCTTTCACATGCACATTTTGGCTTGTGATTATCTTTCAATTTTTTTAGACCAATTGGGAAACCATGGATACGTCAAAAATGCATGTTACTTTCGAATATGAGTTCTGTCATGACACCAATGTAGCACAGACAGCTCAAAATATTAATGAAGTGTTTGGGAGGGATGTAGCTAATGAACACACAGTATGTCAATGGTTTGAGAAGTTCCACGCTGGTGATTTTAATATTGAAAATGAGCCACATGGGCAACTTGAGACCAAGGTAGATAATGATGAGCTGAAAGCTGTAATGGAAGCGAATCCATCTCAACTTACATTTGAATTAGCAACAACATTTGACATTACTATTCCAACAATATTGGACCATTCGAAACAAATGGGCAAGGTAAAGAAGCTGGATAGATGCATACCTCATGAATTAAACGAGCACAAGAAGACAAATTGTCTTGAAGCTTGCCTTTCTTTGCTGTCACGACATAAAGGTGAACCATTTTTACTGCATGTTGTTACGTGTGATGAAAAATGGATTCTTTTTGACAATCACAAGCCTTTGGCACAATGCTTGGATAAAGATGAAGTGCTGAAACACAGTCCAAAAGTGAATGTTCACCAAAAAAAGCTAATGGTGTCTGTTTGGTCGTCTAGTGCTGGTATTATCCACTACAGCTTCATAAAACCTGGTCAGTTGATTACAGCAGATGTCTACTGCAACCAGTTGGATGAAAATGATGAGGACACTTGTGATTAAGCACCTGAGATTGGTTACTAGAGACAGGCCCATCTTCTTGCAAGACAGCGCTTAACCGCATGTCACACAAACAACACTGCTCAAACTACAGCAGCTGGAGACTTGGAAACTCCGTCATCCACCACATTCCCCGGACCTTCCTTGCACTAGCTGACTACCACTTCTTCCAGGCTTGGACCACTTCTTGGAAGGAAAAATATTCAATTCTCAACAAGCTGTCAAAAATGCCTTTCGTGATTTCATTGCCTGTTGTTTTCCATGCTTCTTTGCTGCTGGCATAAATAAGCTACCATTAAGGTGGCAAAACTGCATTGATAGTTTAGGCACATATTTTGATTAATTGTACTGCTTCTTGAGATATAGTAAACTACAGTTTTGATTTGAAATAGGACATTTCATATTTAATGACCTATATATAATTTGGAGACAGAAGCCTTGATTTCAAGTTGGATTACTTAAGGCTAGTAACTTCTCTCTGAGCTTGAATGTCTTCAATTATAAAATGTGAATACTGACTTCACAGGGTTGTTTTGTTTTTGAAGATTAGCTGAGGTTATCAATTGGAAAATTATTTGGAAACTATAAAATGCTATGCATATTTAGGAATGTGATGGAGAATCAAGGAGAAGACAAAGTTTTCTGGGAACTTCTTAAATGGTTCTTCTTATGACTGTAATTAACAGAAAAGGTTTGAGGTTTTTTTTTTTTTTTTTTTTT
>VBSM01001265.1:35922434-35949978 GCA_008086735.1 Cheirogaleus medius | reverse complement strand
AACTCCTGACCTTGAGCGATCCGCCCACCTTGGCCTCCCAGAGTGCTAGGATTAGAGGCATGAGCCACCGCGCCCAGCCCAATTATAGGTTCTTAAGCAAGGACAACAACCATGATGAAAGTATCTGAAATTTTGGTCACATCTAGAAGTGTGACTGGCTTTCAAAGGACCAAAATTTTATTTGTCTATGCTGAGAATAGAGCCACATTCCTGATGGTGAATCAGGCCTACAGGTGTCCTGATAACTGTCCTAGGGCTTGGCCACAAAACTGGGGAATGGATGGAGAAGAATGATATAATCCCAGATCTACAAATTCCTGGATATCTTTGTTATCAGCTCCTCCTCTTTTTTTTCACATTCTCCTTGAATTGCTTTGTTAATGAGGGGAGGAATAAAATGTTCTTTTTAGAGGAATGTTACCACAACAAAAAGCTCATCAGCACAAACTGTTCCAAAATAACACAAAAGCTGTCACCCTACTCTTCTTTGCGCCAATGGTGAGCTGTTCTTTTTCAGCATAGCTTTTGCCTTGCCTTGGTTTCCACTGCTCTCCCTGAATTCCCTGGCCTCTGGTGGTTAGAGAGGACTGATAGTCTGGGTGTTCATAATTAATCACACACTACTGTCCTTGAGAGAGAAAGTAGCAAAATGTATGTGCTTAAGTCAGTGTAAACATACATGAGGCAGCCTTGGAGTTCAGGATCTAGCTAGAAAGTTGGGTAGATAACTCAGGGCTTAGAATATTGGATAATGGATAGTGAGGTACCAGGGATAAAACCCTGGTTGTATTGGTCATCAAGGACTTGAGACTTTTATGACCCGTCTAAAAACATTGCTAATTACTCAAGAACCTTAGTAGATGTCTGAATGGGGGCTTAGTTAAGGCCTTTTATTTAGCCTCATATTGGTAACTTTTTCACATAACTGAACTGAACCTCAGTGCTAGATCTTTTAAAATTTTTGGCATTTTTGAAGTAAGTCTTCTTACAGATTATTGTGACAAGTGTTAACTTTCTTTGTATGAATCAAAGCATGTCTTCAGGGCCTCTTGCATTATTACCCAGTACCTAGATTCCTGTATGCATTGTGGTTGCTTCTTATAGTTTTCCTGTCTCTTCTTTGATTCATTCTCATTTCTAATTACTGTGCGCTGTAAAATTAGACTTATGGTAAACTGAGACTCAGTAGGTATTTTATAGAAAAATATATAATCATTTGTGTGTGGGGCAACTTGTCTGGTTGCTCAGGTGCCATCTTTGCTTGCTTTTGTTATGAATGGCAGAGGCTATGTGTCGTGGACCCTTCTTCAGATGAGCAAGATGGCACAATTGTTGATGGTGCCCTGCTTTCAAAACTAGCAGGGAGTTCTCATACTAGGCTGGCAGTATGAGACTTTAGGACCTGTGTTCTATTCAAACCTCTGGTGGGGATATTGCCCACAGGCAAAGGATTTGATGTGATGGATGGTTCTGTCAGGTCATCCTAACTATCTGAAGTGGACAGACAAGGGCCTACCTAAAACTACTGTCCCCTGACTGGACTAGACATTTTGAGAGCAGTTATTTTCTTTTTTGGAGCCTACTTGGAAAATCAGGGCATTCATTCGACCATTAAACAAATTCTTACTGAATACTTATGTGCTAGGCACCATTCGAGGGCTAGAGATTCCACAGTGAACAAAACAGATAAGATCCCTGCCTTTACAGAGCTTGCATTCTAGTGATCTGTATGTCACAGGTGATTAAGTGATAAGAAAATTTTGAAATTAGACAGAACTGTGATCAGATTATAGTAGTTCAGTGACTTCCCCTTTGGTTTTTCTCAGGGTAAAATGGTGGTTAACCCTTGCGGGGTTGTAGTTAGAATGAAGTGAGAAAAGTACTATTAAAAGTTCACAGCACAATAGAGAACTGTTAACATTCGACAATAGAAACCAAGCAACTTGATAAAAATGGGGAAAAGTTTTGAACAGAGACTTCACCAAAGTAGATATATAGATGGCAAATAAGCATATGAAAAGATGTTCAATATTATTAACTGTTAGGGAAATGCAGATTAAAACCACAAATGTGGTACTACTATATACCTATTAGAATGGCTAAAATTAAAAAATGAACAATATAAAGTGCTGAGCAAGAGGAAGAGCCACTAGAACTCTTGCTGATGGAAATGCACAATAATATAACAGTCTGAAATGTTTGACAGTTTCTTATAAAGTTAAACATAGCTTACTATATGCCCCAGCAATTCTACTTCTAGATATTTATCCCTACAGATAAATTAAAATTTATATTCACTCTAAAACCTGTATATGAATATTTATAGTAGCTTTATTCATAATTGCCAAAAACCAAACATAACCCAAATGTCCTTCAATGTGTGAATGGATAAACAAACTGGAAAACTAGTCAGCAATAAAAAGCATGAACTATTGATACACATAGCATAGGTGAGTCTCAAAAGCATCATGCTGAGTGAAAGAAACCAGTCTCAAAAAATTATATACCATATGATTCCATTTATGTGACATTCTGAGAAAGGCAAAACTATAGCGATGGAGACTAGGTCAATGGTTACCAGGGGTTAGGGGTGTGGGAAGGGTTTGACTACAAAGGGACAGCATGAGGGAATTTTTTTGGATAATATAAACTGTCCTGTCTAGATTGCCAGGGTGGTTACTAAATATTTATTGAAACTCATAGAACTGTATACCAAAAAAGTTAATTTCATTATATGTTAATTTTAAAAAAAGCTCCCAGCATAGTACCTGAAACATAATTCAAGTTCAGAACTTGAATGCTGAATGCTAGTTACTTTCCCCTTTCTCTTTCCTCTATTTCCAAGAAATCAAGAAGCATTTGATAGTTGTATTTTAATGTTTGTCTGATTGATTTGTTTCTCCCACCAAATTTTGAGCCCCTTTAGGGAAGGGACTGATGTTACCTGGGTTTGTCTCTGTTTTCCCCAGTGCCCAGCAGAGCCTGTTACAGAATATATGCTTAATTACTGTATTGAATGACTGACCAATATCTCTATAGTATCACAGTATCAGGCTGAGATGGGAGTCCTGAGCAAGGACGTGATCACACATTTTGAGGGCTGGGGATAGGTAGGTAGCAATATGAACCCAGGAAGCTGCAGTATCTACTTAGGATTCAGTTAGTGTCTGTGGTATCTGGTGTAGCAGTATAGCACAAGGTTAAGAGCTTATGCTCTGGAATCATACAGACCTGAATCTGCCTTTTACCAGCCGTGGAAACCTAGAGAAGTAACATAATCTCTTTCTGTGCCAGTTTCTTCATTAGAAATTGGAGTAATAATAACAGTAGGTACCTCATAAAGTTGTTGTGAAGATTAAATGAATAATGTATATAAAGCACTCAGTACAATGCCTGGCACATAAGAGGCTCAATAAAAGTTACCTTTTATGGTTATTATTATTATTTTTATTGTTATCAGAAAGAACAAAACTTGGCTTTGACACTTACTGGCTTGTGACCTCAGGCAAATAACTTTACTTCACCGAGCCTTGATTTTTTTTCCAGCTATTTGAGGAGGGATGTTGTGAGAATTTAATGTGTATAAAGCCTCAAGCACAATGCCTGGCACATGATAGGTGCTAAATCCATGTTTTTTTCCTCCCTAAGCATCAGAGTATAGGTAGTGAGGCTTGGCCAGTATAGCAAAATTCCAAATCAGCTCTCTCATCATCCATGGCACTACAGTATTTAGCTATGGAAGTCGGCACCAGCAGTGTGGCTAACTTGACTAGGGCCAGTATGCTCCAGGAGGTAGTTCTGTCTTTGCCTGAGTGATTGATATTAAGGGAAGGGGGCCTGATAGAGCAGGATTATACATTTCTAGGGACTAGAACATTTCTGGCAGCTCACCTAGCCTCCTACCTATGTCTGTGTATTTTTAAAAAGGTCTGGCTTTAAAAAGGTCTGGGTAAGGACTTACTATTTTTCCATACCCATTTGGAAGGCTAGAGTATTTTTAATAACAAAGCTATATTATAGTAGTGTGTTAATGGAAAACGACCCAAGCTCTGTAAAATAATTTAAAGAGGTTTATTCTGAGCTGAATGTGTGTAACTGGTCTGGAGCACATGACCTCAAGAGGTCCTGAGAAAATGTGCCTGTGGTAGCAGGGTTATAGTTTGGTTTTATACAGTCACAGAGACAGGAACTACATATAAGACTCTAAGTTAATACGTGGAGACGTGGCGGGCTTACATTGGTTTGACCTGAATAGGCGAGATACCTTAAAGCATGTTTTGATGGTGGTGGTGGGGGCAGGCAGTGGCTTAAAGGTTATAGGTGAGTTTAAAGATTCTTTGATTTGTAATTGGTTAAAGAAATGAAACTTTGTCTAAAAGCTTGGAATATTTTAACTTAAGGTTGTCTGTTAATCAGAAACAAACCACTAGACATTTACCGGAAACTCAAGTGATCTGTCGAGTAAATCGATGGTCTGCAGGTGTATTTTGAGCTTTATCTTGTTTAGCCTTAGACCTGTTACTGAGTTACAAAGGACATCTACAAGCAGCATGGAGGGGTAGTATGGGGAGGCATGTCTGACCTCCCTTCTCATGGCCAGCAACTCTGCTTCAGGGTATTTCTGGGGTCCCGTTGGCCAAGAGAGGGTCCATTCAATCAGCTAGAGGGCTTAAGATTTTATTTTAGTTCACAACTGTCATGAGACTTGCTTGAACTTTAGCAGGGTACAAGCAGACCTGTTTTCTTTGTTTTTCATTATCCTGCTCAGAGGCATGCTAGGTCCTAGGAGGCAGGGATAATTCAGGAAGCTAGCACCACTTGGAATCAGGGCTAAGGCAGCTAAACTCTGAGGGGAGCCAAAGGGCTTGGGGGGAACATGGTCTTGATAGGAAGCAGTATATAGGGAAAGAGGAGGAAGCCCAATGCTGTGGCTAGCATGGGCTAATTTGGTTGAAGGTAAGTAGCTGGGTTATACACAAAAGTTATTACTATAATTAATAATAATTGTATTCTCCCTTAGGCTTTAGGGCTCATTTCCTTATATTGAGATAACTGTACACAACCCCTAAGTGTTCTCCTGCCTCTGATCTCTCCCTGACAGCCCATGTTGTATATGCCACCCATGATCTTCCTAAGCTACATTTGGGTTCTGTGTCTCCTGCATGATTTCCTTTTGCTATTTCTACTCATTTCCTGTGCCTAGCACTCCATCTCTTCAAATCTGGCCTTAGCCTTTCTTAATTTTCTAGACATACCTCCCACCACTTTTGCCTGGCTCCAGTCCTCTTTGTTTCATAAACATTCTATGTTTATTTCCAATCCCTCTGCTTTGCTCAGATATTTCTCCTTACCTGGAATTAACCCTTCATACCCCTCCCCTCACCCATGGCTGGTCTGGTTCAATCTTAATTGACCTCTGGAATGTGCCAGACTCACTTTCTATGATCCTTCCCAGACTTTCCCACCCCCACTGATCTCTATCTTAGTACTAACTCCCATAGCACATAGTCTGTATCTGTCAATTTATTAATAGCACTTAATTAGGAATTGTCTTGCTTTGTGCCTTGATGACTTTGATTGTATTGTTTTGTCTATAAATTTGTCTTTCTGCACTAATACTGGTATTACTAAAGCACAACTCATCAGATTATTCCTACCTTGTAAAGGGAATGTGGTGGAAAGGGAGCATGTCTACCATGTGCCAAGCTCTGTGCCAACTGATTACATATACGATTTAATCCTCAACCACTCCATGAGCTAGGTGTTGTTAACTCCATTTTAGAGATGATAAAACTATAAATGAGTGGCTTGCCTTTGCTTACTTAATTAATCTAAACTCTGATCTGCCTTTCAATGCTCCCACAATCTGGTTTTAGCTCATCCTACTAGTTCATATTACACTGCATTCCCTAACTCCGTGCTACAGCCATCCCAAACATGCTTTTCATATCCCACCACTGTGCTCTTACACCACATAAATTCTTAATTTGGCATCTCTCTGCCTCCCATTTGCCTGTAAAAATTTCACTTGTCCACCAACACCTAGATCAGGGTTTCTCAACCTCAGCTTTGTTAATATTTTGGGCCAGATAATTCTTCGCTGTGGGGGACTGTCCTGTGCATTGTAGGATGCTTAGTAGCATCCCTCACATCTATACACAAGGTGCCAGCAGCAAACCTCCTACCAGCCCCCTCCGGTTGTGACAACCAAGAATTTTGCCAGTTATACTTGTCAGTTGCCTTGGGGGACAAAATTGCCCACATTTGAGAGCTGTTATACTGGCCTAAATTAAATGTTGTTTGCTCTAAGAAATCTTGTTTGTTCTCTTACAGTGGGAAGTAATTCTTCTTCTCTCACTTTCAAGAGTACTTGGCATGAACCTCACATTTGGCATGTTGCTCTGCTCTATATTGTAATTGAGTCTATCCTTATTTGTCCTAGTAGGTTGTGAGTGCCTTTAGGGGGTAGGAACCAGGTTTTATTCATCACTGTTTCTCCCATTGTGTTTGGTGCAAGGTCTTACTCATGAAAGTGATGAGATTTTTTTGAATTTTGAATTTGAAAGCAAAGATTCTATCTTTAAATTGTTTCCCTAGGACAGAGCAAGAGTACAGAGTTGTTGGTCAATGGTATGGGGGACAGGGTGCTTTGCACTTGTGAGTTACCTGCTAGGATAGAAGCTGAGTCAAAGACACTGAGAATAGTGAAAGGTTGTGTAGTCGAGTAAAAGTATGTACTTTTGGAGCAAGAAAGATGATGGCGTACTTTTGCCGATTATTAGTTGTATAACTGAAAATTTCTTAAACTCTGTGAGCTTTCGTTTCCTCTCTGTCAAATGGGGTCAGTAATTTCTACCTTGAAGTGTTATGGCAAAGATGAAATTAAGTCATGTGTATAAAGTACCCAGCCTGTGGTCTAGTTTGTAGTAGCATTATTACTACTACTTCTGCTACTACCATTGCTACCATGTGCTAGGCCTGTGCTGGATACTCTTACATACCCTCTGTCATTTAATCCGTACAAGAAACCATGAGACAGATACTAATTTTTTCCATTTAACCAGTAACAAAACAGACTGAGTTAAGTCATAGTGAACCATTTTTGGGGTTATTGCAACTCTTATCTCCATCAGGCTGATGACAATGTTCTAAATATAGATTGTAGTGATGGTTGCATACTTCTGTGAATATACTAAAAACCATTGAGTTTTACACAATAATTGGTATGTGAAAAGATATTATCAGTAAAGATGTTAAAATAAAAATGTCACTGCATTGGTTGGAGTTGGGTGTCACCTCCCACTTGCCTTTCTGTAGCCCAACTCAAGAATCCCTAGGGCTCTTTAGAGAATATTTTGAAAGCCATGTTGATTTCTGTCTTTATTTCCCTTACCCCCAACTTTGATAGAGATGTAGTGGTGCTTCCAAGTCTGAAGTACCATGGTTCCTGGAAACAGATCCCTTGTTAGCTAACTGACAGCAAGTTTGTCTGTTTCTGGGCAGGTATAGATAGCTTTTGAGGATACCAGACTGAAGAGTACTGGGACATTCTCTTTGGGAGAATTCCTCCTTTCTTCCCCCCCGCCCCGCCCCGTTGTTCTTTCCTTTCTTTTTCTTTTTTGTAGTTAGCACTGCTTCTGGAGAAGCTAAGATGTCAAAGAAAGTGGGCCAACCCTGGTGGTAATTCCTTTTTTTTTGAGACAGAGTCTCACTCTGTTGCCCGGGCTAGACTGAGTGCCGTGGCATCAGCCTTGCTCACAGCAACCTCAAACTCCTGGGCTCGAGCAATCCTCCTGCCTCAGCCTCCCGAGTAACTGGGACTACAGGCATGCACCACCATGCCCGGCTAATTTTTTCTATATATTTTTAGTTGGCCAATTAATTGCTTTCTATTTATAGTAGAGACGGGGTCTCGCTCTTGCTCAGGCTGGTTTCGAACTCCTGACCTTGAGCGATCCGCCTGCCTCGGCCTCCCAGGGAGCTAGGATTACAGGCGTGAGCCACCGCGCCTGGCTGGTAATTCCTTTTAATTCACATACCAGGGACTTAAATTAATTAATAAATTAATTTCTTAAATTATTTGGACATTAACTTATTTTTTTAAGAAACAGGGTCTCACTCTGTCACCTAGGCTGGAGTGTAGTGATGTGATGATAGCTCACTATAACCTTGAACTCTTGGGCTCAAACAATCCTAACACCTCAGCCTCTTAAGTAGCTAGGACTACAGGTGTGTACCACAACACCTGGCTAATATTCTAATTTTTTGGTAAATATGAGGTCTTTCTATAGTGTCCAGACTGGTCTTGAACTCCTGGTCTCAAGCAGTCCTCCTGCCTTGGTTTCCTAAAGTGCTGAGATTATAGGCATGAACCACCATGCTCAGCCTGACATTAACTTTGTAAAAGTCTAAGCAGGCTGGTGCGATGGTAGTGGGTTATCAGAGCTTATTAACATTAGTGTCATTAAAGTTGGTATACAGCCCCCCATTGCTAAATTTGACTGTCTTTTTTTTTTTTTTTTTAGAGACGGGGTCTCGCTCTTGGTCAGGCTGGTTTCGAACTCCTGACCTTGAGCTATCCACCCGCCTCGGCCTCCCAGAGTGCTAGGATTACAGGCGTGAGCCACCGCGCCCGGCTAAATTTGACTGTCTTAAAAAAAAAAAGAAAATGAAATAAAAGTCAAAGCATGAGCTTTGGAGTCTGACCCGGGTTCACATTCAAGCTTTGCAATGTACTAGGTATAAGGCCAAGTGGTTTGGAGACTCATTTTCCTCACGTACAGGTGAAAATAAGATACTCTTTGCCATTGACAAGCCTTCAGGCTGGTGAGAGAGGCTGATATATAAACAGGTAATAATAATAGCATATTTTAAGGGCTCTAATGGTGGTATGCACAGGGTCTGTGGGAGTTTCCAGAGAAATCAGAGTACAGTAGTCTAATATGTACTGGTGTAGCGGAAGACACGTTATCAGCTGGCACTCAGGCAAGGGTACCAGTTGCCAGACAAGCTGAACTACACATCAGAGGGAGTAGGCATAGTTTGCAATCTGTCCCAGTGCCATAGCCAGATACAGGATGAGGCAGCAGCTCCCCCAGATGGTACCCCTCATATTTTCAGGAAAACCCAGGCGGTGGCTTGCTTTGACAGACAGGGAAATTCTTTCTCACTAAGCAGGCTGTTGTTTTCCTTCTTTCCCTCTTTGTTGTTGATTCTACTTTGTCTATTCTGGATGGCAATCCTGTTGATGACAGGAATTAGTTATACTTGTAAGGTTTCTCTGAGTATGTATCTATATATGTGTATATGTCTATATGTGCCTTTGTGTTTATGTTTCTTTGTATGTGTGTATATACATTATTTTGTGCTTGTGTGGGTATGTGTTTTTCTGTATTTAGATGTGTCTATGTGTATGACAAGAAATGGAGGTAAGGGAGAAACATTGAGCCAAGGAAGTAGGGGCTGAGAGAAAGCCTATAAACCAGGTTGAGGATCAAGGAAAAGGTTGGGGGGTAAAGGATTAGGCCCACAGTATAGTATACAGGAACTAGAAGTAAAAGCAGAGCCAGAAATGTAATCAGAAGCCCAAAGATGCTATTAGTCTAGGCAGGATCTGGGCTTACAAAGTGATAGGTAGAATGCAAGTATCATCCAGCAGTGAAGAATGGTCAAACGAGCAGAGAGAAAAACCCCCTGATTCAGGTATTGAACTTATGACTCATCCTGTCTAAGGAGGAATAAGCAGCTGGCTCCCAAGGCACTACTTGCCTTCAGACCTAATTGATGTTTGTGTTTGTTTGACTACATGTGTATTTCTTCAAGTCTTGCTGCATATGTCTGTATCTGCATGTGCATCATGTTCCGTGTACTTCATGGCATTAGGAAGAACTAGTTTCCTATGCAATATCTGATTCACTTGAGGATCAATGACTTTCCTTTTATTCCTTGTGTTCTTTCCCCAGCCCTTCTTTCTCCAAACATATTTAGTATCTGCTCTGTGCTGGGTGCTGGATATGAAAAGGCTAATAAGGAAGATAAATTTTCTACCTATAAAGGTCTCACATATTATTGAGGCAGAAAGACATACATGCTCAATCCTGATAGATGCTGTGGCAAGAGATGAGCACTGCATGCTCTGGAAGTACAGAAGAGGGAAGTTAACCCATCTGAGGATGTCAGGGAGACCACCCAGAAAAGGTGTTGCCTGAGATGAATTTTGGGTTATGAATAGGAATTAACATGGGGACGGGATGAGAAGGATATACCAGGTGGAGGAACAAGTATGATGTCCTTGGGAATCTGATCTGTGATCCAGTGGTTCTTTTAACTTGAGCATAGAATGTAATAGTGGGGCAGGGAGGGAAAGGTTGGCAGTGAGGTTGGAAGGGCAGGCATTAGCCACATTTGCATGCCATGCTGAGGAACTTGGATTTTGTCCCAAAGATGATGAGCTTAGAAGTAAACAGAGCTGGCCCTAATTCTGAGTGAAGGTATGTTAGGAGCAGGTTTTGCAGAGGAGGTGAAACTGGAACTTGATTTTTAAAGATGAGCAGGAGTTTCCCAAATGAAGAAAGGAAGAGGAGCATTCCAGGAAAGGGGAAATTTATGAATAAAGGCAAGAGGCAGGAGTTGGGGAAGGAATGCGTTTGTCTTACTCCCTTATATTCTCTGTCTCTGAGCCTCTTCCCCTACCTACCTACTGCGCAAAGGCGAGCGGCATTTATAAAGAACATGTAATGAGTTCTTAACTCTCTTTACCAAGTTGATTGAAGTGGGTGCTGCATTTTGTTAATGGAGTCCTGGAGGTTTTCTTGCTGTGGAGTATTTGGCTGGGTTTTCAATTCTCCCAGGGTCTTAGAAAGCCAAGCATAGGGATGATAGTATGGGTGAAAACTGAGAGGGCAATCAAA
The DNA here is from genome assembly GCA_008086735.1 of Cheirogaleus medius. NCBI lineage: Eukaryota > Metazoa > Chordata > Mammalia > Primates > Cheirogaleidae > Cheirogaleus > Cheirogaleus medius. Next base: position 35,939,068 of record VBSM01001265.1, on the reverse strand, counting down.
GATGCCTCTTGTTAATGGGAATTGGTAAGGGAGAGAGATTTCCCTAGAACCTGAAGCCAAACTGGAGGGAGGTTAAAGTGTATCTGGTACAGGGGTTAGCAAACTATGGCTCACTTCCTGTTTTTCATACAGCCTGCAAACTAAGAACAGTTTTTACATTTTTAAATAGCTGGGGGGAAAATCTAGCAAAGAATTTTGTGACATGTGAAATTTATATGAAATTCAAATTTCAGTGTCCATAAATAAAATTTTATTGGCACACAGCCACTCTCATTCATTTACATATTATCTATTGCAGCTTTTGCAGAAGAATAGTAGAGTTGAATAGTTGTGACAAAGACCATATGGACCACCAACCCTAAAATATTTACTGTCTGGCCTTTTACAGAAAAAATTTATCTGGCTCCTGGTCTAACCTATCAATTTTTTTTTTAGAAGCTTTATTGAGATTTAATTCACATACTATACAATTCACCCACTTTTAGTGTACAATTCAGTGGGCTTTAGTGCAACCATCACCACAGTAAATTTTAGAACATTTTTATCACCTCAAAAAGAAACCCTATACACATTAGCTGTTGTCTCCCTGTCTCTTCATTTCCCCCAGCCCTAAGCAACCACTAATCTGCTTTCTATCTCTATATATTTGCCTATTCTGGACATTTCACATGCATGAAATCATATACGTGCTCTTTTGTAACCGGCTGTTTACACTTAGAATGTTTTCAAGGTACATCATGTTGTATTAATACTTCATGTACATGTTCATGTACATATATCTGCACTTTATTCCTTTTTATGGCTGAATAATAGTCTGTTGTATAGACACCCCATTTTGTTTAGCCATTCATCAGTTGATGGACATTTGGTTTGTTTTACCTTTTGGTTATTATGAATAATGCTGCAATAGATATGTACAAGTTTTTGTATGAACATGTATTTTCTGGTTTTTTTTTTTTCTGACATATATTTTTATTTCTCTTGGGCATATACCTATGAATGGAATTGCTGGGTCATATGTTAACTCTGTGTTTACCTCTTTGAGGAACTGCCAGATTGTTTTCCAAAGTGGCTGAACCATTTTTACATTCCTACCAGCAGTGTATGAGGGATCTGTTCTCTCAACATCCTCATCAACACTTGTTATTATCTGACTTTTTGATTACAGTCATCCTAGTAGGTATGAAGCAATATCTCATTATGGTTTTGATTTGCATTTCTCTGATAACTAATGATGTCAAACATCTTTTCATGTGTTTAATGGGGATTTGTATATCTTCTTTGGAGACGTATTTTTTCAGATCTTTTGTTAATTTTTAAATTGGATTATTTGTATTTTTGGTCTTGAGTTGTTAAAGTTCCTTATATTTTCTAGATACATGTACTTATCAAATATATGATTTACAAATATTTTCTCCCATTCTGTGGGTTGTTTTTTTACTCTCTTGATAGTTTCCTTTGAAGCACACATTTTCAATTTTGATGAAGTACATTTTATTTTACTTTTTTGCTGTTGTTGCTGCTGCTCATGCTTTTGATGTCATATCTAGGGAGCCATTGCCAAGTCCAAAGTCATGATAAATTACTCCTATGTTTTCTTCGAAGAATTTTAAAGGCATCTGAAGCTTAACACGTACCTAACTATATTACTTCATCCAAAATCTGCTCTACACATAGTCTTCCTCATCTCAGTTGAAGGCAACTATATTGTTTCAATTGTCTGGGCCAAAAACATTCTAAATCATCCATAATTCCTTTTATATCCCACATCTATTGGTAAATCCTGTGGGTTCTACCTTCAAAATATATCCAAAATATAATAATTTCTTACTACCACTCCACTGTGGGTACCAAGGCTCAATAGCCTCCTAACAGATAACCATGTCTATAGTCTATTCTCAACATAGCAGATAGGGAACTTTAAAAAAAAAAATGTAAACCACATCATTTCACCCCTCTGCTCAAAACCCTGTAATAGCTCCACTTTTCATTCAGTGTGAAAGCCAGAGTCACCACAAAAGTCAGAAAGGCCCTCTGTAATCAGGCCCCTACTTACCATTCTGATCTCCTCTCCTACTTATATCCCCCTTGGTCACTCACTCTAGCCGCACTCATTGCTGTTCCTTAAATACTTCTTTGTGCTCCTATCTTAGGGCCTTGGTTCTAGCTCTTGCCCCTGCCTGGAATATTCTTCTCTTAGATAAGCACTTTGCTAACTCCCTCATTTTCCCAATATATTCCCATACAGTGTACTTTTGTTTCTCATACTCCACCTTATCAATGAGACCCTTCCCAGACTACCCTATTTAATGATGAAATCAGCATCAGTACCTCTACCCCATTCCAGGCATCCAAATTAGCAGTATGCATCACTTTTTTTAAAATTAAAAAACTCTTTTTAATTTTTAAGAGCTTATCACTGTCTGGGATTCTATCATTTAATCATTTATTATTTATTGCCTAGAATATAAGGTCCATAAGGGGAAGGAATCTGTTTTGTTCACTACTACATTCCTGCCACCTAGAAGAGTGCCTGGGTCAGTGTTGGTACTCAGTAAATATTGTTAAGTGAATGAACAAATGAATCTATTTTAAAAGGAGTGGATTTTTAAACTATGGATTCAAATTACTATCTGGGGTCACTTACTAGCCTTATAAACTTCCTTTAGTATTTTTAGTAAGGCATGTCAGCTAGCAATGAATTTTCTCAGTGTTTGTTTATCTAGAAATATCTTTATTTTACTTTCATTTTTCCAAGATTTATTGGATATATAATTCTTGGTTGACAGCTATACACACACACACACCCTGTCCAGCCCCCTACCACTTTGAGCACGTCATCTTGTTGTCTCTTGGCATCCATTATTTTTGATATTAATAAGTTAACTATTAATCTAACTGGGTTTCCCTTGTATGTGATGAGTTATTTTTCTCTTGCTGCTTTCAAAGTTTTCTCTTTGCCTTTGCCTTTCAGTGTTTTACTTAATGTGTCTGTTTGTGGATCTCTTTGCATTTATCCTATTTGGAGTTTATTAAACTTTCTTGATAGGTAGATCAATGTTTGGTTTTTAGCCATTATTTCTTTGAATATTTTTCTTGCTCCTTTCTCTTTATCCTCTCCTTCTGGTACTCACATTATGCATATATTGGTGTGCATAATGGTGTTCCACGTTTCTCTTAGGTTCTGTTAACTTTTCTTCATTCCTTTTTCTTTCTGTTTTTAGGATTGTGTAATCTCTATCAATCTCTCTTCAAGTTTGCTAATTCGTTCTTCTGCTAGTTCAGATCTGCTGTTGAGCTCCTCTCAAAAATTTTTCATTTCAGTTATTATACTTTTCAACTCCAGAGCATCCATTTGGTTATTTTTAAAAATAATTTCTGTCTCTTTATTGACATTCTTTATTTGATGCAACATTGCCATCATACATTCCTTTACTTTTTAAATCATAGTTTCCTTTAATCTTTGAACATATTTATAATGGCTTCTCTGTAGTCTTATTAAATCTGACAGGAAGAGCCTCTAACAGAGAGTTTCTGTTACCTGCTTTTTTTCCTGGTGTATGAGTTATACTTTTCTGTTTCTGTTTTTTTTTTCTTTTTTGGAAACTGAACATTTTTGATAACATATTGTAGCAACTCTGGATACTTGTGCAACCCCTCTGGGGCTTGTTATTATTTCCTTGTTTATTTGTTTAATGACTGGCTAGATTATTTTAATGGTTGTCTCAGTTACTCCAATGTGAAACCTCTGATGTTTCTCCTCAGTGGTGCAGCCTTGGCTATGCCCATAGGCACTTTGGATAACAATAGTTTGGGCAGGACTCTATTTGATTGTCTCTTTCCTTGGCCACATCCAGTTTTTAAGGTCCATTAATTGCCATCCGATTGTTCTATTGTTTTCAGCAATGCCCTGAGACATAACTTGCTTCCCAAACTGATCCAGTTATATTAGGGCTCCTCTGAAGGGATAGTTCCTGAGGTCAGTGTTTGAGATTTGTTCCTACCCAGAGAGAGTTCCTCCCAGCTGTCTTATTCCTCAGTTCTCTCTAACACACTCTCCATTGTACAGTTTAGCATATATCGCCAATGAATCTACCAGTCTTTTCCCAAATGCCTTTCACCACAACTTCTACTATTGTAGTACTATTGTTGTTTTTGTAGAGACAAAGTCTTGCTATGTTGCTCAGGCTGGTCTCAAACTCCTGAGCTCAAGCAGTTCTCTCACTTTGGCCTCCCAAAGTGCTGGGATTATAGGCATGAGCCACTGCACCCAGCCTTCTACTGTTTTTGAGAGCATCCTTAGTCTTGAACTTCTCTATATTCTGTCATTCTCTATATGAAGTCATTTCCCTTGGGAAGAGATTAGAAAAGCTCTCTGTTTTACAGCCTGCTTCTTCCCCCAAGCAAAATCTTTGAGCCATTGTATTGGAGCTGGGGGTGGGGAAAATGACATGCTTCTCTCTGACACCCCACTTTAGGAGCTGAGCACTTGATGGAGGGGTGGCAGTAGCCTCAGATATTTTTGGCTTCCCTCAGAGTATAATCACCATCTTATGAGCCAGGGCCATGGCAGTTGAGGCCCTAGTATGCTCAGTGGCACTGCATCCAAGGTAAAGCTTCTGTCCTATGAGTGGGGTCTAAGCAGAAGAAGAGAGGCCCACCTCTTGGCTGTACTCACTTAGAACTTAGCCTCAGGAACAGGGAGCTGGGGGCAAGATCAGAAATGCTGACGTCCTGCCCCTCCCAGGCAGCTAACTCTCTAACTGGGAGCTTAGGGGATAGGGATCCCTGTGTTTTTAGCCGCACTAGTCTAGAGTGGAGTTTCTATGTCACTGAGTTGAGAACGGGGTGGCAGAGAGCAGGTCTTAGTTTAAATACTGTAGACTCTCACTATTCCTACCAAGTTATTTGTTTTTTTTTCTCTGAAAAAAATCAACTCACATCTTACCAAGTTGTAATAGATTTTCTTGAGTGTATGTTTCTTCATTGGCTATAGAAATGAAAGACTTAAAGACCATTTCCAGAAACTTTAAATGTTTGCTTTTGAAAAATCATTTTCACCAATTTTACTGGAGAATGGATCCATGGAGCCATCAAACTAGAAGTCCCTTCTAATCCATCAATTTTCGTGTCATTTCTCATAATGAATTCTGTCCATTTCTATGGATTCATCTTATGTAAATGTGACAGTATTGACTCCAATTAAGAAGCAAACCCCTTCTCTCTGGGGGACATCTTTTCTAATTAGTCTTCTATTTCTGTGTTCCTTTCATAAGACAGAGTTTCCCCAGATACTACTTCTTGGCTGCTTTGGATACTTTGGGCCTGATTATTTGCAATACTGGAGATGTTAGAGTTTCCCTATTTCTGCTGTTCTGGTCAGGCACCTGGCAAGCTGAAACCTTTTTTTTTTTTTTTTGAGACAGAGTCTCACTCTCTTGCCCTGGCTAGAGTGCCGTGGCATCAGCCTAGCTCACAACAACCTCAAACTCCTGGGCTCAAGCAATCCTTTTGCCACAGCCTCCCGAGTAGCTGGGACTACAGGCATGCGCCACCGTGCCTAGCCAATTTTTTCTATATTTTTAGATGGCCAATTAATTTCTTTCTATTTTTAGTAGAGACGGGGGTCTCGCTTTTGCTCAGGCTGGTCTCGAACTCCTGAGCTCAAACTATCCACCGGTCTCAGCCTCCCAGGGTGTTAGTATTACAGGCGTGAGCCACCACCCCCGGCCTAAGCTGAAACCTTTGATGCTGCCTCTGGGATTTGACCTGTGTCATTTGCCCAATGTTATGGTGAGGCATCAAGGATGATCTCATGACAAGAACTAAGCTTTATAATTTACTTCAGAGGGATTCTGTATACCCATATTTGTGCTAGGTGCTGGGAATAAAGGAGTAAAAGGAAAGGTGAAGTGGCTGTCTTGGAACACATTCCCCTAGTGCTAAAGACAGCCATAAAACAGAGGAGGATGCTATAATATATAAGGTGAATACTTTGACAGAATTACAGAAGAGTACCCAAATTAGGTTTTCTCAAGTACAGTCACCGACATATAATCTGGGTCTGAACAAATGACTAGGAGTGATAAGGAGAAGAAGGAGTGTGTTTTAGGTGGAGGGATAGCATGCACAAAGACTTTGGACTGGTGAGAAGGCCAGTACTTTCAGAGTTTCAAGTAATTCATTATCATTGAGAATGTGAGGAAGTGGCAACTGATGTACTCAGGAAAGCCAGCCTATAGAAGATCTTGCATAATGTTGTGGAGTTTTGATTTTAAATAAAGTTAAAGTTTTCAAAGTAAGAATGATAGAGTAAAACAGAAAGGACCTTGAGGTTAGTAGACTACAGTGCCTTGTCTTAATTATCTCCATTGCTGATCTCCTGGCACATGGACTTTACATAGCAAGCACTTAGAAAATATCCATTTTCTACCTCTTTTATGGATATCCCTTACATATGAGGGATCAGCATCACTGTAATAGTGGGCCCCAGGATTGTACATTCTTAGTGTCTTTATATTCTTAAAATATATTATTACACACACACACATAGAGGAGAGCTTATTTTATGCTAGGCACTATTCCCCAGTGTTTGTGTGAATTAACCCATTTATACTGCACTCAACATGAGGGTGTTATGAGATTTTGTACTACTATTATCTATCTTCATTTCACAAATGATGTGCATGATACACTGAAAGGAATTTAGTGCTGCCAGAGTTCAAACCCAGGCAGCCTGGTTCTAGAATCAAGCTCTAAACCATCATGCTACACTGAATTAAAGCTAGTGTAACTCTTTGGCCCCTAGATGAATATATTTGTTTTAGATTGTTTGACAATTCAGTGACCTTTTTCTTTTCTAAGTAGACATAATATGCATTGACTAGCAATCGTAAGCTAAGCACTCTGCTGAGTGTTGTAGGACAAACTCAAGTGAGAGATACTCATTCAGTTACTTAGTAACCACATACCCTGTTTTGTGCCAGGCCCTAGGCTTGTAAGTGGGCTTATGGAGCTAAATTAATTATTCATTTAGGTGTTCAGAGAATTTGCAAGATGCTGGGTGAAGAGATAAATGATAAATAAAACATAGTCTCCATTTTTGAGTTGCTTAGGGAGAGTAAGAGGGGGTCAATTAAATAGTAATTATAGTATCCTGGGATAAGTATTGTTATAGATGTATAACTTGAGAACTAAGGGAACAAATAACATAGGGCAATTAACTCATCTGGGAGAGGTCTGGAAAACATCATAGAGGCAGTGCCTTTTTCTTTAATAGACAAAAAGTAGAGGCATGGTAGCTCACGCCTGTAATCCTAGCACTTTGGGAGACTGAGGTGGGAGGATTGCTTGAGGCCAGGAGTTCAAGACAAAGAGTGGGAGAAAGCATTTTAGATGGAGCACCTTGTACAAAGGCTTGGGGTATAAAAGAGCATGATTTGGTCAAAGAGCCTGAAGTGGCTTGATGTGTGCAGAACAGGCAACTTTTTCTGTAAAGGGCTACATAGTAAATATTTTAGGCTTTACTAGCCAGAGTCTGTTACAACTACTTAAACTCTGCCTTTGTAGCGTGAATGCAGCCATGTATAATAAATACATCAATGAATGAGCCTGGCTGTGTTTCAGTAAAACTTTATTTTAAAAAATAAGCAGCAAGCTGAATTTGGCATATGGCCATAGTTTTCTGACCCACGGTCTGATGTATTAGGTGTCTGGTAGGGAAGGAGAGTAGTTAGGAAGGTCCCTAGGAAGTTAAGTCTGTGGGATACATTGTAAAAAGCCTTGGATGCCATGCCAGGAGGCTAGGGCTTTGTCCTGTGGGTAATGGGGAGCCATGAGATTTTAAGTCAGTGAGTTGATATAGTTACATTTGTACTTTACAAGGGACATTCTTGTGTTTAACATGGTAGATGGTAGATGGACTAGCAGCAGGAGAGTCTAGTTGTACAAGGGTGAGTGAGAAATGACTGTCCTATCCCTGCCCTTGAGCAACAGCTTCTGATCTCAGTGGAGACAGTTACTTCACCCCTGAAACATCCATATGCCAGAACTGTGTATAAACGACATTTAGAGCTATTGTAGCTAAAATGTGGGTCCTTGCAATGTGTTGAGGAGGTGAATAAGAGTTGAGAAGCTTCTCAGATCTGGAGCATGTGACTTGTGGGTTCTAAATATTGAGGCGGGGCGGGGGAAGTGGGAATGAAGGTGGCACGATTTGGTTTGGGAAACATGGAAGGTAAATAATAGGAACAAGGTTGGAAAGGGGAAGGAGGAATAAATTGGATCTATAGAAGAACCCAGGAGAGCTGCCTAGATCACTGTACCCAAAGACTTGCTGCTCCTCTTCTGGCTTTATGTTAGTGAATTCTGTTCCCTGATGGAGTGAGCTTGCTGGGCCTATTTTATGGGAATTCTACAGAGATGTCTCCCCTCTTCTCTGCTCCCACCCACACTGCTTCACTATTGCTTAACACTTGGGATGGGTTTGCATGCTTTGTGCCACCTCCTGGGAGATCACTTTTCTGAGCTCATAGAGCTAAATATACCTAGTGACAGCTGCTGCCTTGGCTCTTTGGAGAGTTACTGAGCTACAGTTCTAACCAAAGCTGCATTCCCCATGGTAAGGCAAGACTTTTAGGGAGGCTCCTTAGACCTTCCTGAGAGAGGAGCTGCTTGTTCTAAGTCTGAAATAGTAAATCCCTGTTGTAGGAGCCAAAAGCTGCCTGTTTTTGTTTTGTTTTTGCTTTTGTTGCTTTTAAACTTTGTTAAATCAGAATTTAGCCAATAGCTGGATGTGGGACAGTGTTCAGAGCAAGATGTGGTAATGCATACCTCAAGTATAATGGCTATCAGAGTTCTAGCTCAGTACAATATTCTATGCTTGTGGCTGGGTAACTGGGAACTTCTCTCAGGGGGTCTATGGTTTGGCAGGGGAGGTAGACATATAACAAGACCGATGAAGGTATGCACCAGGCACTGTGGGAGCACAGAAGAGGCCACCTTTAATCAAGTATCTTTTTCTCTTACTTTCCTGTCCTTATCTCTCTCCTTCCAATAATAATCACAACTAACATTTGAGTTGTGCTTTAAAAACTTAGAGTGCTTTAGTGTATACCAGGAATCACAAACTGTGCCTCTGAGGAGCCAGAGGGCATCATAACTGAGTAATGTGGGCTGAACAAATGCATATGCATAAATGTGTAAGGGGTGGGAGCTATGGCAAACTAGAGAGGATGTGCCTCTTCAGAAGGGGGCAGCTCCTGCTCAGCTCTGGCAGATTGTTGCTATGTAGATACGTGAATCCAGGTACAGTGCCAAGAGGTAGGGGCTTGAGGCCTTTATTAGCTCTTTTAGCACCAACTCCCCCACCTCCAAGATGTCCCAAATTATAACATATATATGCATATGCATATTTATATGCATACATTATACATATATAAACATATTTACATATTTCCTTTACACATAATGACATTCAGTCAACAATGAGCTGCATGTGTGACATGGTCCCTTAAGATTATACCATATTTTTACTGTATCTTTTCTATGTTTAGGTATGTTTAGATACACAAATACTTAATGATGTGTTACAGTTGCCTAGGGTATTCAGTACAGTAACATGCTGTACAGGTTTGTAGCCTAAGAGCAATAGGCTATACCACATAGCCTAGGTGTGTAGTAGGCTATACCATCTAAGTTTGTGTAAATATATTCTATGATGTTCATGCAATGACAAATTTCTCAAAAATGTATCCCAGTCATTAAACGAAATGACATATTATGAAACCAATTTTACCATAGGCTCATTGATATAAACAAGGCTTAAATTCACTATGGCATATTTCTGGTAAAAAAAAAATCACCAAACTTCAAAATACAGACCCAAACATTTCAAATATTAAACATTGAAATAAATGTGAGCTATACATACATTCAAGAAAGATTAATAAAAACAAGTAAGAAAATTTTGTACCTGCTTATTCTCGTTCAGGATTGTAGGTGGCCAGAGCCTATCCAGCAGCTCAGGGCGCAAGATAGGAACCACCCTTGGACAGGATGCCATTCCATTGCAGGGTGCACTCACACACACACCACGCTCCCTCAGACTGGGACCATTTAGACATGACAGTTCTCCTAACATGTACATCTTTGGGATATTGGAGGAAACCGGAGGCAGAGAAAACCCATGAAGACATGGGGAGAGAGTGCAAACTCCACACAAATATTGGCCCTGGTCAGGAATCAATGTTTAGTCTAGTACATATTAATGATGTTAAGGATCAAACTGCATGAGTATCTATAAAGTTAATCACTAGTTAAATTTTCAAAAGCTTTGATTTCCTTTGTTTTTCTTCTTTCTTTTATAAGTGTATTATGGGAAAAAATTCCAGATAATTAAGAGACATTATATCCAGTGCAGGGGAAAAATTTGGACTTTAAAGTCTGGCATCTTCGGTCGGAATACTAACTCTATCACTTACCAGCTGTAACCTTCAACAAGTGTTTCAGTTATCTGTATAAAAAACCTCCCCCCAAATTAGTGACTTAACACAGCAACATTTATTTTGTTCCTGTATCTGCAATGTTGGCATGACTCAGTAGGCATAGTACATCTGTGTCCACTTTGTGGCAGGTGAACTGATTAGAAAGCTGGGGGCTGAAGTCACCTGGAGTCTCAGTCACTCATATGTCTGACTCCTGGGATAGAAGACTCAAACAGCTGGGGCTGCTCAGACATCTGTCTCTATCTCTATATAGTCTTTCCACGATCTCTCCAGCATGGTGGCATCAGGGCAGCCAGGCTTCCTGGCTTAGAGCCCCTCAGGCTTGTGTCCTGAAAGAGGGACAGCTAGGTGGAATTCATGTTGCCTTTTCTAACTTAGCTTTGGGAGTCATGCAACATCACTGCTGCCACATTCTGTTTGTTAGAAGATGAGTCACTAATGTTAGCCTATATTCAGGGGGAGAGAAATCCATCTTTAATGGGAGGATTTTCAAAGAATTTGTGGACATGTTTTAAAACCATCATAGCAAGTTAACCTTTCTAAACCTAACACGATTTGGGGCATATTGCATTTTTTAAGAGTATTACTGTTCTCATTTGTAAAATAGGTATGATAATTCATTGGTTATGAAGAATAGATTAGAAAATACTGTGGAAGTTCTTACACTGTTGCTTAGTATATAAATAAGTACTCAAAAATTGTTAACTCTTCCTCCCTTTTTTTCTTTCCTCTTCTAGCTTATGGAATTCCAGTTAACTATCATTTCTTATCTTTCCATAATTAAAAAATATGAGGAAGGAATTTCTAATTTATTTTTTTTAAGTAACATATATAACAAAAAGGAAAATGTAGTCCAGTGGCAACTAAGATTTTAAGACATATGCACATAGAAGGATACGTGTATGATGTGATACACTTGTGCCTTGGGTAGATGGAATGTGCTATGGATAGGTAGAGGCAGGTGTCCTGTGTGGAGATCTTGGTGGGCGGGCTCCCAGTGAGGTGTCTCTTGTGACTTGTGTGCTTTTCCCTTTCAGTTCCTGAGGGAAGACCTCAATTACCATGACCCAACAGTGAAACACAGCACCTTCCATGGTGAGGATAAGCTCATCAGCGTGGAGGACCTGTGGAAGGCGTGGAAGTCCTCAGAAGGTAATAGGCAGCCTGGTTGTCAATCCTAGTTGCTAGAAGGTTTGGAAAAGAGAGAAGATGGGCAGCAACTTGGCCTTAAAAGGGCATGATTATAAAATGCTTAGTAAAGGGCAAATTATTGAAATGATTCTATATACAGTCACTAAATAAGACTGAATATAGTCACTGTGCTGGGCATGAGGGAAGGCTCTCCAGAATTGGAGTTATTCTTCCTTAGAATGCTTTTTGAATTCTGTCCTATCCCCATCCCTATCCACACCCCCTCACCCCTCACCTCCTGTACCCCCATAGGAATCTCCCAGCTTCTGCTGCTTCATCTCCAGAGACAGGGAGCTTGCTGATCTCTCAGCAGCTCCTTTCTTCTCTAGCTTTCCATTTAGTCACAGCTCTGCTGAGTCCTAGATGATTCAAAGATTGGGTGGGAATGTAGATAGATTCTCTCCTGAGTCTTCTCTTTTCCAGGTTAAATAGCCCTAGTTCTTCACAGCACATCTATTTTTCAGCCTCCTTCTCATCTTGATTTCCTGCCTATAAACACTTTTGTTAATATTAATATCTCTCTTAGATCCTAGAGTTGGCTACAGACTTCCAAGTGTGGTTTTATCCTCATGGAGTTGAGCAGTCCTGTCAGCTTTTTGGTTTTGAATGCTGTGCATCATCTGCTAATGTAGTCTGATTAGATACTGGTGCCTCAGCAGTCACATTACTCCACTGATACATGTTGAACTTAATGAAAACTTTAGATCTGTGTTAAAACTGCTAAACCATGATTATCATTTTTTTCTGGAGCATTTGCTTCAGAGTTCCAAATGAAAGAGCATGTCTAATTGTGTGAGACTTAATAGGGAAGGGAAAAACAGGGCTTTAGCTTCTTCTCCATTTATATCTGTGGCTAGAGCTTCCTTTGATACCAACAAGATTGGAAGCAATCTCTTCCCAGGGTCTCTTAGGATAGGTTCTGATGCTAAGAGGGGTTAAACATAAGTGACCACCAGGGCTCCTGGTTTTCAGATGAAGAGATTCAGGCCTAGATTTATTAAGTTCCTTGTTCCTTGTCAAGCATTTAGTAGAGATAGGACTTAGGCCTGGGCCTTCTGCTCCCTAGGTCAGTGCTTTTCTATGCCATCTTGGTTGGAAGCACTGGTCTGATGGTAGAGAAGACTAATTTTGGTAGGAATGAGACAGTTTCTAGTTTTACTTAAATTTTTACCTGGAATCATAGAATTTTAGATCTGAAAGGGATTGTTTATAATGTAGATGGAGAGCATTAGATTTGAAGCAGGAAAACCTGGATTCTAATCCTGGTTCTGGGATGGACAGGCTAATGCTTCTTGTTAACTCTTATGTTTTATCAATGTAGAAGAAGCATTAGGCAGCTATAGGAGGAGAGCTTCCTGGAAATCTTTAGAAGCTCAGTTCCTTGTAGGGGCTTTACTAACTCCTGAGCAACTTGGACTGTCTACTGATGAAGATCAAACAGTAACATGAGCTTTGGAATTATATCAGCACTGCCAAAAAAAATCTTTCATTAGTACCATTTAGTTTTGGTTTTATTCTTTTTCTCTAATAACATGAGAGCAAGATGCCTGCTTTTTAAGAGTGAGTTTTAAAAGTAGGACCTTAGAATGAAAGATGGTGGGAAGAGCATTCTGGCCTTTTTTGAAAGCTCACATAGAAGTATCTGGAATGGGAAAGTGAGAGGACAGAAACAGAAGGACTAAATCATAATGCTAGAAAACAGCTCCAGGCAACTTTCTGGTAAGAACTTTATTTCTGGTTTCAACAACTATTTGGAATACTTCCAGTGTATTCTAAATTACAGGAAAATGGAAGACAATGGAGTGAGGGTTTTTTTTTTTTTTTGAGGAGGAGAAGGAGTCCCCATTATCCATTAGCAAAGAAAAACATTTCAGTGCACAGTGATGTAGTTCACAGCTAAGATATGATAAATGATACATATGTGACCATTTTAGGATTTGCTTACCTGGTGGTTTGACAGATTCAAGGAGTCCTATTCCCTCCCAGTATTTTGCTTCATTTTTTAGAGAAAGGTCTCTAATCTCTCTGGAGTGATGATTTCCAGAGCTACAAAAAGCATGTACTATTCTGGCACTAGCTCAAACTGGCTAGTCTGAGTTTAGCTAGATGATGTAGATATCAGCAGTGATCATTTGTATTCAGAACATTAGCTGGCTAATGTCAGTATCATCTGTGTGATTAGTGTTGTTAACATTTTCTGACTAATGTGGGGAGCTAGTGTTTTCTCTGTGTTATTTAGATCTTATAGGAAAGACTTCTAATCTCTATATTAGCCAGCCCTGGACTTTAGTAATAAAACCAGCATCAACAACAACCCCAAAACTACTTTCACTAATGTTTATATGGTGTTTAATATGTACTAGGCATTGTCTTAAGAGTTTTACATATATTAACTCATTTATTTCTCACAAAAACCTTATGAAGTATAGAGACTCTGGTTATCTCTATTTACAGATGAGGAAAATGAGGCAAAGAGAGAGAGAGTAAGTGAAAGAATGTCATGTAAGTCTGTCACTCAGTACCCAGAGTTAGCACAGACTTTACAAGTTAGGGGCATAGTCCCCAATAAGACTGCCCTCACCCTCAGGTGTGGTGACTCCCACCTGTAATTATAGCACTCTGGGAGGCTGAGGCAGGAAGATTGCTTGAGCTCAGGAGTTTGAGACCAGCCTGAGCAAGAGTGAGACCCCATCTCTACTGAAAATAGAAAACTTAGCTGGGCATTGTGGTGTGGGCTTGTAGTCCCAGCTACTTGGGAAGCTGAGGCAGGAAGATTGCATTTGGGCCCAGGAATTGGAGGTTGCAGTGAGCTATGATGACACCACTGCACTCTACCTAGGGCAACAGAGTGAGACTCTTGTCTCAAAAAAAGTCAATCAGGTCATGTTGGTTGATGAAGTTCAAGTCTACTATATCTTTGTTGATCTTTCTACCTACTTGTTCTATCAGTTATTAGAAAGGAGTATTTACATTTCCAGCTATAACTGTGTATTTGCTCATTTCTCCTTGCAGTTTTTGCTTCATATATTTTGAAGCTCTGTTACTAGATGTGTAAAGATTTAGGATTATTATATGTTCTTGATTAACTGATCCTTTCATCATTATTAAATGACCTTCTTTATCCTTGGTAATATTCTTTGCTCTGAAATCTACTTTGATAAAAATATAGCTTTCTTTTGACTATTGTTAGTTTGGTGTATCTTTTTCCATTTCTTTATTTTTAATCTATTTGTGTTTTTATATTTAAAATGAATTTTTTATAGGCAGCATATAGTTGGGTCTTATTTTTTTATAATCTGACAATCTCTGTTAATCGCATTGGTCAGACCATTTACATTTAATAGGATTATTAATATGATTAGATTTGATTCCATTATCTTGCTGTTTGTTTTCTGTTTGTCCCAACTGTTCTTTGTTCTGTTTTTCTGTCTTCTTTTGGATTGAGTATTTTTTATGATTCAGTATTATCTTCTGTGTTGGCTTATTAGCTATAACTTTGTTTTGTTATTTTAGTGGTTGCTTTAGTAGATAAAATATGCATCTTTAACTTATCACAGTCTATTTTCAAAAGGTACCATACCTTGTGACATATAATAATGTATTTCCATTTCCGTCTCTCAACATTAGTTTCCACACCATGGCCTGGAAATTCTCTGAAGGCCACAAGTTGGGGCAATTGTATGACTTGCTTCATTTGTTTCCCATCTCAAGGATCACTGTTCTTTATAAGACTGATGTCCTGAAAACCACTGTTTCATGTATGTTGTATTTTTTTGGAGGGTGTGTTTATTTCAGGAGCAAAGGTAAATTCCATCTTTGGTACTTCATCTTGGCCTGAAGGCAAAGTGTCAGCTTAATCATCTTTTGCTTGGACTATTGTGATTCATAGTGTACTTCTTGGCCTAGCCTAGCTCTCCTGTGGTCTGTCCTTCAGATGTTCCTAATCTAACTAGTTCTCTGCTCATATTTTTCAGTGTTTTTCTTTTTTTTCTTTTGATATATGAAACAAACATGCTATGACACCAAATTTTTCAGTTGAAGAAATATTCTTAAATAGAACCTGGAGAAATAAAGATACTCCTAAAAATGTTATAAATAAATTCCTATAGCTGGCGTGATGGCTCATGCCTGTAATCTCAGCAACTTGGGAGGCCAAGGTAGGAGGATTGTTTGAGGCCAGGAGTTGGAGACCAGCCTGGACAACATAGTAAGATCTCGTCTCTAAAAAAATGCAAATAATTAGCTGAGTGTGTGGCATATACCTGTAGTCCCAGCTACTCAGGAGGCTGGGGAGGGAGGATTGCTTGAGCCCAGGAGTTCAAGGCTGCAGTGAGCTATGATCGCCACTGCCTTCCAGCCTAGGTGACAGTAAGACTCTGTCTCTATAAAAAATAAAATAAAATAAATTCCCATATAATTATATATAGTAATAATCTGTTATTTTGAAAGAATAAATATTGGCTTTCCTATTGGTCAGGTAATGCTTGAGTTTGTGTGGAAATAGCGATAAGCTTAGATCACAACTGCTGTCTCATTTGAGACTCAACAAAATTTGGTACTGAAAGCTTAGTAGTTGTTGATGAAAGAAATTATTATAGAAAATGTCAATGATTTTTTTCATGTTTATCTATGAGATGTTTGTCAGATCCATTGAAATCAAATGTCCATCTAATCTCAAAATGAATTACCTTACTTGGGAAAAAAGATCACTAGGTACCTATTAATAGACATCAAAATCTGATGATTTTTTATGTCCTGAAAGTTTATTTATATTTTAATGCTGTAGTTCTTTGTCATTCCTTGTCCACTTCTGTAGTATTGGCTCCAAAAGGTACTGTTTTTCTCCTACAATTTATATAAACATTCTTGTGTTAAAAAAATTTACTGAGGGCCGGGCGTGGTGGCTCACGCCTGTAATCCTAGCACTCTGGGAGGCCG
>VBSM01001265.1:35907011-35919817 GCA_008086735.1 Cheirogaleus medius | reverse complement strand
TTGGCCTCCCAGAGTGCTAGGATTACAGGCGTGAGCCACCATGCCCAGCCCTCAGCATCTTCTTGAGGACATCAAGAGACTGAAGCATTTTTGCCTTCAACTTTGTTTCATTCCTGATTGTCTGCTTTGCATCATATGCTGGGCTCCACTGTGAGGGAAGCAGGGGAATGAAGAGACAGGTCCCAATTTTTCAATTTCTGTAGCTTATATGAGAGTGATAGAAACAACCCGAGATGTGAGTTGTGCCTACCAGAGCAATGCCTGTTTTTTGACAAGCAGTTCAGAAATTACCCATCCACATGAGCTGTATATTTTTCTAAGGAAGTTTGGTATTGTTGTTGTTTGGAAGCCCACAATCAGAACATTTCTGGAATTTCTCATTTAGGGTAGTTATTCTTAATGATGCCACTATATGTGAAGCTTTTATATTAGAAACAGTGGATAAGCAAAAATGAACAGGAGCTATTCCATGCCTCAATGTTTCTTGACTATTAAAGGGAAATTAGATAACATTCTGATGAAAGTCAATTTTTGGTAAAGATGTGGATCGTAAGAGAGGAGGGTGATGAGCCTCATCATATTAATATCATTTTGCTTCAAAACTTTTTTGGCTTTTTGCTTCTCAAAGCAGTGGCTTTCAAACTTGAGGAATGTACAAATTCCTTTTAAGGGAAATAATTTATCTTGGACATGCAGTGATGACTTAAATTATTTTTATTATGTTATTTAAATATGTACAAACATAAAATGAGGTTTAGGTTTCTGTATAAAATTTGCATACAAATAAGAACAAAAAATAGATTTATACTTTATATAAAAATAAACTTCAGATCTAATAAAATGAGACTTTTTTGCTGATATTTAGTTGCTCCCTGGCTCTTTTAAGTTCGACATGTCTGTATTACTGAATGCCATCTGATGACTCATTCCTCCCACCATTTTTCTCTATTTAAGCTACTATGAAACTTTGATTTGCATAACACATCATGATCTCATTTGACCTTCACTTGGCTTGAACATATTCTTTGTATATTAAGTCCATTTCTATTCCTTCATAATTGACTTTTAACAAATTATAGAGATAAATTTGCTGTGTATTTAAATACCATACAAATATGAAAATTATTTTAAAAGGCTAATTTTTATGATGATTCTTTTAAAAAAAAAGTCGCAACATTATAATATTGGGGAATGAGTAGCTGTAGTGCTCCAAGTATGGTGATCATGTGACTTGCCATGTTGCGAATGATCACTCAGTAATTGTTTCAGTTAGAGTTGCTTCCTGTTATGACAGAAAATCCTCTCAATCTGATATAAGCAATAAGGGCAAATTTACTTGTTGCATAAAACTGAAATATATATGAATAGGGCTGTGTACAGGCATGATCTTACTCAAGACTTAAATGATATCGTCTGGATCTTCACTCAGCTTTGCCTCTGTATGAAGGCTTCCAGCATCAGGAAGGAGATACATATATGTGCTTAGAACAGGGGCTATGGAGCTTGGCTGCCTGAGAACAAATGTTGGCTTTACCAATTCCTAGCTGGGTAACTTTGGAAAAGTTATATAATCTTTCTGTATCTCAGTTTCTTCATCTTTAAAATGAGGATAAAATGGGATATATCTTCACATGGTGGTGGTGAAGATTAGTGTGCTTGGAACAGTACTGTCATATATAGTAAGTGCTATGTAAGTGATGGCTTCTGTTATTAGTATTAGTACTATTACTATTATAGTTCAGGGTCATTTTATCTCAGACACCAGTGTAGTAGAAGAGCAAGCATATCTCTTAGGGGTCAAACAAAAATCCAGTTTCTTCAGCTTCATCTTGAGTTATGTGCTCATCCCTGAACCAAGCACTATGGGCAGGAGGATGGAATATACTGATTGACTTAGCTCTTTACTCCTAGAGGTTGATTTAACTTTACCTGAAGCATATTAGCTGAAAGCAAGGGAGGGGTGGTTCCACTAATACAAATTCCTAGTATTGTTATGAAAAGGGGAAGTGGATGCTTTGTGGCAAAATTGACCCATGTCCATTATAGTGCTATCAGGTAGATCATAATAGGTGATCATGCGATGTTATGTTAGATTCTCTGGGGATGCACCAATTGGTTTATGTCTTTTAGTGGGTAATATTTCAGTGGTTTACGTTTTTTAGTGGGTTGTATTTGTCTTGAAAATTTGAATTGCAAGTATGAAATTATATATTACAAACAAAATATTACATATTTTGTATAAAAATAGCTGTTTTGATCTCTAGGTTCTTTTGTATTAAAATATCTAAATTTGAGATATATTATGAATTTATATATTTTGTGTAAAAATAGCAGTTTTGATCTCTGGGTTCCTTTGGATTAAAATATCTAAATTCAAGATATATTATTGTTATAAAGCACATTATGTCCTAAAATTCCAGGCAAGTAAAGTTGACCCTTGAGCAACACGGAGGTTAGGGATGCTCACCCTCCATACAGTCAAAAATCTTTATATAACTTTTGATTTCCCTAAAACTTAACTACTAATAGCCTATTGTTGACCAGAAGTATTACCAATGTCAGTTGATTAACACATATTTTATATGTTATATGCATTGTATATTGTATTCTTGAAACAAAATAAGCTAGAGAAAAGAAAATGTTATTAAGAAGATCATACGAAGAGAAAATATATTTTGCTGTTCATTAAGAGGAAGTGGATCATCATAAAAGTCTTCATCCTCATCATTTTCACATTGAATAGGCTGAGGAGGAGGAAGAAGAGAAGGAGTTGGTCTTGCTGTCTCAGGGTGGCAGAGGTGGAAGAGGTAGAGGAGGTGGAAGGGGAGGCAGAAGAGGTAGGCACACTCAGTATAACTTTTGTTGCAAAAAATCCAGGTGTAAGTGGACCTGTACAGTTCAAACCCTGTTGTTCAAGAGTCAACTGTATCTTCTATTATAACTATTTTACATTAACACAGTTATAAACACAAATGCTACATGGCCACTGAAGTTGAGAAACTATACTCTTACATATCTAGATGATCCAGAATGTACTTTTATTTTTTACTGTTAGGTTATCTTCAAAATATAAGATCAACATTTTTATAATAGGGTATCTTGACCAGTGCTGTCCAATAGATCTTCGTACAATGATGGAAATGTTCTATAATTTATGTTGCCCAACATGGTAGCCACTAGCCACATCTAGCAGTTGGACACTTAAAAATGTGGCTAGTGCCATTGAAGAACTGAATATATAATTTAATTTTAATACATTTAAATATAAATAGCCACTTGAGGCTACTGGCTACTACTGCTTGGACAGTACAGCTCTGAGTAGCAATATTAAGTAAGAGAATGGATGCAGAGTGCCCAATGTGATCTATACCAAGCACACAGTAGATGTGAGAAGAGGAGAGGTTTATAGGTTCTGCCCTGAAAAGGGCTGGGTCTCACCTAACTGGCCAGAACAACCTGAGGCAGGCTTATCCCAGGACAATACTAGTAACAGTCTTAGTGTGGCAGTCAAGACCCTTTGTGACATGGCTTTGACTTTCTTTTGCAGCTACCTTCCAAGTATTCCATATTCTAGACACATCAAATTTCACATCTTTTCTTTGCACCTTCCTCCATTCTGTATCAAGTGCCTTCCTCACCCATACCCATGACATATTTCAGAAGAGCTTCTACTAATCCTTTATGTTGCAATTTATCTTCTTCTCTGAGGTTATTCTTGAACCCGTAGGCAGTTATTCCCTGTCTTCTCTGTGCTCTGTGTATATTTCTTTATCAGAGTCCATGCTCCACTGATGCTATTTATTTATTTATTTAATTTTTTTTTTGAGACAGAGACTCACTCTGTTGCCCGGGCTACAGTGCCATGGCGTCAGCCTAGCTCACAGCAACCTCAAACTCCTGGGCTCAAGCAATCCTCCTGCCTCAGCCTCCTGAGTAGCTGGGACTACAGGCATGCACCACCATGCCTGGCTAATTATATATATATATATATATATATATTTTTTTTTTAGTTGTCCAGCTAATTTTCTATTTTTTTAGTAGAGACGGGGTCTCGCTCTTGCTCAGGCTGGTCTTGAACTCCTGAGCTCAAATGATCCGCCTGACTTGGCCTCCCAGAGTGCTAGGATTACAGGCGTGAGCCACCATGCCCGGCCTGATGTTATTTATTTTTTTATCTCTTTCACTGCATTGGGAACTGAGTTTCTGCAAGTATGGTACTAACTGGGCCCCTTGTGGATGGATGCTTAATTGGATACTTGGATGGATAGATGGATAGATGGTTGGTTCTTAACCCTGGTCACATATATAGTTTAAAAATATTCTAAAATCAACTTTATTAAGGTATAATTTATATACAGGAAGATACACCTATTTTAAATGTACAATTTGATGAATTTTGATAGATGTTATCTCTTGTGTAACCACTACCACATTCAAGATATAGAATATTTCCATCATCTTAAAACATTGCTTTGTGCTCCTTTCCAGTCAGTCCCTAGCCCCTCTCGTGGCTTCAGCTAACCATTCATCTGCTTTCTGTCACTATTGATTTGTCTTTTCTAGGGTTTCATATAAATAGACTCATACAGTGTATACTCCTTTCATACTTAGGATTTTATGGGAGAACGAGATGTTAAACACACAAATGTGGTGAATGTTAAGGTCAGTATGACCATGACGATAAATGCAAGCAGTGCTTGACATTTGGGATTCATGGCTTTGCTTGTCTCTTTCCACAGTATACAACTGGACCGTGGATGAGGTGGTGCAGTGGCTGATCACATATGTGGAGCTGCCTCAGTATGAGGAGACCTTCCGGAAGCTGCAGCTCAGTGGCCATGCCATGCCAAGGTCAGGAGGGGACTGGGTTTTTCTCACTTGAGGGTGTAGGGAATGGGCTGGGGTGGGCCTGCCTTTAGGTTGCTCTGGCCAGTTAAGTAGGTTCCACCCTTTTCAGTGTGGAGTCTATAGATCTCTCCTCTTCTCACATCTATTGTACCCTTGCTATAAAGCATGATGGACACTTTTTATCCGTTCTCTTTTTTGATAGTCCTGTTAATCCTGGGAATAGTACTAATAGCTGCCATTTATTGAGTGCTTAGTATATGCCAGGCACTCTACTCAGCACTATCTACAGTATCTCATTTAATTCTTACATCAGTCTATAAGGCGGGTATTATTTATATAGATGATGAAACTGGTTAAGTAACTTTTCTAAGGTCACAAACATGGCTAGTTAGGGGCAAAACTGTGATTTGAATCTAGACGTAGTAGACTTCAAAGCCTGTGGTGCTTCTCTTTTCTTTTGCTGTCTGCAAGCACTTGCCTCTTTTATCACTCAGGAGCCTCAGAGCTCTTTTAGCCTCCCCTGGGTTATCCATATACAGTTTATCTCTAATGAAAATGGTACAGAGAGCTGCTGACTGCCATTGGGCCAGCCTTGTTTCTGGGATGACTCCAATAGTTGTGGTATCATAACTCTTTGCCTTCTTTACAGGCATAATATGCTAGGGCTTGGGCTGGGAGTGGGGAGGGAATGGAGTAGTGCTTGGACTTTTTGTTATGTCAAACTAGTGCCATATGTCATTCAGTCATTAATCCATTTACTTATTCAGTCAACAAATATTTACTGGGTACCTACTCTGTGCCAAGCATTTGTGCTGGGTGCTGGGGATAAAGATGACAACAACCTGCCCTTGCCCTCAAAGGGCGTACTGTCTGGTAAGTGCTGATTATGTATAATCTGTCATCTTATTATGTAGGTGCATCTGGTTATGAGCTTCAGCAAAGGGGAAAGGAGAAGGTGAAGCTGTTGGAATGCCCACACATTGCAGTCTACAGCCATAGAACTACCAGGCACTGCTATCCAGGCCTAGCTGAGCTGGCTGGCTATTTCCTCCTCTGTTGCCTGCAGCCTCTTCTTCACAGCCTCTCCCTACTCTGGAGGCAGTAATAATCTTAATGTTTGTACCTCCCTTTGTAGAGTGTTTTCCTACCTATTATTTCAGTTGGTTCTCACAATTCTGGGAGGAAGGAATTACTGTCCCAACTTTTGGGTGGGCAAACTGATTCTCAACTATTTTATAATTTATATAAGCTAGTAAGTGGCAGAGCTGGGATTTGAACCTAGGTCTGCCTTGTTCTAAGTGCCCTGCTTTTTTCACTTCATCTCTCTCTTGTGATATGTGGTTGAAGATAGGCTTCCTCGCAACATTCAGTTCAGTTTTATTTCACGAAACTTCACCAAGCACCTACCATGTGCTATGCTCTCTGCTGGGCCCTGAGTACAAAGAGATACATTGGATATGACTCCTGAGCTTTGAAGAACTCTGTGTTTAACACATCAACTGCCATATGAGCTGTATTTAACTCATGCTAGTTTTAAGCCCGGGGCCTTATGAAGCATACGTAACTCACACGTCTCTTTACCTTTACCCTTATGAAATACTTTTCAAGTTGCATACAACTCATGCACAGATAAAAAGTAACACAATTTTCATTAAATTTGAAAGGATCGTTTTGTTTTCGAAGTTTTTATTCTGTTTTTGTAATAAAACACTGTGGCCCATGGGAAAATTTTTTTTTCCTAGTGTCGCAGTCAATGTGCTAATGGAAGAGACAGACAATTGAATATATAATTTGCCATTAAGATCTAGGGTATAGGGTTCTTTCTTGCTACCAATGGAAACAGCAGTTTTGCCTTATGAATCCTTGGACCATTCCCTCATGGGGAATGGCTGTGGCTTGGTTTAAAACTGCAAAGCATAGGTTAAGAAGTCAGTTCTCAGGTCATGGGTTCACTTAGCCCTCCTGTGGCTAGAATTAGAACCAAGACCAGGTCCAGCCAGGCTTGGCAGAGGAATAGAGGACACCAAACTGTGGCACCTAGTGACAGCAGGAGGCTTGGGGTGGAAGTGGTGGTAGTTCTAGGCCCATCACTAGCCAGTGTGGAATAATGGGAAGAATCTAGCAGATGTGAGTTCATTCCCTGGCTTTGCCACTTACTTGTGTGTGACTTTGGGCAAGTTACTCAACTGTAAGTCTTAGTTTTCTTTCCTATAAAGTGGAATTAGTAATAGAACTGAGTTCTTAAGGTTGTTGTAAGGACTAAATGAGGTATTGTATGTAAAGTGCCAGAACAGTACCAGATACACAGTAGTTACTTAATAAATGTTAGCTCCTTTCTCATTTCTCTCATTGCTTAAAAGTAGAGAGCATTCCATTTCATAGGTGTCTTTGAGAAATAGACTGTAGAAAAGGTGACAATGTTCATTTTGATCAGTCAGACAAAGTCCAGCACACCTGGCAGAAGTGTTTTAAAGAGGAGCCTCAAGAACTCCCATGCTTGTAGGCAGCATCTGATTCTACTTAAGTTTACATAGAAGGAAAGTGAGGTCCTAGGGGAGGGACCAAGCAGCTTACGATCAGACACGTGAGTCATTGGTTGAGCTGAGATGAGAAGCCAGGTCTCCTGACATCCCCCAAGCCCACGTCACAGTGCCTCGCTGCCTCTTTGTAGGTGGGCTTGATTGTTTTCCAAGCCCAGAGAAGGAAGTAGCTGCTCCTTCATGCTCAGATGGAAGTATAAATCATCACACATGATGATGTCAGAAGCTTCTTTTCTAGCTGGGGAAATATAGCTATGTATCAGAAAAGAGCACCAACCTTATAGAGGTTGCTCACTTGTGGGACCCAGACCAGTGGTTTTCAACCTTTTGTATCTTTTACCCTTCTCCTCCTATACCCACTGTGTTCCAGCAGAAGAGAAACAAAGTCCAGTTTCTCCTAGGTCATTTTCTTGTTTACAGGCTCTCTGTTATTAAAGTTATCATTGACAGTATGGTTGAAGGTCATAAAAAATTACAATAATTTTATGGGGGGTAAATTTTATTCCAGTGACTCAAATAAAAGCTAACAAGACTAATTCAATTTTTGTCATCAGCAGGTTTATATATACTGACAGTGGGTTTAGGATTAGGATAATTCATAAGTCCCCAGATTCTTACTGGGTTATGTGGCATGACGTTTTGACCTAGGCTGGACAGGAGAATGCATTTACAAGTGGTGGGAGGTACAGACAGATATATAGAGGATAAACCCTGGGAGGAGAAGCACAACAGAAAATTTACATTTGGGTGTGGGAATGATCGCAGGTGGATAACCCTTAGAGGATAGGGTACTTAGGAGATGGTGAATATGGGGAGAGAGGATGAGCATATTCTTGGCAAATGTAATGTGTCCCTCCATACTCCCTGTTGAGATCCCATTGGTGCAACCTCTGTGTTCTAGAGTGCAGAGGGGAGTGGTCACCAAGTGCTAAAAGTGTTCCTGGAGGAGGTGGATAATCCTACTGGGATCCTTCCTGGCTTTACTGGCAGGGAACTGACCCTGCTACTCTTTGCCTCAACAGGCTAGCTGTAACCAACACCACTATGACAGGGACTGTGCTGAAGATGACAGACCGGAGCCATCGGCAGAAGCTGCAGCTGAAGGCCCTGGACACAGTACTCTTCGGGCCTCCTCTCTGTGAGTCCTGTGTAGAGAAGGGCTACTGCCGAGCTATGGAACCAAGGCTGTTGTAGTGGCTGGGCTGAGGTCCTGGGTCTCCTAGGCACATGTGCAAGGCAGCACCTCCACTATTTCTACTGTTTTTTGTTTTTGAGACAGGATCTCATTCTATTGCCCGGGCTAGATTGTAGTGGCATCACATTTGCCACCATGCCCAGCTAATTTTTCTATTTTTTGTAGAGATGGGCTCTTGCTGTGTTGCTCATGTTGGCCTCAAACTCCTGGGTTCAAGCAATCCACTTGCCTCAGCTTCCCAAAGTACTGGGATTATTGGTATGAGTCACCAAGCCTGGCCCATTTCCACTAGTATTGATATGAAATAGTCTTGTATTTTAGTCCGGCCAGATACCAACATCCATTCTTTAAATACTTTAAGGAAATATCTACTTTGTGCCATATCTTAGAGGTTGGTTTGGATGAATCATATTCTGCCCTAAAGGGATAAAATGAGTGTTCTAGAGAGATACACAGTGCTTCTGAGGCCCAAAGGAAGGATAGAAAAGGTATCCTATAGACAAGGTAGCATGTGACCTCTGCCTTTAAAATTGGGTAGAGCTTTATTCCATGGAGGTGACAGAAGAGGACATTCTAGGTGGAGTAAACAACCTGAGTGAGAATACAAAGGCTAAAATATGAAAAGTATACTCAGGGATAGCAAGTAACCCACAAAGGGCTGAATGCCATTTAGCTGTTACCGGCTCTTACTGTAGACATGCAAAGTATATGAACTGGTTGCTGAACATCTTTGTGTCCTTTGATGACCTAGGAAGACTAAGTGGACTTTCACTGAAGCAATAGAGGCACACTCAGGCCTTAGAAAGGGTGGTTGGTCTCTTTAGTCAGGGGCTAGTTGAGATAGTTAGGTGGTTTAGTCCTTATAGATCTGCATGGTGGGAATGGCCAACCCTACCATCCTTTTCTTATACTAAGTGAAACAAGGGGAAAGAAAAAGTAGTGAGATTTCTTAGAAAATTACCCTTGACCAAACCAGGCTCTTAGGGCCCACTTCCCCTCCCTTTGGGAACTGCTGGCATCAGTTTAAGGTGCCAGCAACAGAATGCTATCAAGCCAGGAACCAGTCCAGGGAAGCACCTGGCAAGCAAGGTCAGAGGCAGTATGACATTTCCCTGTCCGTGAATGTGGCTTGGCAAGTGCCCAAGCTGACTCGATACAGGTAGGTCTATACCTTTTGAAATTGTGAAACAGAGAAAACTGGGAAAAGAGTGTTTTCATATCATTTGTTGCCTTTTTTTGGGAAGTGAGAGTCAGTTTTATGACACATTTTGTTCACCATTCATTGATAAATTTTGAATAAATGATACATTGAATGGCTCTCCTTTTTATGTGAGGACCACTCTCTATATTCAGCAATGGCCTTTCATTCATTCACTAACATGTATTAAGAACCTTCTGTGTACCAGTATAAATGGCAGGGTCTCTGCTCAAGGACTTCTATTTAAATGGAGATAAGCATGTCAACAAATATAGTAAATGATAAACAAATATAGTAAGTGTTATAGCTACTATATAAGTCTTTCCAGAGTTCAGCTGGAGCCACAAAATAGGGAGGAATTTTCTACCGGAGTCCGGGAGGCTTTATGGAGAAGGTAATTCTTGAGCTGGGTCTTGAAAGTTAGGAAGTAACTTTATTAAACCTTCCGTATTAATAGCTTATACACTTCATTGTATACACCAGCAAGAACACTTATACCAGAAGATATACCCAGTAGTAAAAGCTAGGCTACTTTTTTTTTTTTTTTTCCTTGTTTTTCTTTTTCCTTTTTTTTTTTTTTTAATCTTTTCTTTCTTTCTTTTTACAAACTCTTGTCTTGAGGGCTGCCTTTCAGTAGATCACAGTGAGATAGCTGCTTTGCTGTGTACAAATCCCCAACCCAGAAGCAGGTTGTCTACAAGTGGCTTAGTGCCAGGTACTAGGCTACTTTCACAAAGGTTTTCTCTCCTCTGTCACCATCCAGGAAGGGGAGGCCTTCAACAGCCTGAACGTCTTTCTTGTTTTTCTGAGATATATTATCAGGCTGTATCTATTCTGTATCAAAATAGGATTTACTCTGTCTGAAAGAGTACATTAGAAACTGCAGGCTAAAGCAGGCAAGGATTTTATCTGGAAAAATCAGCTAGCATGGGAACTAGAATCCTGGGTCCATGGTATTGGGTCGAGGAGATCAGAGCCAACAAAAGGGGCCCTGGTGGAGCAGGTTAGACTGATGCCAGGACAGGGATATTTTTCGCCTAGACCCATTTCATATAGCCTATGTGCTATGTGTGATCTAACCTAAGGGAAGTCAGAGGTCAGCAGGAAAACTGTGTTTCTAAGATAGGCAGAACAGAGATACTAAAGCTAAGAATATACCTCACACTAGCTAGAATAGCTGTAATAGTTTTTTTAAAAACGAAAAATAGAAAGTGTTGATGAGGGTGTGGAGAAATTAGAACCTTTGTACATTGCTAATGAGAATGTACAATGGTTCAGCTACTATGGAAAATAGTCTGGCGGTTCCTCAAAAATTAAATACAGAGTTACCATATAACCCAGCAATTCTACACCTAAGTATATTTCCAAAGAATTGAAAACAGATACTGGA
Source organism: Cheirogaleus medius (assembly GCA_008086735.1). Taxonomy (NCBI): domain Eukaryota; kingdom Metazoa; phylum Chordata; class Mammalia; order Primates; family Cheirogaleidae; genus Cheirogaleus; species Cheirogaleus medius. The sequence goes on along the minus strand of VBSM01001265.1, from coordinate 35,908,646 downwards.
ACAAGTACACATACATGCATGTTCATAACGGCACAAGTCACAAGAGCCAAAAGGTGGAATAGCCCAAATATCTATTAATGGATGAATAGAAAAGTAAATTGTGTTGTACAGTATTATGTGTTGGAATTTTATTCACTTGTAAAATAGAATCAAGTTCTGATACATGCTACAATGTGGCTGAGCCTAGAAAACATGCTAAATGAAAGAAGCCAGACACAAAAGGTCACATACTGTATGATTCCATTTATATGAAATATTTAGAATAGATAAATTCATAGAGATAGAATGCAGACTGATAATGGTTGGCAGGGGTTGGTGGGAGGAGGGAGGGAATGGGAAGAAATTGATTAATGGATAGGAAATTTTACTATGGAGTGATAGAAATGTTTTGGAACTAGATAGAGGCGGTAGTTGTATCAGATTGTGAATATGCTATATGCCACTGAATTGTTCACTTTAAAATGGTTAATTTTATATTATGTGAATTTTAACTCAGGTTATTTTCAAAATAAGCACAAGCAACAAAATAAAGAATAGATAAATTGGACTTCATCAAGATAAAAAAAAGTTTTGTACATATCAAGAAAGTGAATAGACAACCCACAGAATGGAGAAAGTATTTGCAAACATTTTTCTGACAAGACTTTACTATCCAGAATATATAAAGAATTCTTAGGCTGGGCGCAGTGGCTTACGCCTGTAATCCTAGTGCCCTGGGAGGCCAAGGCGGGAGGATCGCTTGAGGTCAGGAGTTCAAAACCAGCCTGAATAAGAACAAAACCCTCTTGTCTCTGCTAAAAAATAGAAAAAATTAGCAAGGTCTGGTAGTGTGGGCCTGTAGTCCCAGCTACTGGGGAGGCTGAGGCAGGAGGATCGCCTGAGCCCAGGAGTTAGAGGTTACAGTGAGTTATATATGGTCATGCTACTACACTTTAGCTGAGGTGACAGAGTAATACTCAGTCTTAAAAATAAAAAGAAATTCTTAAAACTCAACAATAAAAAGACAACCCAATTAAAAAATGGCCAAAGGATTTGTGTATATATTTATCCATGGCTAATACATAATGATGTTCAACATCATTTGCCATTAGGGAAATGCAAATCAAAACCATAATGAGGTATCCTTTCTTACCCACTACGTTATAATAAAAAAGACAGACAATAAGTGTTGGTGAGGATGTATAGAAATTAGAATAATGCCAAAAAATGGAAACAACTCAAATGTTTATTAGTTGATGCATAGAAAAATAAATGTGGTTATATGCATGCAGTGGAATATTAATCATTAATCCATGAAAAGGAATGAAGTACTGATACATACTACAATATGGATGAACCTTGAAAACAGTTAAATGAAAGAAACCAGTCACAACAGGCCACATATTATATGATTTTGTGATCTCACTTATATGAAATATCCAGAATAGGTAAATCCATAGAGACAGAAATTAGATTAGTGGTTTCTAGAGCTTGGGGGAGTAGGAAATAGGAAGTGACTGCTAATGGATATGGATTTCTTTTTGGGGTAATGATAATGTTCTAACATTTATTGTGCTAATGGTTGCACAACCTTGTGAATATAATAAAACCATTGAATTGTATATTTTATTTTATTTTATTTTTTTTTTTTTTTTT
>VBSM01001265.1:35893696-35906911 GCA_008086735.1 Cheirogaleus medius | reverse complement strand
CCCAGAGTGCTAGGATTACAGGCGTGAGCCACCGCGCCCGGCCTGAATTGTATATTTTAAAAGAGGGACTTTTAGAATTTTAGGGTCTGTGAATTTTGACAACAATAGGAATAAACATATACAGGCATACTTTATTTTATTGTTCTTCACTTTATTGCATTTGGCAGATAATTGCATTTTTTACAAATTGAAGGTTTGTGGCAATTTACATTGAGGAAGTTTGTCAGTGTCATTTTTCTAATAGCATGTGCTCACTTTGTGTCTCTGTCAGAATTTTTTAGCAATAAAGTAATTTTAAATTAAAGTATGCACAAAAAGTAATTTTAAATTAAGGTATGCACATTGTATTTTTAGACCTAAGGCTATTACTCACTTAATAGACTACAGTATAGTGTAAACATAACTTTTATATGCACTGGGAAACCAAAAAATTTGTGTGACTTGCTTTATTGTGATATTCGCTTTATTGCAGTGGTCTGGAACAGAACCTGCAATGTCTCTGAGGTATGCCTGTACAGCTTGATTTTTTTGTAACTCCTGGACTTTCATTCAGACAACTTCTTGAAAAGTTTAGGAAAGAACCCTGAACTGACAGGAGACCCTGGTCCTTTTCAAAATTTCCACTCACTTGTGACCTTGGATGAGTCACTTTTCTCAGGGTATGTTTTCTGATTTGTATCATGAGACACTTGGGCTAAAGGATTCTTATAGTTCCTTTCAACTGTGACATTGCAGGAGTTTTGGGAGAAACCCCTTGGTTGATAAGGGTTCTATGTAAAAGACAGGAGGTCTTTTTCTTCCTGGTGTCTGCATCCTATACTTATAAGAATTCTGTTTGGCCTGTGCTTTATTAAATGACCTTTGGCAATTCTGTTCTGCCTAGACTTAGATTGCCTCATTGGTAAAATGGGCTTGGTCATTAAAGGTTCTTACTGATTGTAATTTAAGGGTTCTGATAGAGCTAGGACTCCTGGAAGCTAAGATTTTGGAAACAAGCTGCTGTCCTGATGTAAATATTGTCTTCATATTTTTCTACTGATGCTTGTTAAAGGAAAATTTTGAAGATTGCCAGCTAGAGTCTGAGGAAAACATGAGGAAGCTCTTTGCAGGGAGACTTCTGCAAGGGATGGGCTACATGCCTGCTGGGTGCCTACAAAGAGTCCCCTGATCTATGCCTTGCTAGGCTTTATTTTCCCCTCTGAGCATGGACTGAAATCCTATTTAAGGTTTAAATGGGCAGATATTCAGGCCTCATTATAAGTTGTATAGCAGATAAGCACCCCAGGGAACCTAGGCTTGCTACAGCTACCAGCCATGGCTACCTTGCCCAGCCATAACAAAAATCCTGCCATTTGTCTGAGGCTTGAGAAATCTCAGATCAAAGGCTTGTCATGCACTAGCCAAGAGGGTCTGCTGAGGGAACAGGCACCATCTGTCCACAGCGGCCTCAGATCTAGAGAAGGGAGGGGGAGGGGGATCAGACTAGCTCAGCACAGGGCCACCTCAAGATCCATTTTCTGATAGTAGAAGGCATGCTCAGTCCTCTCCATGTGGCCACAGAGTAGCACAGGGTCCTTTACAGTCTTTTTCACCCTGCAGAGTTGGCTCTAGGCTTGCAGGCTCATTTAGGGCTTTCCAGACAACACCAGTTGTCAGGTATTAGATATGCTTTGAGAAGCAAAGCCTCCGTGAAGGCAATGTCTAGTTTGAGGGCTAAGCTGATGTTTCCCTATGGGACCAGATCATTCATTGAGGGGACTTTGTCTTCACTGCAGATAATTTCTTAGAAAAATTAGGTAGGCACAGTGGTGCATGCCTGTAGTCTCAGCTACTTGGAAGGCTGAGGTGGGAGGATTGCTTGAGCCCAGGAGTTTGAGTCTAGCCTAAGTAATATGGTGAGATCCAGTTTCTAAAAAAAAAAAAAAATTGATGCTCAGAGAGATGAGGTGAGTTTTTAGAGGCCATTTAGCTTTAAAGTGGCAGAGCCATGACTCAAACCCAGGACTTTAATTTCTGTTTCAGTGCTGTCTTTTCTATTGTATTATCCCACCTTCTACTTCTGTTAGAGGAAACAAGATATGTTATAAAGAGTTCCAGTTTCCGGCTGAGTGCAGTGGCTCACATCTGTAATCTTAAGCACTCTGGGAGGCTGAGGCAGGAGGATCACTGGAGGCCAGAGGGCCAAGACCAGCCTGAGCAAAAGTGAGACCTCATCCTTACAAATAATAGAAAAATTAGCCAAGTGTGGTGGCTCACATCTGTAGTCCCAACTACAGGAGGCTGAGGTAGGAGGATCGCTTGAGCCCAGGAGTTCAAGGTTGCAGTGAGCTGTGATGAAGCCACTGGGAGACAGAGCAAGACTCTGTCTCAAAAGAAAAAAAAAAAAGAGTTCCAGGTTTGAAATCAAGCCGATTGGCTTTGTCACTTAGTGGCTTTGTGACCTTGGACACATTCCTAAGGTTCTCTATGCCCCAATTTATGGGCTATGGGCTATTATACCCTTTATGCTTTTAATAGGAATATTGAAAATGGTGCAGAGAGGGGCCTGCAGAGTAATTGTTGGGGTTGCGAGAAGTTGTAGAGAGGAAAAAAAAAAATATGTCTTATCTTCCTCTTTCAACGGCTCAGATAATAGTGGAATGTTCCCAGTGAGCAGGTGTGGCTGCCTCTTTGGCAAAGCTTATTCTGGTCTCTGTAGCTGTATCCTTACCCTCTCTCTTCTTTCTATTATGCTCCAACTCACTCTTCAAGCCTTCTCCAGGATGATTTTCCAGCCTCTTCTCTGGCATGCTCAACTTTTTCCTCTTATTCTCCTCTAGGAACCCACAGCCCTTAATACCTGCTTTCTTTATAACAATTTGTTTCCCTGTCTTTTACCCTTTAAACTGGGAACTCCTTGATGACAGAGACAGCTTTGTTCATCTGTCATCAGCACATAGCTTAAGACCTAGCAAGGAGAGGAGAGAGTACCAGGAGATACATGCTGGAAGTTATACAGAAGGAGGCAGGGCCTCTCCAGACTACAAGAGTGGGGGGATTTGGGAGAAGAATCTAGCCTAGCTTGGTTTTGGGGAGAATTGCTGCCTAGGGAGTATCTGTGGATAGTTGAGGCAGCTAAAACATTTGTTGGGCTATAGCTAGAAGGGAAGAAGGCCCAGGAGTAGTTCTGACAGGTTAAACAGACACCCCAGCACAGAAGGCTGTGTAAATGACAAAAGAAATTCCTAGCACGTATTTTGGCAGTGAGTAATGAATATCTATATCTGCCAGAATATTGTGGGCAGTAGAGAAGGTGGAGAGAATACATTGGGAGAGGGGATTCCAGAATGTGATAATGATTGGAGACTTACTTTCTCAATGCTAACTGGTACCCTGAAAATTTTCAGCATTATGCCTGACCCTGTTAACATGTCAGTATCTCATTTGTTTATACCTACCTCCCCTATCTCAGGCCTGATGGTGTTAACAGTTGACCTCATTTTGCTAAAATCTATTTGCAGCATTGAGGCTGGGAATTCTGCCATTCTTTGGTTCCCTACGTCCCAGCCAGCTACCCTGGGTTAGCTCTGTTCCCCTAGCCAGCCACATCTGTACTCCTGGAACATCAATGGTCACTCTGCCCTGGCTGTGTTTACTGGGTGTGAGGTATATTCTGAGAACTAAGTTTGTGTAGAGGCTGTACAATACTCTTCTTCTCCCTAGGAGCTGTTATTTGCCCTCTACATGCACTTTGTATTATATCTCCCCCTCCCCTTTCCATTTAAAACCTCCCTTCATTCCTTTCCTTCTTTTCTTTGTACCTTTGCTGAGTACCTGCTTTGGTCAAAACCTGTGCTATCCTATGCTAAGTATAGAGCTACAGAGATATAAATAAGTCTTAAGCCCTGGCCCTGAGGAGCTCACAGACTACCAGAAGATGACTGATGTGAAAATTGGAAAACACACAAGGCAGTCCCTGAGATAGAAAGAGATAACACATATTTACCTATCCAAAGAATGGGTTGATCAAAAAATCCTAGTTCAGAGGAGAAAGAATGGAAGGATCTCCTCGGACGGTGGTAGGCTGAGAAGATGGTAGGAATTAAAGAATAGGAATGGGATTATGATGGGAAGAAGTGCATCAGTAGTAAGGTAAAGACTAGACCCTTGATTTGCCTATTTTCTCTTCTTTTTCTACATAATGCATCATAGATTCACTTAGGGGTATGTGGTATAGCCCAGGGCTCTGCTGAAGGGACCTGACAATTCTTACATCTATTGCTCTAGCTCCTTCCTTTTCTTCAGACTCCACTTCTACTTTTCTTTTGAGACAGGGTCTTGCTCTATCACCTGGGATATGATGCAGTGGCGTCATCATAGTTCACTGCAACCTCCAACTCCTGGGCTCAAGCGATCCTCTTGCCCTAGCTTCCCTACTAGCTGGAACTACCATGCCTAGCTAATTTTTCTATTTTTTGTAGAGACAGGGTCTCGCTCTTGCTCAGGCTGGTCTTGAACACCTAGCCTCAAGCAATCTTCCCCCCTCGGCCTACCAAAGTGCTAGGATTACAGGTGTGAGCCACTGTGCCTGGCCCATCTACATTTTTAATTACCTCCTGGACATGTCCATCTGAATATTTCCAAGATGCCTCAAAGCCCTGTCATTTACACCCACACATTTGATCTCTTTAGTAATTCTGTGATAATGCATTTTACAGCTAAGGAAGCTGAGGTCTAGATAGGGGAAGTGAATTTCGTAACAGATTGGGGTAGAGGCAAACATAGATCCCAGGCCTCCTAACACTTTAGTGTTGGATGCTTCTTTTGATGGCACAAGAATTTCTCTACATGAGGCCTTATATTTAACCTTAGTCTTGGCCATTTGGCCTTTGGGTCTTCACTATCCTGATGACAATGCTACTGTCAGCTTTCAGGATATTGTTTGGGGGGAAATTCAGGCCTTAGAACTCTTAGAGTCACACTCAAGTTAGATCAGGGCAATATAGACATCACTGTGGTGAGAGATGTTTGTCTGTAACAAAGCGGAAACAATACTCACTGCATGCGTGAAAGTTGTAGTAAGGAAGTATGGTATAGCAGAAAGACAATGCAGTCAGGCAAACCTGGATTTTAATCCAGCCCTGTCGCTTTTTATGAATTCTAGCAAGTCAGTATCCCTTACAGAGCCTTAGTTTTCCTGGTCTATAGAATGGGAATACTAATATCCTACCTTATAGAGTAGTGAGGATTAGAGAGTATAAATTCGAGTATAGATGCCTGAAGTGCCTGATACATTTTGTATTTTCTCTATCTCTCTCCGTTTCATATATGGATTAAGGGGAGGGAGATATTATCACACTTGAGGTTTATCAGTAAAGAATCAATCCCCCAAATATTTATTGAATGACTTCTGTATGCTGGTCAAAGCTGTGTTGGGCACTGGCCTACAGGCAAGTAATGATCACTAGGAACTACAAAGAGTAAATCAGCCAAATCATTAGACTCATTTTCTTATCACCAAGCTTGGTAGCTCATGGATGTGGCAGGCAGAATAACTGGACTTTAGCTCTATGCATTTGACAAGGCAGAGGCATGGATGGGTGTACATTTAAGTAGAGTCAAAACTGGTTGAAGAAATCCAGTGGGTACTGAGAGGTGGAACAGTATTACCATAGAGGGGGAGGGGATGACTGTTAGATCTTACCCTTGGCTCTGGCTATTCAGTATTTTTATTCATGACTTGGATGAGAATATGAAGTTGGGCACAATAATAGAATGTGGTTCCATATCGATCTGGACAAGGTAGAATAAGGGACCAAATGAAATAGCTAGGCCCGATCAACACATATTCCTTAAGTACTTTGAGTGTTAGAAATAACAAGAGGGAAGGTGCTCTTTGCATGGAATCTTATTTGAACAAGTGTACCTTTGACTTTTGGTAAGAATGTAAAGGGGATGTTGGAGTTGAGAAACCCCAGGAAACCAAGATTAAAAGTCCTTAACAAACAGGGAAGACAAAGAATAACCCAGGCTCTGGTAGAGGCTATGGAGGAGGCAGATACGTTCCAGAAAGAAAGGCAACTTACTGTCCTATGGAAATATTTCCTCTTGGGACTAGAAGGACAGGAGTAGGAAGACTGGAATATGGCTAGACGTGTACACTTGCCTGGAGGCTAGGGAATGGCCACTAGAGGACCCTCAGTTTTCTCTTAGAGCCTAGAATAAACATGTAAAGGACACGGCTACCACCCTGTACCAAGTAACTTCCCTGCCCAGGGTGGAAATAGGATAGGCTACTCTGTCTTTGATCTAATACCATCTCTATGTCCTGCTGCTCAGCCTTTCAATGAGGAGCTATGACTGTGACCCTTTTTGTCAAACTGGGCCTCAACTTCATACAGTTTCTAGCAACATGTGTCTTTTCCTGGTATCTAGACCCTCTTTTAACTTGGTGGCTCTACCTGGGTCCTTTTGGATTTCCATCAGTCTCATGTCCTTACTAAGCCCAAGGATCCTGCCGGTCCCAACCCTTCCTTACCTGAGGGCAACCTGCTGTGTGCACAGAGAGTCATTAGTGCTGGTGTAACTCCCTTTTTTTCCTCTTTCCCCAACTCTCACATCTGGGGTTTCTCTGAGCCCACAGCACAACCCAGACCGAGGCTGCAGTAGCAGTCCTTTCTTCCTTATGATGTCCCTTTCAAGTCTCTATGCTGTGGCACAGAGCCCAGATCTGGTATACCAGGAACAATATCAGGCTCTAGGAATGGAGTCTGTAAGACTAAGTGTGTAGTGAGCACCCTGACTCACCATGCCCTCCCCTTTCTGGCAGTGACACGCCATAATCACCTCAAGGACTTCATGCTGGTGGTGTCTATCGTTATTGGTGTGGGTGGCTGCTGGTTTGCCTATATCCAGAACCGATACTCCAAGGAGCACATGAAGAAGATGATGAAGGACTTGGAGGGGTTACACCGAGCTGAGCAGAGCCTGCATGACCTTCAGGAAAGGTAAGGCCCCACCTGCTCTTGGGAGCCTCCTGTTTCCACCTGGGTGTGGACCACCTGGCCCCTAAGACCATGCTGACATAGCTGCCCAGGATGTGTCGTCCTTCCAGAACTGCTTTGGGAGCCTAGGTTCCTGCTATTCTGATTGTCCTGAACAGTTATTCTTCCTTGTGGAGAAGCTTGTTTCTAACTTTTCTCCCTTTGAACTTCAGAGGGAGAAATGTGCCATGGATCTTGAAGTTCCCATGGTTTGTTGGGGGTCCTTTTACCCTACAACCTGCCTCTGGACTGCTTCTCTTAGCATATAAATCAGTGTATACTGTTCTCTAAAGAAACCTCATAATCGTTTCTTCTTAGAGCCCATAGTTCTTTCTTGTATGGAGTTTAAATGTTGTAAGCACTGAACTGTTGTATGACTTTGGGTAAATCCTTTTCCCTTCCAGTGAATTACCAATGTTTCCTCATTGGTAACATGAAGGGGCTGAACTAGGAGAACACTCAGCTCTCTTAGGAGAAGACTTCTAACTCTGATAGTCTGGGATTCTGTTGAAATAAAACATGACTTAAAAACTATGGCAGAAGATTTATTTGTGAAAAGAGAGTGCCAGTCAGTCAGTCAATCTCTGTACTTCCTGACATCTAGGAACCAGGTCTGTGCTGGCAATTGTAATGAATTCACTGCTCTTGGGGCAACAAAGCTCACACATAAGAAGGAGCAGTGAGCACATACTTAATGCAGACTCTGTGCCAGCTTATGGGATAAGAACTCTAAGGACTAGAAGGACAAAGAGGCAGGAGATGAGTGGATGTGGAACTCTGAGGAGGAGGCCTTGAAAGATAGTTAGGGAGGTCCTGGGCATTAAAGTTGAGTGTATGGGGTGGGGCCAGATCCCTGGCACCTTAAGATGAAAGTGGAGAAGTTTAGTAGGATGCAGAAGGCAATAGAGTCAAAGCAGGTTTTTTGGTTGTTTTGTTCTTTTTGTTTTTGAGAAAGGAGGAGGCCTATTTAAGACTGTCTTTAGAAAATGATTCTGGCAACCTAGGGATTCTAGTTGGGAAGTTTTTGCAGGAATCCATGAAAAGAGAAATGAAGCCTGGTCTCTTCTGTTATTTTTTTAATGCTAGGTACTATTTTCATTGGAGGAGTGGGGAAAGGATTTCTTATGAGCCAGGTATTGTTAAGTACTTAAATGCATTATTACTTTTAATCACCACAACCCTTTGAGGTAGGTCCTATTATTATCTCTATATTATTCCAATTTTAGAGTTGAGGAAATGAAGGCTCAGAGAGGGTAAGTGCTTTGCTGAGGGTCACATATCAGTAAGTAGTGAGCTGAGAATTTTGATACCTTCAGGGTGCTGCCTTTACTGAGGCAGCAGCCTTATCAGATTCCTTTCCATGGGTTGGGTTTCTAGGGGGAAAGTCAAATCTGGTCTCTAAGCTGATTTCTGACTACACTGCTGGGCCCCTTGCTCTTGGGCCCTTTGCCAGTTAGGGGCTAAGTGCTGCTGTCCCAGCAGTCCCCATACTTCATTTGCCTGAAAAACATGTGCTGTTTCCATTCCAAAGGCAAAAGAATCTAGGCAGGAGACGTTCCAAGTTTGGGGATAAAACTAAGCTCTTAGCCCTCCCTGTTCCCCAGGGCCTCCAAAGCTAAATGACCACTGAAGGGAGACAAAGACTAGCCCCTCACCCCAAACAGGCTTGCACACATGCATACACATATTCACCTCTGACAGTGTCCAGAGCCCACATGCCACCTGTCCCTCACTTTAACAGGCCTGCACTGCCAGCCACCATAGGACTTTATTTATAGAGTTCCTGATATTTTGTGTGAATAAATATAATGCTGCACGTTTATACATTCCAGTTAGGATTTCATTGGGTTTCAGGATAATTCTCTGAAGCAGGCAGGAATTTTGATTCCCATTTTGCTGTGAAGAAATAGGCTGAACTCTTTGTTCATAGTCACACAACTGCTTAGAGCCAAGACTTGCAACCAGGCTGCCTAATTGTAACGCTAATTGTTGTTGCCGTGGAGTGGGGCAGTGCTTGATTGTACATTTATTTGCTCATTTCTACACCCAATAGTTATTGATTTCCATCCCTACTAGACCTTATTGGAACCATGGCAGTGAGTCAGGCTTGGTTCTGCTTTAAAAGAGCTCCCTATTATAGGTAGAGGACAGACATATCACAGTGTTGGCTTTTCTGAAGAGGATGCTTTCAGAGAGGACAATATTTCAGTGAAGAATTGAATCCCTAATGGTGTAGTAATTTCATGCAGTTGGGCCAGGGACGAGTACAGTAAAGGATGATACTCCGCAACCAAAGGAGGTGGGGGCAGGAAATGGCGCCTCTGATTTGTTTTTAGCTATGCATGTAGCACCATCTGGTGTTCACCTTAAGGAGGTTCAACTCCCTTTTTCTCCAGGGGCAAAGCAGGCTGAAGACTGCAATTTGTCTGCAGAAAGCTTGTAGCCTAACATTTCTTCTCTTACTTCCTTGCTTTTCCCACCATGTCTTTTGAGGCCTCACCCACTGAGAACTCTGAAATTGGAGTTTTTTAGAGGTTGATTTTTGCTTCTGCCTTTTCTGTTTCATCTACTTAATTAACTCAGTGGTAAATGGTCTTGTCTTTTGGTCCTTCTTGTTTTGTAGTTTATCCTTTTTTTTTTCTTTTTTTCTTGAATGCATCTTTCAGATATCCTTTCTTTTCTACACATCATATCTAAGCCATATATCTCGACTCTTCATCATCATCCTTTCCCCCTCCTATCCTGGTCTCCTGGTAACTTGGTGATTTCTGTTAAGGTAGGAAGACCTGACAATAATAGCTAAGTACTTTCCGTCTTCCAAAGGGATTAGCAAACTCTTAACTCTTTCTTCTGGGTCTAGCCTCAGCCTTTCCTTCCCTGACTCCTTTTAGACAGAGTTAATTACTCTATCCTTTGGGCTCACCCCAAACCTTTATGTCTCTTTATTATAGAACTCGTTACACTGTATACAGTTACCTGTTTATTTGTCTTGGACTAGATCATGAGCTAGCTCCTCAGTGGCAGGGACAGCTTTCTGATTTATGTTTATATATTTAGGGCTTAGCACAAGGCTTGGCATTTAGTAGGCATTTGATAGAACTTGGTGAATGAATGGGTGAATGAATGAATGAATGGATTAACATAGATATATAGAGGAAAGAAGGGAGGAGGGAAGGAAGCTTGTTTAGATGGATGGAAGGATTTGTCTGTGAACAGAGGGAATGTGTGGGTAGGTGTGAGAGTAGATTTTCATCATAACTGATGCCCTTGAGATCCTTTCCACTAGGGAAGATACTTAGGAAAGGAACTCGGCATGGGGGACAGTAGGGGACTCTCCTGAGCCTTGCCCAGCCCCTTTGGCATGAATTTCATTTTTCTGTGCTTCTAAGAATAGGTACTTGGGAGTTTAGGAGATCCAGCTCAATAGTTCCTTTCTCGTCTTCCTTCGGCCTCTCCCTGCCTCCACCCTAGTCACATCTCAGCCATTAGGTTTTCCTGGATCTTTGTCTAGCTTGCAGGGTATTCTAAACTTATTGTACCTTCCAGATACCCTAATAAAAGGGGAATAATTATGGGATTTGAAGTCACACAGATTGAAATTCTAGTTTCAGTTATTTCTGCAAGTTACTTCCCCTCTTTAAGCCTTCATATCCACATGTCTCAGGCTGATAATGATACTAATATATCTAATATCTAATTATCTAAATATCTAATGATACTAATATATCTAATATACTAATTATCTGCTAGGAGGACAAATGTGAAATACCTTGTAAACTAGTAGTTGTTATGATTTTACTATGTGAGATACTTTAGAAGAGGGATTTAGATGCCTGAGAACCTGGCCTCACAGCTTGATTACTGGCAGCAAAATGATGGCCAATGTAAGAATTAGGTAATGACTGTGGTTTCTATTGGCCCTGAGCTAGCTCAGAGCCAGACAGTCAGCAGAGTAGAGAGAATATATGCTGAGAGCTGGAGCTCTCATTTTCATCTTTGATGCCATGATTCATGGCATGTTGGCTGGCACCCCCTTGCCTGGCCTCCTCCAGCTCCCTGCATCGCCCCCCCCAGGCTGCACAAGGCCCAGGAGGAGCACCGCACGGTGGAGGTGGAGAAGGTCCATCTGGAGAAGAAGCTGCGCGATGAGATCAAACTTGCCAAGCAGGAAGCCCAGCGTCTGAGGGAGCTGCGGGAGGGTACTGAGAATGAGCGGAGCCGCCAAAAATATGCTGAGGAAGAGTTGGAGCAGGTAGGAGAGTCTACAGATTCCTAGACACCTTGAGGGGTGGGTAAAGGGCAGGGGCCCAGGGTCTGGCTAGAAAGTTTCATGTATGAGGACTTTGAAATATGGCTCAAAGACTATCTTCCAGAGTCACTAGACTCTTACTCACAAGAATAGTGGAAAAGTTGCAAAAAATGGTCACTGTGATTTTAAAGAACAGTAGATAACAGATGATAAGTTATTTCGTTCATTTTTTATTGAGGTATTTAAATAAAGTGTACAAATCCTAAGTATACAGCTGACATGGTTTTACATGTGCATGTACCTGTGTAATCAGATCATGATACAGAACTTTTCAGTACCCCAGAAAGCTCACTGTTGCTCCTCACACCCCTGTGAGTATTTAATCTAAAAATTAACTACTGTTACAACCTCTAAACCAGATTAATTTTGCCTGATTTTGAACTTCATATAAATGGAATTATATAATATATACTCTTTTGTGTTTTGTTTCTTTTCACTCAACATTATGTCTGTGAGAGTTCATCCATGTTGTATGTAGTGATAGTTGGTTTATTTCCATTGCTGAATAATAATCCATTGTATGAGTGTACTATAATTTCTTTATCCTTTCTTCTCTTGATAGACATTTGGGTTGTTTGAAGTTTTTTTGGCTTTTATGAATAACACTGCTATGAACCTTCTTGCATATATCTTTTGGTGGGAACAAGTACTCATTTCTGTGTTATATATAATAGAGCATTTATATATTTAGTTTTCTTAGAAACTAACAGTTTTCCAAAGTGTTTATGCCAATAGTTAGTGCCACTAGCAATGTATGAGAATTCTAGTTGATCTATGACCTTGGTATTTTTAGGCATTTTAATTTTGGACATTCTGGTAGGTATGTAGTGTATCTCATGATTTTAATTTTCATTTCCGCAATAGTATTGAATACCTTTTCATAAATTTATTGGCCATTTGATGGGAAAATCTATTCTCATTTTAAAAATTGGGTTGTATGTTTTTTTCTTTTTGATTTGTAAGAGTTCTTTGTATGTTCTCTGTATGTGAGTCTTTTGTCAATATATATTCATATATATTGCAAATATTTTCTCTCAGCCTATGGCCTGCTTTTTTACTCTTAATATTATCTTTTTTTTTTATTTCAGCATATTATGGGGGTATAAATATTATGGTTACGTATATTGCTCATGACCCCCCTCCCCCCATCGAGGCAGAGCTTCAAGTTAATATTGTCTTTTGATAAACAGAAGTTCTTGATCTTAATGAAGATTTAATGATTTAGTTATTTTAAAAGTATGGTTGGTGCTTTTTGTTTCCTGTTTAATATCCCCACCCCCAAAATATTTTTTTCTAAATTTTCTTCTAGAACCTTTATTGCTTGACTTTTCATATTTAGGGCTATGGTTTACTTAAAATTAATATTTTTATGTGATATGAGGTATGTGGTCAAGGATCTCGTTTTCCCATGTAAGGTGATCATTCAAGAATCTTTGTTGTATGTTCTATTTGTCTATCCTTGCACAACATTGTCTTATTATGGATCTTATTATCTGGTAGTGTTGTCAAGTTCTCCAGCTTTATTCTTCTGCAAGTTGGTCTTGGCTATTTGAGAATCCTTGCATTTCCATATTAATTTGTCAATCAGAGACTCCTTCCTTCCAAAAAAACCCGAGAATTTTTCTTGTGTTTGCATTGAATTTATAGATCAATGTGGGAAACATTGACATTTTAACCAACTAATTTTTCTAATCCACGAGCATAGTTTATCCTGTCACCTATTTAGATTATTTAAAATTTTAGCAATGTTTTGTATTTTTTAGTGTAGAAGATTTGTACTTTTTTTTTTCTTTGAGACAGAGTCTCACTCTGTCACCCCGGCTAACGTGTAGTGGTGTCATCGTAGCTCACTGCAACCTCAAACTCCTAGGCTCAAGTGATCCT
>VBSM01001265.1:35861405-35893596 GCA_008086735.1 Cheirogaleus medius | reverse complement strand
ACCTTGGCCTCCCAGAGTGCTAGGATTACAGGCATGAGCCACTGCACCCAGCCATTATTTTTCTAGCTTTTTGAGGTAGAAGATTAGATCATTGACTTTAAATCTTTAATCTTCTTCAATATCTGCATTTAGAGTTATAAATTTCTATCTCAGCTCTGCTTTATCTACATTTAGTAAGTTTTAATATTTCATATTTTCATTATTCAGTTCAAAAAATTTTCTAATTTCTGTTGTGTTTTCTTTTTTGGCCCATGGTTATCTAGAAGTATGTTGCTTGTATTTTCAAACACTTGAGGACTTTTCTATTGTCTTTCTATTGTTCATTTCTAGTTTAATTTCACTATGGTCAGAGAACGTATGCTATATGGTTTCAGTCCTTTGAAACTTATTGAAACTTGGTTTGTGTAAAAAGACTAAACAATTCAGTTCAAAGGCAAAGTTTGTCAGATTGGATAAAAACAAAACCCAATTTATATGCTCTGTTTAAAAGAGACACATTTTAACTATAAGGACACAAAACAGGTTAAAAGTAAAAGGATGAGAAAAGATGTATAATACAAACACTAAGCAAAACAAAGCAGGATTAGCTATATATTAATATCAGACGAAGTAGACTTTAGGTCAAGAAGTATTACTAGACCCAAAAATGGGTATTTCATAATGATAAATGGGTGAATTCAGTGGTAATCTATAATAACCCTTAATTTGGATATACCTAATTATATAGTTAAAAAATATATAAAGCAAAAGTTGCATATACTAAAAGGATAATAGACAAATTTATAATCAAAGTTAGAGATTTTAATACACATTTTTCAATATTCAGCCAAAAACATAAATAAAGATGTAAAAAATTTAAAAACATTATTAATAAATTTGACCTCATCGACATATATAAAGCATGTACTAAAAACTGCAGAATACATTCTTTTTAGCATTTACATATCTCAATTATAGAACACCCATTTTATTCTTTTATAGATTCTGGTCCCCTATCCAAAATTTCCATCTTTTTATCTGTTGTGTCTATCTTCTCTTATATTTTCTTTAACATATCTGTCATAATTATTTTAAAGTCTCTGTGGTAACACTTACATCTAGACCATTTATGGGACTGCTTCTTTTTTTCCTCTTGATTATTAGTTACATTTTCCTGCCTATTATGTGTACTAATTTATTTAATGCTGGACACTGTGTATAAAATAATAGAGGTTCCAGATAATTTTATCTTCCATCAGATATGAGGTTCCCCATTTCTTGTGTGAGGTATGTAGGGTGAGGTGCCAATCACCTCAAGCCAATCAGATTGAGCTGCATCGGAACTGGGTTGTAGTTTTAGTAAGACTTGGTCTAGCCCTCACTTGTCACAGTTTCTCTGATATGTCCCTCCTGGACATTTTAATTGAGAGCTGGTGGATTTCTTTCTCCCTGAAAGACTATGAGAGATTGAGTCCTGCCATATCCTAGGCTGTTTTCTCTGTACCCAAGTGCAGTCCTTCTACATGGGCCAAGCCTGATTTTCAGCTTTCATTTAGAATCATCAGTGCCTCCAGGGAAGAAAATGACTGGCAAATGTCAACTTACCTTAGAAAGGCTTTTCTTTCTCTGGATTTTCAGTCTGTCTAGTCCAGTGGTTTTCAAACTTTTTGGTCTCAGGACCTGTTTCGTCTAAAAAATTTAGGACCTGAAAAGAACACTTTTTTTTTTTTTAAGAGGGCTTCATCCAGTTGCCTAGGCTGGAGTGCAGTGATGTGATCAAAGCTCACTGTAACCTTGACCTCATGGGTTCAAGGGTCCTTCTGCCTCAACCTGATGAGTAGCTGGAACTACAGGTGTGTACCACCTTGCCTGGCATTTTTTAAAAAATTTTTTGTAGAGATGGGGGTCTCACTATGTTGTCCAGGTTGGTCTTGAACTCTTGCCCTTAAGTGATCCTGCCTCCTCAGCCTCCTAAACTGCTGGGATCACAGGCATGAGCCCACCGTGTCTGGCCTCAAAGAACATTTTTATGGGGGCAATATTATTGATATTTATCCTATTTGAAATTAAAACTGAGAAAATTTAAAGATATTAATTCATTTAAAATAACTATATTAAACCCCTTATATGTTAATACAAATAACATATTTTATGAAAAGTGACTAAATTTTCCAAAATAAAAACAATTTAATGAAAAGCATGACTTTTTACAGTTTTGCAAATCTTTTAAATGTTTGTCTTAATAGATTGCTAGATTCTTATATTAGTGTCTATTTCAATATGTTGTAATTTCACACATCAAGTAGCCTCTGGAGAACTCCACAGTTCAGTTTTAAGAGGACGGAAGTAAAAAAGGTAAATAATGTTTTAGTATTACTATGAAAATAGTGTTGATCTCATGGATTCTCTGAAAGGTCTGGGAGGTCCTTAGATCACACTTAGAGAACTGCAGACCTAGTCCTAATTGCTTCTACAGCTCTCTGATATCTTTGAACACATAATTTTCATACTTTATGCAGCTTTTTCCAGATACTGTGTTGGATCAGAATTGTTCTTCTGCCCTGACCTAGTGCATCCTACTGAGAAGTAGAAGTCAGGTGATTACACTTTAAAACATATAGGTCATTGTTTATTATCTTTGGCTGCATATTAGAATGACCTGGAGAGCTTTTAGAAACTTTTTTTTTGAGGCAGGGTCTTGCTGTGTTGCCTGGGCTAGAGTGCAGTAGCATGATCATTGCTCACTGTAACCTCAAACTCCTGGGCTCAAGCAATCCTCCTGCCTCAGCCTCCTGAGTAGCTGGGACTACAGGTGTATGCTACCACACCCAGTGAATTTTTCTATTTTTTGTAGAGACAGGATCTCACTCTTGCTTAGGCTAGTCTTGAACTCCTGGCCTCAAGCAATTCTCCCACCACAGCCTCCCAAAGTGCTAGGATTACAGACATGAGCCATGTACCTGGCCTAAAAACTTTTTAAAAAAAAATTTTGTGCAGCTGGGGTCTTGCTATATTGCCCAGGCTGGTCTTGAACCTGGCCTCAAGCGATCCTCCTGACTTGGCCCCTCAGAGTGCTAGGATTACAGGCATGAGACACCATGCTCAGCCTTTAAAAACGTTTAATACCCAGTCCAATACCTCAAATTATTGAAGTCACAATTTCTGGGTTAGAGTCCAATATCAGTATTTTTTTTAAATTTTTTATTTTTTTTTCACTTTCATGGGATTCTTGCCATAGATATTAGTATTTTTAAAGTTCTTCATATGATTACAATATGTCACAAGGTTGAGAACCATAGCAATAGAATAAAAGAATAGGACTAGTGAACTCTGACTTGCCCATCTGTTGTCTTCCTCTCCTTCAGGCATTTATTCCTTGTGTGTGGGAAGATGTGTCTGTCTCTGTCTCCCAAGATCTCCCTCATTCCCTATTTTGTAATTATTTCTCTCATTAAATAAACAGTTTTTGAGCCTGGTAGGCCAACCCCTTTGTGTGCCTCCCTGACTATCACACTTCCCTCTATTTACTCTCTTTTTTCTCTTCTTCATCCAGTCTTCCCTTCTTACTGTATCCTGTTCCTTTTTTTTTTAATTTAATTAATTTATTTTTTGTTTTGTTTTATTCCCTTTTTTTCATGTTCTAAATGTATCCTGTTCCTTGAACTGCTTTTAATGTAGAACTTGATTGTAAGTTTTCAGACTTGGTATATGGGTCTCTAATGTATCTGTTCTTCATTTAAAATCTATAAAACCAGGAGTGGGCCATTGTATAGTTTCTTTTTCAAGGAATATAAACCAAGTGAAGATTGGCACTCTCAAGAGAATAAAGGTGTTCTGTCCTTAGCTAAGGCCTTCCTAATCTATCTAAGGCTGTGGAGAGGACCTCAGGCTTGCTATGGGATACTTGCCTCATTAGCTGAAGTGGGAGATAATGAGACTGTTCTCAATCCTTGTTCTCTGGGATTCTGACCAGCTGAAGGTCAGTGTCCAGATGGAGGAGTGGAGGATCACTTATGCTAGTATCCTTGGTGGGGTAGCAAGGAATCTAGTATATATAACGTCTGTATATACTTTCAGGTCTTCTACACTTTAATGCTTTGTGACTGTCTACTTCATTGTTTACTCCGTACAGAGAGGTCAGTGAGATTTCTGCTTTTACATTGGTCCTTTCATGTCTTGGCCTCTGTTGGCAGTGCCCATGTTAGGTGTGGCGTACTCATTGTTTTCCTACCTTGTAGAGAGTACTTTTCAAAGCCTACCTGCCCTACTTACAGTGAGAATCATAGACACAGTCTGGGCTAGAGAAGACTTTGGAGAGCATTCAGGGCACTGCCCTTCTGGAGCAGCAATGATTTTTCAGGTCTCTCTGATAGGTGCTCTTCACATACCTCCCATGACAGGGAAGTCACTTTCTCCTGGGATATCACCCCTTCACTGATAGTTTGGATTTGCATAGGAGAAAGTTCTTTTTCACACTGAATTAAGATCTGCTTTAGGAAGCACAGGGTCACATAGCCAGTTGAGTGACAGACCAGGAACCAGAACTGGAACCAGATTTCCGAATTCCCAATTTTTTTTTTTTTTTGGCACATTGTGATGTCTTGACGTCTAAGCACAGACCCAGGTGCTCAGTAAGAGAATCATTCACTAGCTGACCTGTTCCTGAAGAGATCAGGAAGATTGCTGAGACTGGCTGCATTACCAGGAGAGTCAGCTGATGTAATGGAAAATAATGCCTTAGTCTTGGAGCAAAAAAATTCTCCATTTGAGTTCTGATTGACGCTATTGACTGTGTGACCTTGAGTAGGTTAATTTCCTTCTCTGAGCTTGCTTCCTAGTATATAAAATACAGATGATAATCCTTAATCTTTCTCCCTTCTGGGAGAGTTGTAAAGCAGATAAGAACTCTGAATTCTGCGACCTCATACAGAAGTGTTGGAGAGGGTCTCAGTAGCTGTAAATGGACTCACATCCTCTTGGCTGCACAGGTGCGGGAGGCCTTGAGGAAAGCAGAGAAGGAGCTGGAATCACACAGCTCGTGGTATGCTCCAGAAGCCCTTCAGAAGTGGCTGCAGCTGACCCATGAGGTGGAGGTGCAGTACTACAACATCAAGAAGCAAAATGCTGAGAAGCAGCTGTTGGTGGCCAAGGAGGGGGTGAGATCTGCCCTCCTCCTGCCCTCTCTTCTCTCCTTTTTACCCTCCTCCCTTTTATCTGCCCTTCTTCCTCTTCTCTCCCTGTCCTTCCCACTGGGTGAAGGTATATCCTGGTGGTGAGTTCTATTCCTTTTCTTAACGTGCAGCTCCCGATAATATCATCAAGCTTCTGGAGGAGGGAATGAGGGTGTGGGGGTACTCCCACTTGTCTTCTGGGAAAGATGAAGCAAGTGGAGGCAGGTAGAGGGAAAGCTTGGCCAGCCTAGGCTGCCATGGAGACAGAGGTCCTGCTGGGGCTAGGGTGCTATCAATGGCCCCTTGCTTCTTCCCTCATTTCTGCTATTTTCTCCCCCTCCCCTTTTTTTCTTCCCTTGCCTACCTTTTCCCTTTTCCTCTTCTTCCTTTTTCTTGTGCAGCCTAAGTTGTGCTAGGAGGGGGACCCAGCCATAGGAAGGCTTTTCTCATTTCTTCCAACCTCTAATCCCTGCTCTCTTTAAGCTAGGGGTTTCATCTTTGCAGGCTGAGAAGATAAAAAAGAAGAGAAACACACTCTTTGGCACCTTTCATGTGGCCCACAGCTCTTCCCTGGATGATGTAGATCACAAAATCCTAACGGCTAAGTAAGTAGTGCCAGTTATCCACTCTGGCAATGTCCAGGCCATCCTCAGAATTTGAAGATGTATAGGGCCTCCAGCTCCAATTCCATGTCTTCACTGGTGGAGGAACAGCTCTGGTATCCTGCCCCAGCCTTGATGAAGTTCCTACCCTGCTCTTAAGTTTATGAGTTTATTGTATTTTTTATTCACACATATCCCCCCAACTTTTTCCTCTGAGAAGAGGCCTCATTCCTTTTGGAGCTCATACCCAGTCCATGCCTGCAATTCTCTTTCTTCTGTCTTCAGGCAAGCACTGAGTGAGGTGACAGCAGCACTGCGGGAGCGCCTGCACCGCTGGCAACAGATCGAGATCCTCTGTGGGTTCCAGATTGTCAATAATCCTGGCATCCACTCACTGGTGGCTGCCCTCAACATAGACCCCAGCTGGATGGGCAGTACGCGCCCCAACCCGGCCCACTTCATCATGACTGACGACGTGGATGACATGGATGAGGAGATTGTGTCTCCCTTGTCCATGCAGTGTAGGTGACCTCTTTGGTGGGGATGAGGGAAAGAACCTTTGATGCACGGGTTGCAAAGTCTGTGGCCTTTGTTGTGCTTAAACAGGAGATATGGCAGATATCTGAAGATAGTTTAACTTGTGACCTTGGTCAATAAAGCACAATTTGTATTAGGATATTTCTTTATAGTTGTCCTTTGGTGGTTTTGCCTTGTCATATGCTCTGTGTGCCCGTCTGGGTCTATTGTGTTAAATGTGTTTCCCTTCACTCTTTGTTTTTCTCTTTATTCTCCCTTTCCCTCCCATCTACCTTTATAAAAAATAATCTCCTTTAGTGATTCACAATGTAAAAATGGCATTAATTTTGACTATTTATTGAACCTACTTATTTTCATTTTGTGTTCCTTATTCTTAATCGCTAAAGTAGATGAATAGAATGATGTTTCTCTTTGTGTTTTTATGTGAGACCCCATGAAGCAATAGTCCCATAAAGAGATATAGTCCTAAATCCTCCAAGCTGGAAAGGCATTCTTGCCCAGGAGGGATCTCCTGCACAAGCATGTCTGGCTTCCCACCTGAACTCTCGGACCTCCCCACCCTGTGTCTTGGGTCTTCCTTCTCCCTTCTCTCCCCTGCAAGTGACAAGAGTTGAGTAGAGCAGAGCTGAAAGAGAGAATATTCTGTGGGAATTTTTCAGTGAATGAAGGGGATTTTCCCTTACTGGCCCACAGTTAAATTTGTCTTTGCCTCAGAGGCTATTTTAGGTAAATAGGCCTTATGGTAAAGCTACTGTCCTGGGCCCATACCCCACCAGTACAAGGGAGATGGCAGAAGGCTGGGGCTGGGTTAGAGGCTCATTTATGGATGGCTAGATTCTTTAATAAACCTGGATTCCCACTCTAGACAGAGTTTATTTGTAAATTTGTCAGTGGTACTTTGCCCCTGGCTAAGCTTCTTTGCCCCCCCGATCTGATATCTTGTTAGAACTTTAGTTAAAGGCCTAACCAGGTTAGGATCACTGACAAGCAAGCAGAGCTTGATCCTGACTTACTGATCTAATGGTTCCTATGTTCTCCAGGCCATGGAGGGGCCTTCATTAGCTCTGAGCTACCCACCCTCTGCCCCCAGCCCTTCCCATATCATATTGTTGATGGTCAGGCTTCTCTGTAAATCAGATTTTCTTCTCCTTTTGGCCTGGCTGTTGACCCTAGATGCTGCCTGGCTGATGGGGCGTAGGTTCAGTGACCGCTCTCTCTGCTCAACATCCGCCGGCTCGGATGATCAGTCCCTCTGGAAATACCCCGGTTTGAGGACCCCCTTTGGGGCTTTTGTTTTTCTGACTTTTGGGACTAAACCAGCACTTCCACCCCTTGGGCACCTTCTCCTGCCTGCCTCATGCCCCTGCCTGCTCCTTCTATCCCCTGAGCACTGTCCCTACTAACTACAGGGAGGGGTTCGGGGGTGAGAAGAATCAGCCTGCTCAGCCCAGGGCTGGAGAGAGAACACCCATGGTGATGGAAGGCTTAGGCTTCTCCCTTCAGCCCAGCTACACAGATGTCCTGGTCACCCTTATTCCAGCTAGGCTAGGGGGGAAAGAGGGAAGGAAGGATCACCCCTCTCTTTTCTCTTTTTCATGTTTCTACCTTTTCCTACCAGTTTCCCCCTTCTTTCTCCCTCTTCCTCTCCCTATTCCAGGCTTCTTTTTCCTCTTCAGCCTCTCTTTCATGCCTTGAACACCACCAGCTGAAGAAGCCCTGCCTCCCCAACTGTCCATCACTGTAGAACTTTGCTCTCTCCCTGGGGGCCCATCCCAAGCTGCTGCCACCTTTGCAATCTACTCCTTTCTCCCATCTTTAGGGAGAAAGCAGGGCAGCCCATCTATCAGGGTAGAGGAGAAAGAACAAAGGTCTGCATTCCCTTTCAGCTGGAGCTGGGAGTTAGCCCAAGGAGGATGCACTAGCACATTCCTAAGTTACGTGGCACCCATCTACCCATTGACTGGGCATGGTGGCCATCAACTTCCAAAAGCCTGATTTGCAGCAATGACTCAAGAGCTGATTCTTTGTTGTTTACATGCTTGTTAGAGGAAATCTAGAAAGTAAAAAATAGTAAATATTAGCATTAAAGAAGGTTAGTTCCACCATATTTGAGCACCTTCTCTTTCAGTCTTTTGTGTATGAAAGTTTTTTTTTATGTAGTTAAGATAATGATAACTACTACCATTTGTTGAGTGCCATGACCTGTGTCAGGTACATTAAAGACATTATCTTGAAGTCTCAGAACAACCCTGTAGGATTTTATAAATTAGGGATTAAAATGCAGAAATAAGTTGCTCAAGGTCACAGCTACAAGCGACAAGTCCTAGTTTTAGACTCTAGTGTTTTGTATTGCAAAGCTCAAGGCTATTACATATATTAATAATTTTGTGTTCTACTCTGAGCATTTTTTTCTTTCTTTTTTTTGAGACAGAGTCTTTCTCTGTTGCCCTGGGTAGAGTGCAGTGGTGTCATCATAGCTCACTGCAACCTCAAACTCTTGGACTCAGGCAATCCTCTTGCCTCAGCCTCCAGAGTAACTGGGATTACAGGTGCATGCCATGATGCCCAGCTAATTTTTCTATTTTTAGTAGAGATGGGGACTCTTGTTCAGGCTGGTCTCGAACTCCTAAGCTCAAGCAATCCTCCGACCTTGGCCTCCCAGAGTGCTAGGATTATAGGCATAAGCCACCACACCCAGCCCACCCTGAGCATTTCATAGGCATTTTTTTATGTTCTTAAAGTCTTTTTATAAGCATCATTTCTAATAGCTCTACAGTCTCCCAGAAATTGGATGTATTATCATTTTCCCATTGTTCTACCTTTATGTTTACTTTATTCAATTATTAATAAAAAGTAAACTGTTTACTTTTCATACAGTTATTAATAATAATGAACATATTTGTATATAAGTTCTTGTCTGAGTTGTGAATTATTTCTTGAGCTTGGCTCTACAAAAAGGCTGTTTCTTAGTGCTCTCCCGGACCTTGTCCCAAGCCCCTGTCCTACTGTGCCCTGCCTTTGTCCACCCACTAACTGCCTTGCCATCTCCCTTTATAGCAACATTGGCCTTAGGTCTCCTTCCATTGGAATTGCCACTAAAATTGACCCAGGCATCTCATCCTCAATTTCCCTTCCTTTCAGGACCCTTGGTGGGAGGTTTCTGGGAGGAGGCGTCCCATTTTCCAGATTGGGCATCAAGGGCCCAGAATGGTCTCCAGCAGGCATTTTCCATTGGCGTCTGCTTGCCTGCCAGCCAAAGTGGGATGGCCTTTCTCACATTTTCTTCATTCTCCTTGCAGCCCCCAGCCTGCAGAGCAGTGTCCGCCAGCGCCTTACGGAGCCACAGCATGGCCTGGGATCTCAGAGGTTGGTAGAGGGAGAGGCTGGCCACTTCTTGACAAGCCGGGTATCTCTGCGGCGAATGCGCAGCCTTTCATCTGGACAGTCTTTCAGTTCTGAAGGCTACGGGACCAGCCCTCCATCTGCCTCTGCTTCTTCTTCCTCCTCCTCTTCCTCCACCACCACCACCACCACCACCACCACCCATGTCCACCCTGTTTATTACCACCACAGCACTTCCTATTTCCTCCAGATGGAGCCCAACACTGACCCACCCCCTTCTGACAGCACCGCTGTGATGCCTGGGCATTCAGAGAGCTTGGGGTATCAGCTGTCTCTCTCTTATCTTTCTTCCTCCCCTTCCTTCCCTTTCTGTTGCTTTTACCTTGGTCTCTGCCTGCTGGCTGCTGCTTGGGGTATGTGTGCAGTGGGGAATCTTCTCATCTTGTCCTTTCCCAGCTTTGGGATTCCTTTTTAAGGTCAGCCTGTGTCCCCACACCTTTCCTCCCTTCTATGTTTGGGGTTTGCTGACTCTTAAAATGAGTAACAACCCTCTTCCCTCATGATCCTATAGCACTTTTGCCTAAACTATGGTTTTCGACATTAGTTTTATCAGTGGGGCTCCTACTTCCTTACTCCTTCAACAAACATTTATTGATGTCTACTCTGTGCCAGACTGCTGGGCATGTGGATTCACAGATGAAAAGATACAATCTCAGCCATCAAGAACTGCAGTCTAGTCTGGGAGAGATACATAAATAATCATGGAACAATTTGTAAAGTGCTATGGGGGTGTTGTGGAAGGAGTGACTAACAATGTGTACCTGGGTGGAATGCTTCACAAAAGAGATGGTACTTGTGCTAACATCCTGTGTGCAGGGAAAGGAAAAAGGGTATTCTAGGCAGAGGAAACATTATGTGCAGAAGCATGGAAGTTCAAGAGAATATGATATATTTGTGATTAGAACATTGGATATGTGTTGGTGGGAAGGAGAAGCAGATGAGGCTAGAATGATGAAGGGCTCTGAAAGGTGAAGGGTTTTAGCTTTTATCCTTTAGGAGATGGAGAACTGCAAAAGCGTTTATAAAAGAAAGTGAATTGGTCTGATTTGCATTTTAGAAATAATATTTTAGTGGTCTGTATGAAGGAAGTGGAAGACTACAGGAATTTGGAAGTCATTGCTGTGGACCACTGGAGGAGGTAATGAGGTCTTGGGATAAAAGGAGATGATTAATTTGGTAACTGGCTGTGAGGATGAAGGAAAGGGAGGAATCTAGTATGACACACAGGTTTCTAGCTTGAGTGACTGAATGGATACAGTATCCTTCAAGGAATTAGGGAACAGAAGAGGGGACACAGGTTTGGGAGTTTGGGACAAGAAAAGTTTATAGATGGGTCAGGTATTAAAGTACTCATTTTCAGAGGAGGAAGTTAAGGTTCTGAAAGGTTAAGTAATTTCCTCCAGGTCCCACAGCTAATTAGAAGCAGAGCACAAACTAGAACTTGGCTTTCCATTCCAGGACACTCTGTTGGATATTTTTGTCCTTCCATAAGGTCTCAATAAGTATACTGGAAAAGAACTGGTGAAGGCTTTCTCCCACAGCCTATTATGGCAGCTGTAGGGACTAATACCCAAGACAACAGGCTTGGGTCAGAGGTAGTAGCTGTGACCTTGCCTGGAACAAGCTTAGAAGACCTCAGATAGTCCTTCTCTCTGGAAGTACTTCTCATCTCTGAAGTGGTGGCCATGACTCAGTCCTGGTCTTAGCTGCAGCCTGCTTACTCTGTTGCTTCCTTTTGGTTCTACCTCATTTTGGATACCCATTTCTCTAGCTCTGCTCCTTAAGCCTCTGGATAGTTATCCTTGAGGGCTTTTCCTTTCTCTTCCACAAAGGGACTGCCCTTACTAGGATTAATCAGCAGAGCTGCTCATCTTCACTCTCATTCTCATTTTCATCCAAAAGCATAGGAAGGGAGATTGTCCCTTCCAATACAGATGGAAAGGACTGAATTGGGTTGGGAAAATAGGGGATGCTGTGAATCTCCTGTTCCAAGGCCTAACCTGAGGGCTGTGGGAAGGAAGGGTGGGAGGTACCTGCATCCACCTAGCCTGTTCACTACTTAATTTTCTTTTGCACCATGCACCAGAGGATCGTCTCTAAAGGCAAACAGGCTCTCTAGTAAGGTCAGTAGCTTGGTGGGAGTCTAAGGCAGCCCAGCCTTTGGGGAGGGACCCATGGCCTGATTGGTCTCAATGATTTGGGAAGGGAAGTTGACCCTGCCTCTGAGGACCTTTTCTCTCCTATATCTCCCCTGGTTTGCTCTCAGGTAATTATCTTTCTTTGATAGTCTCAGCTTTTAGTTGATGAGGGAGGCATAGAAGGATGGTAATCAAGACCAGATACATCTTGGGCCAGAAGTGAGGCTAAGAGGACCCCAACCTCTTGACTTTCTCTTCCTTGGTGTTAGAAAGGTAGGCTCCTAGATCCTCATCTCCTCAGCTGAGAGGGTCCCTTTTTTCCGTGTGGTCGCACCCCACCCCTTGGCACCTTTCTCAGTTTATATGTGTGTGGAGAAGGTAGAATATGGAGAGGATCATCTTGGGGCTTAGAGAAACCAGGACATGTTTAGATAGATGTAAGGACAGTGTCAGATATATAAAACCAAATATGAGACTGAATATCTGTACACTCTAGAGTATGTAGCTGAAACAGTATTTATAGAATGGAAGCTAGAGCTAGACTTGTTCTCTGCTGTCCCGAGTCCAGGAAGGTACTGGCCCATAGGGTGGCTGCTTAGTTGTTTCTTATTGAGAACTGAACCTACAGTAGCTATGAGCTTTTGCCTATTTCAGCAGCCTGGTGCCCTTTCTAATTTCTGAACCTCAGCCTTTTTTCCAGGTCCTGTAGTGCTTTCCATTCTCACTCATGGCACTTCCCCTTTGGCTTCCTGTTTGACATTTAAATATTTCCCTTAGCCCTTTCCTCTGCCTTTGCTGTGGGTTCTCAGACCTCTGAGAAAGCAGAGGAAGGGTTCAGGACTAGCAGGGGACCCCCATATCTACCTTTTTGTTTGTAGAGGCAGGCGGAGTATCATCCAGAATTGGTTCTTGGTCTACATAGGGATAGCCAGCCCCTTAAAGGGTCTCAGGTTCCTGGACTAGCCTCTGTGTGTGCATGTTCAGTGTGCGGTGGCATGTCTCCATAACTCAGCCTTGCAAAGAAGCCTCTTGTGACTGGCTCCCAAATGGGCCTTCCAGCTTGGCTGGCCTCGTCATCTTCATTCCCGCAATACTTTCTACATTTCCAAGTGCTTTGCCAACATATTTGATCCTCCAGTCTTGTAAGATCACTGAATTGGTATTATCTTCATTGGGCCAAAATTAAGGACCAGCAAGGTTAGATGACTTGTCCAAGATCAGACAGAAGAATCCAGAGCTCTTCTGAACCAGTGCTCCTTCAAGGCCAGCATGCTGTCTTCTTTGCCTCCCTACAGTCTCCCTGTCAGCAGAGCTCTGAAAGAGACCCCACCCTTCCTGCTGTCACCACAGACTATGGTTTGAACTCTGCAGTACTTATCTGTGACCTCCTTTGAATCCTGTGAGAGGGTTAGAAGAGGCAGCATCCTGGCCTTTTGGGTGGGTGAGGGATTGTTTGCAAGGCTGTTGTAACTTCACCTCCCCAGCCTGGGTCAGGTCCACTGACTGCATGTGCCCTGTTCCCTTGGGGCCTGGCCCAGACTGGATGTATCCCAGGGTGTGACAGGAGTAAGTGGGGGAGGAAGGCATGGAAAACAGTGACTCAGAGCAGTATGTAGGTTCTGTGTTAGCTTAAGGTTGAGTCCTAAGAAATCTAGCCAGCTATGAGAAAGCATAGATTTTACTGAGGAAGATGCCTATGGAATTTAAGCCTATGGTCGCACCAATTCAGAGCCTGAGCATTTAGCAGTGGTAGGGCCCAGGCATTGGAAAGCCCTTTGCCAGACATATGATGTTATGATGACATTTGTTTTTGTTTCTTGTCTGTCTCTTCTCTCCCCATCACTTTTCCCCTTCTTTCTTCTTTATCCCCTTGTCTTTCTTATTTCTACTGGCTTTTCCTTTTGCTTTTCTTCCTCTATAATTCTCCTCTCCTCTCCCTGTCTCTTCTTCAATCTATCCCCAATTCCTATTCCTGCCTCCTCTTTTATCCTGTACTTATGGCCTACTCAACTTCCTTCTATTCCTTATTCCTCTCTTCTTCCCACTTGCCTGTTCATCCTATTTCTCTCCTGCCATGCTGTCTATCCCCATTTTCCTATCCTGTCCCTGTCTTCTCATGTTGACCCTCTCTCCTCTTCAACTTTTCTCATATCCCTATCCTGCATATGTTCCTTTCTTCCTCTCTGCCCTATGTCTTACAGGGATTTGACCCATTCCGATTCGGAGTCCTCCCTCCACATGAGTGACCGCCAGCGGATGACCCCCAAACCTCCTCAGATGGGCCGTGCTGCAGATGAGGCTCTTAATGCCATGATTTCCAATGGCAGCCACCGGCTGATTGAGGGGGTCCACCCAGGATCTCTGGTGGAGAAACTACCCGACAGCCCTGCCCTGGCCAAGAAGGCAGTACTGGCGCTGAACCATGGGCTGGACAAGGCCCATAGCCTGATGGAGCTGAGCCCCTCAGCCCCACCTGGTGGCTCTCCACCTCTGGATTCTTCCCGTTCTCACAGCCCCAGTTCTCCAGACCCAGACACGCCATCTCCAGTTGGGGACAGCCGAGCCCTGCAAGCCAGCCGAAACACACGCATTCCCCACCTGGCTGGCAAGAAGGCTGTGGCTGAGGAGGATAATGGTTCTATTGGCGAGGAGACAGACTCCAGCCCAGGCCGGAAGAAGTTTCCCCTCAAAATCTTTAAGAAACCTCTTAAGAAGTAGGCAGGATGGGAGTGGCAATGATGGAACAGCTTGTCCTTCTCTGGGTCTTTTGCCTCCCCTTCCCTCCCTTCCATCAAGATATCTAGCCCCTAGAGTAGGGCATGGGAGGGGCTGGCCCAGGGGCCTGGGCACTGTACATACCTGCTTCCCCCATCCTTGGGTCCTTCATCATTATTTATTAACTGACCACCATGGCCTGCCTGCCCTGCCTCTCTCCCAACCATGGGCTGCTGCTGTCACTCCTTTTCTACTTCAGTGCATGTCTTAGTTGCTGTCCCTTCAGCTCCCAGCTCCACATCTGAGGTCCAGCTTCTGTCTCTGCTGTCCCAGTTTTGAGGTTTGATTTCTTGTTTCTGTCTGTCTCTTGCTTTCAGGCTCCTCCCTCCCTCCACTCCCCAACTTCCCCTAGCAGTTGCAGGGAAGATAGGAGGAATAAATTCTGAAACCTCTGTCTCAGATCTATTCCACCACACCCACAATGGTTCTGTTCTCTCCAGATGTGTGTAGGGCCTAGGGCCTACTCTTCGGAGTTTGTTCTTTGGAGATATTATGGGTCAGAGGGAACCTCATTTTAGAGCTCACTCAGGCCTCCAGGGGTCCATGGGGAAGTGAAGCCAATTTCCAGAGAACAATCCACGAGAGTTTTGAACGGAGGCCAGGCTTGGGGATAGATCAGGAGACCTCTCTCAGTTGGAGCATGAGTGGATGCCAGAGCTGTGGGTTATAAAGCAATCACCTTTTCTCTCTTCTCCCACCCACCCCTGCCTCCCTGGTACCCCTGCTCCCCTACACTGCAGGAGGATTTGTCTCTAAGAGGTGCTGCCCCAAAGCTCCCCAAGCATCAGTACTCCTAGGGCTCAGGACAATTGGTTCCCCTGGTCAGGGGAGCCATAGCCAGGATACAGGGCTCTCATGGAGCCCTGGAGCTTTTGGCCAAGGATGTTGTCATATTTCTGAACCAAAAGACAAAACAGGCTAAAAGTAAGAAAAGAAATCTCCTGAATTTCCCAAGTGCCTACACTGCATACTCCACTTGTCAGACCCCATTTTCATGTTGCTTTATAGCCTGGGCCAGAAGCTCAAAAAAAGACACACCCAGTTTGAGGAAGGGGTGGCTAAGGAAGATGGTGTAGGTGAAGGCGGCTGTGTGACCACTTCCCCTCACCCTTCCTACCCTCTAGACAACTCACTCTCTTACCTGTTTTTGCTATGGCTATAAAGGTATTTTCCCTCTGCCCCACTCCCTGCCATGCCTTTATCCTAGGATCCCATTTTGGGCCTGGGGTGGGTGCACCTGGGGCTGGTCTTAGGAGGGTGCTAGTCTGTAGACTGCCTTGTACCCCCTGGACACCCTCACATGGGTTTTCTTTGTTATTTCATAAGACTCTTTGAAGTCCAATAAAGCATGTAGGAGATTTTAACCTCTGCTAGCTTTGACTCTCATTGTGTTCTCTGTGCTCTCTGTGGCATTACAAGGGGTGAGAAGAGACTATTCTTCAAATGAAATTTGAATGCACATACCCAAAAGCTCTCTGGGTAGGGTTACCAGATAAAATACAGGATGCCCAATTAAGTTTGAATTTCAGAGAAACAATTTTTTAGTATAATCTCATGCAGTATCTAGGACACATTTTATTTGCTAAATCAGGCAACCGTATCTCTGGGCCATCTTGATCCTATCTATCCTATAGCTTCACCTATGACCTTCTATGACTTTTAGAATTATTATACTTCACAGGGAGCCTCGGCAGCTTCTTGGGGGCAGGGAGAAACCAATGAAAGGTTTTGAAAGGTTTTAAGGGAGAGAATGCCATAGATGAAATTTCATAAAGATCAGTTTGTGTAGCTCAAATCAGAAACTTCTACACTAGCCTTGTATATTAGGGCTCTCATCTATTCCTACTCCACATTTAGGCTTATTGTTGAAACTGTCTTTGCCACCATCTACTGGAGAACCCAAAAAACAAATGGGTCCTGTCCCTGCCCGGCTTAAAACTCTCCCAGGGCTCCGATTTCATTCAGGATAAAATCCAAACGCCATCGGCCTAGCATGGCTTTCTTCCAACTTAGTTTAACTGAGTGCAAGGCTTCTCAGTGCCGACCTAAGAGCCCTGAGGATCCTAGTTGCCCCCGGCTGTGGAGCCTAGGCTAGAGCCCATATCGTACAGCAGTTTCAGGGTTATTATAATGTAAAAAAAAAAAAATGTTCTGGATGGTGACGTCTTGTTATTTCAAAAATAAGCGAACCGTCTTGACTGGCGGGGGCGCGCAAGGGAGAGGGGCGGAGCCTGACCTAGCTGGCTCTGCGTGCTACGCCAGGGCCCGAGGCCACGGGATTCGCCTTTGCCCACATGCAACATGGCGGCAGGCGAACAGCTTTCTCGCTGGGCATGTCCACACATGCCCAGTGGGGTAGAGGCGCAGTTTCCTGGGCCTTGCCCAAACTCAACATGGCGGTTAGAAGGCGAGGCTGACTTTCTATTAATCCTGCCCAATCTACCCCCGGGCGTGGGTAGGCAGCGTCGAGGAACGTCAGAACGCTACTCAGTGCGTCACCGTGGCGGGCGCGGGAAGGGGATTTGGATTGTCGCGCCTGTGCTCTGGTGAGGAGAGTGCTGTCAGGCCCTAACTCCAGTCCCTGCACCTGAGCAGCCCCTGGACCCCAGACCTTCGCACTCTGCTACCTTCTCAATCCCGCCGGCCCTCAGAGCTGCAGCCCCGTCTCGAATCCCTCAGCGCCTCAGCTGCTAGCCGCGATGCATGTGATCAAGCGAGGTGAGGGGCCTGGGAGGGGGCGGCGAGGTGGGTGAGGAAGGGTGTGAGGAAGGGGACGAG
The DNA here is from genome assembly GCA_008086735.1 of Cheirogaleus medius. NCBI lineage: Eukaryota > Metazoa > Chordata > Mammalia > Primates > Cheirogaleidae > Cheirogaleus > Cheirogaleus medius. The sequence goes on along the minus strand of VBSM01001265.1, from coordinate 35,876,214 downwards.
GAGGGGGTGAGGGGACGCGGGCTGCAGCCGTGGGAGTTACTACCCAGCCCGCCGGCCTCCGCGGCTTCCCGCCGTTCCTGCCTTTCCCGCCACGGCCTCCCGCCCTGTCAGTTATCTTGGCCTTCTGCCCCAGTCTCTCGGCTTTGTCATCCTGCCGCCTTTCGAAAAGAATAACACCTACGCTGTATTAAGCAGTCACTGTGTGCGCCGAGCACCTTCCAGGCACTGTTTTATTGCTCACTTATAAGCCTCTGAGGCAGGAATTATTAGCTCCACTTTACAGATGAAGAAACGGAAGCTCAGAGAGAGGTTTGGATGACTGACTCAAAGTCACCCAGTTAGTTGACAATGAGACGAGGGTTCGAACCCGTAGCTGACAACACAGTTTTTTATTTCAAAACCGTGGGGTTGGTGACCGTTCCTAGGCACAGGGGGCAGCTAGGAAAGAAGAAAGGGACTCAGTACTTTACAAGGGCACCTGTCAGTTTACTGATCTCTTTTGTGGGGTGAGGATAAGGGTGTGGGGTGAAAAAAAACAGATCCCAGACAGACAACACTCTGGAGTTTGTCCTTTGTAATATGTAATACTCCTTTGCTATATGCCCTAGGAGTATTCACAGAGGAGAGTTTGGAACAGGGACTGTCCTTCCCTCTTCATAGGAAAAAATAATCAAAGAAGGGTGACCAAGACATCTGACAAGATGGGGACTGGAAAAGACCGGGGACTTGTTTCTTTCTCAACAATTATTTCCCATTAGACTTGCTGAATACCTCCTTTGTGCCCAGCCCTTTGCCTGGCTATGTGAGATTATAAGAGGATACAGTCCCTGCCTTGGGAATAGGTTTAATCAGGTTGGAAGAATAAGAGCAACACATACTTATAACCGAGAGCCATATGAGTCACGTATGAACAAGGTTTGAGTCGATCTACTTGCCTCTGTTAAAGCAATAGAATTATTTCAAAATTATACTGGTTGATTGGATGTTCCTGCTTTGTCCACTACGCTGTGAACATTTCAAAGATGGGGACTTTCCTGCTCACACTTATCACAGGACCTGCCATAAGTAGGTTCTGAAGGAATGAGAATAATTTATGTGAAAATGTAGGATATGATGAGTCCTCTGGGTAAGCAGGTAGTTGATTTGGTTTTGTCCAGCCATCTGGACAACCATCTCTTGGCTTAACTACAGCCAAGAGATGAAGTGGTCAGGAGAGGCCTTTCTTGGTTTTAGTATCTTAAGAACTTTGTTCTCTGAATTTCCCTAACCCTCCACTTTAGCTGATGAGCCGAAAGACCAAAATACTTTTATTGATCCATTCCTATGAGTGAGAGATGAGCATCTAGTTTTTAAACCTTTAGAAAGAGAGATGGGAGGGATGTTTGAAGATAGTCTTACGATAAGTCAGTAACAAAGATGAATTGAAAACTTGTGGACCTACTGGAGTAGGTAACATCTCTGTGTTGAATTTTTAACCTTTGGGTCTACTTTGAAATACTGTAGTTTAAAAAGTGCTATCTACAGCTAGCTAAAAGGCAGGGCTTATTTTGTTTCTCATTCTTTCAGAGAGCATAATTTGATCCAGATGGTTCATGCTCCAGGTTCTGCCATTATAGCATTCAGCAAGCCTTGTTAATATACAATGTGTACTGAAATTTATTTCTTTACTTTTGTTTTTTAATGTGCATAGGGTTGTTTTTTCTTTTTTCTTTTTGGTCCTCTCTTATTTTTGGCATGCCGATGAAGTAGAAGAAGGCTAACTCCTGTAGTTTTTATGTAATTATTCAGGAGGGAAACTAGCAGTACTTACAGAGTGTGCTAATATTGTGCTAAATACTGTAAGGGATAAGAAGCTCCATCTTCAATCAACTTGAAGTAGTTAGGGATTTAGAAATAACCCATATGAAAATTGTTAGATAATAGAAGGGAATAGTAGAAGAGTTTTTCTTATTTGTTGTCAGTGAGCTATTTTTCTGATTGGAGTATCATTCCTCAAGGAGATGACAGTTAAAAATAAAGTAGCTGAGTTGTAAACTGCTTTGGAATTTAGTATAGTGTTTTCAAAATTTTGGATTATAACCCATGGTAAAAAATAATTTTACATACATATACATGTATATATATGTATATACATAAAATGATACAAAAGTTCATAAAATAATATCTTTTAAAGCATCCATTTGCACTCTGGTAATCTTTCTTCTATTCCAGATTCTTTCCCTATCCCTCCTTCTCATCCTTCCTCCCTTCCTTTTTCCATTCATAGCTCACTATATTATTGTATAACTCTGTGGATACTGTGCTAGATACGGGGATTACAGTGATGAGTAGGCAGACATGGTTCCTGCTTTCAAAGATCTTACAATCAATTGAGAAAGATAGACAAAAATGTAATATAATAAAATATGATAAATACTTTGATAGGTAAAGTACAGGCCACAGTAACCCATTCATTTATTCAAAAAACCTGTATTTAGCACCTCTTTGTGCTAGGAACAGTTTTAGGTGCCAGATTCAGCAGTGAACAAAAACAAGCTAAATCCCTTTTCTCATGGAGTTTACATCCTGATGTGGATGGTTGGGGTAAGTGTATGTAAGAAATAAGTAAACGTGTAAGAATCAGTTAATTTTGCTTAGTGGTTAGTGAGATGATGAAGTAAAAGAGGATAGTATGATAAAGTAAAATGAGAAAATAACCTTGGATTGAGTAGTTAGGGAAGGCCTCTCTGAGAAGCTGACATTTGAGTTGAGCCCTAAATCATACTAAGAGCCAGCTATGTGAAGATCTGTGGCCTGAACATTCCAGGTAGAGGGAATAGAAAGTTTGTATTTTGTAGAAAAGACACATCCTTGGTCTTATAGGATTAGCAATGTTTTCTGAAGAGAGAAGAATTAAAGACAGCTTATAACCATGAGGAAATCAGACAATAGAGGATTTCAGAGGAAGAAGAGGTCAATGTGAGTTACAGTGGTTGGGCAGGTTTCATGGAGATGTTGAGAGTTGAAGGATGAGTGGTAGTTAGATGTATAAAAAGTTGGAAGAGGAACTTTTAGGTTAGAGTAAGATGTAAACAATGATGCAGATGTGGGAATGGGAGGCCGTAGTATGACTTAATGATATTTCACAGGGAACAGTGGAAGAGGAGAGGTGGGGCCAAATTAAGGAGGGCCTTGCTTGAGAGAAAAGGTTAATGTAGGCAGTGAGAAGCAGGGATTAGTGATGTGATAAAATTAACATTTGGATTGAAAAATTGACCAAGTAGAATGACGGGATAGGGAACAGTATGTCATTGGATCTTTAGACCTTTAGTCTGCCTCCCATTCTCAAGTGTGAGTTAAAATAAATACTGGTGCACTTTTTGTCAGTTTCTTGATTAACGTAAGAACTTTTGGCAGCTGCAGAGTTCTCTGTTTGCTAATGTTGCTTTGTGGTTACCTGTCTGCCTAGTTAGCCAATTGGTAGAACATTGAGGGCTGGCCCGATGTGGGGCAGTTAATTAACTGTGTTCCAGAGTTAAACACTGCAAATGTGAGACTGATCAGGAAAGGAGATCACAATAGTGATCAGAAAGAGAAGGGCAATCTTAGAACTAATATATTAGTGTAGAAGAAAAAGCAACTTGTTTTAGTGATGATAGATTAATACTGATGTCTTATTGTTCATTCATTCTTTATCAGATATTTGAGAACTTACCCTGTGCCAGGCTCTAAATTTGAAAATACAGATGTGAATGAGAAGGCCAAATGTAAACAGATGTTTAACATGTTGCCTATTAGTTACTACATACAGGTTGAGTATCCCTTACCCAAAATGCTTAGGATCAGAAGTGTTTCAGATTTCATTTTTCAGATTTTGGAGTATTTGCATTATATTTACTGGTTGAGCATCTCTAGTCAGAAAATCCTAAATCCAAAATGCTCCAGTGAGCATTTCCTTTGAGTGTTACAACAGTACTCAAAAAATTTCAGATTTTGGAGCATTTTAGATTTTCGGATTAGGAATACTCAACTCATAGTTGCAAAGGATTGTAGGTGCACAGAGTAGACAAAAACTAAATCAGTATGAGACATACATTTATTGAGTGCTCATTATGTATCACATACTGTGATCAATGTTTTTCCTAATAAGTACAGCTTTAGTTTTATTGAGATACAATTGTTATAACTATACCAAAGTTGTTTTAACAAAAGCACTTTTTACCTTATTTCATTTTATTGTCACCATAAACTGATGAGGTAAGTAGAATAAATGAAGATCTGTGAAATGACTAATAATATTTTGTGGCTTGCCAAAGGTTAAGGCTGTTTAGTGACTGGATATATCCACTGTTCCTCGTAAGAATAAATAAAGGTTGGATGAGCTACTGTTTGAGGTTAAACTAAGAATAGTGGAATTTTTTTGTCTGGAAGGACAAAGAGGAATATGTATGACCTAAGTTTAAAATCATGAAAAATATTAAGTAAAATATATAGTATGTCAGATTGTAATAAGTGCTATGGAGAAAAATGAAGCATAGAAGGGGAAGGGAGATAAGAAGAGCAGGGTTGTGTTTGGGGCGCTGCAGTTTAAAATAGTGTCATCACAGAAAGTCTCATTGAGAAGGTAACATTGATCAAAGACCTAAAGGAGGTGTAGTTAGCCAGGAGGCCAGGATTGCCAAAGTAGAATTAAGTAAGAAGGATGAGAAAGTTGGAGGTGAAGTTGGGAAGATGGGTGCACAGAGGAGGTTGTGTAGGATTCTGTGGACTATTTTAATGATTTTGACTTTTATTCTGAAGGAAAGCCACTATTAGGGGTATTGAGGTAGGTAATGATATGATTTTGACTTAAGTATTAAAGGATAATTTTGGCTACTATATGAGATGGGAAAAACATTGGGAAGTTATTGCAGGAATCCATCTGATTATAATATAAGGGAAGGGAAGACTTTCAGTAAAGAATCCATATTTTTGAAGATGACATCAGAGAATACAAAAATAATCTCTTCATTAATCTATTGGGGGTCTGACTCTTTTATCTGTGAAATAACATTTCATGTTGGTCAAGTTAAAAAGTTCATATGTTGATTACCTTTGATTCTTTGACATTGCCATCTTAATATTTGTTAACATGACTCATATGTCCCTAACAATATGGTTTAATTCTTCAGATGGCCGCCAAGAGCGAGTCATGTTCGACAAAATTACATCTCGAATCCAAAAGCTTTGTTATGGACTCAATATGGACTTTGTTGATCCTGTAAGTAAACATGGTTTGTATCTTGGGTTTCCTTGCTTCATATATTTCTTCTACTTGTCTCTTATCTCTAGTCCTTCACTTACCTGATATGCTTTGGTTTGGTATCCTGGCTATACCCTTGGATACATTATAAAATGTGAATTCATTACTTAAAACTTTTTTTATTAATTTTGTTCTGTCCGGTGAGTTCTCACTTTTCAGAGAACTATGAGCGTGAGCAAGACTGGGTGCGGTGGCTCATGCCTGTAATCCCAGAGCTTTGGGAGGGTGAGGTAGGAGGATTGCTTGAGGCCAGGAGTTCGAGGTTACAGTGAGCTATGGTTGTGCCACTGTACTACAGTCTGGGTGACAGAGCAAGACTCTGCTGCTTAAAAAAAAAGAAAGAAAGAATGTGAGCAAAGTGGAAAACTTGATATGAATACTTAATATCAGAGATTTACTTGAGTAAATTATTTATTCATAAGTGGAAAAGCCTATATAGTAAAATTTGTTTTGGAATTGTGATCATTTAGGTAGGGACTGGTTTGAAATTATCTTTCTGTTATCTTTTTAAAAAGAATACATTTAAGTACTATAAAGTAGATTTCATGGGGACAGTATTTAAATTAAGGAGAACGAACTATTCATAAGCAGGTGCTCTGCTTTACTGTAGACCAGGGGTGGGGAAACTTTTCATGTTGGAAGGCCACATTAATTTAGCTGTAATCAAATAAGGCCACATTCAAGAAACTTCAATTAGATATACTTTAAAATGTACATAATTTTGTAGAAATCTAATTACTATATACTTAATAATTTCAAAAAATGAAAACTGTTAATTTTAAAGTCAGCTAATCTTTTAATGACTTTGTTGTATCTGCTTTTTGTTGGAAAGTATTTGAATATTTGCTTGCAGCATGGAGTTCCACAGTTTCAGTCATTCGTGACCTCAAGGGTGTCTTGATTTGGGTTAGGTAGGAGAATGTAGATTCACAGCAATCAGCGGTTGAAAAGCAAGAAAGCATTTTTTGGGCCTGTTGTTGAAGGTATGGGTATTCTACTATATTTTTCCATATTTCAATTGGATCTTAGCATCAAACAATGACTTTAAAATGTCATACACTGAGAACTCAATCAATTCCATTTGTAGTTTGTTAGGTGCCTTGGTGATATCAACTAGGTGCAGCTGAAATGCTAAATTGAGTGTGATGTCATAATTCTCAAAGTCTGTGAACCTTTCATTGTATTCTCCAATTAGTAGGTCTATAACAGCTGCATATTCTTCAAATGTTTCTCATATATCATCCTGCTCATCCAGTAATTCACATTGCTGATTCTATTCTTAATAAAATTTAACCATCTGTTTTCACACAGATAAAATTTTCACTAACACCTGTCCCTGTGATAGCCAGTGCACTTTAGAGTGATATAGGCAAATCCACATTGAATACCTCATACATAGTTCACCTTTAACATGTTATGAAACTGACCATATGCAAGGAATATAGTTAACAATACTTATAACTTGTTGCAAAGTGTCGCTTAAAATAGTAGCTTTAGCACAGATTTTGCTGATGCAAGATACAATGAAAAGAAATAAGAGCATCTGGAGCTGTCAATTTTTTTTCTGTGCAAAAACTCTTCATTTTTTCCTGTTATGGAAGGTGCACTGTCTGTGTATACATTCACTAAACTTACCAAATTCAGTCCAACTTAATGACATTTGTCTTGAAAGCTGTTGAAGCTATCTATTCCACATGTTCTGTTTGCAAGAGTGCCCAAAGTGACTAACTCTTCATAGCAAAGAAAATCTTTTGTTATGACCTGAATGAAGTATAAAACCTGAGCCAAGGCAGTAGTATCAGTTGATTTATCCAAAGCGATTTAATAATACGTATTTTCTTTTTGCAGTATTGCATGAAGTTGTTAAGTTCAAGGCTAATTCATGCTGCTGATCAGTTATGGTTCCTTGAAAGAGGGACTTGTTTGTACTTGGAAACGTTATTGGGGTCGAAGCATCCTATAACTTTGACAATGCATTCTTTCACATTTTCTATAATACTGAATGGCTTTTCTTTTTTCCTGAGTATATAAGCCACTTTACAAGTTGCTTCAGTGGCATTATTTCCAGGTCTGCTGCTTGAAAGAATTGTCTTTGCTTTTGCTTTTTATTTTTTAATTTCTGCAATACAATTTTTCGTGAGTCTTCCTCTAATTTAAAATATTTGTGGTCCTTATGAGTGTTATCATGCTGCTGAGCATTGAATTTCTTTAATGTTAATATTGCAGTATCACAAAGCAAGCAAATCATCTTATCTTTAGCAGAAATAAGATAATATTGCAATTCCCAATCCTCATTAAAAAATCTGTTTTCTTTACTATTCTCTTGGTCTTCTTTGACATGATGGGCTGTTAAGCAGACAAAATTAAAAAATATTGTTGAGATGTGCAACTATTCACAAATTCCACTTCAAACAGAAACACAGTGTGCCACTGTCAAAAGCTGATAACAGACTGGTGTACTTGACCCCCATAAACTCTGACCAACCAGCCTCTGGTGCCAGTCAGGCGGGGGAAGTTAGAACTAAATCATGAGCTCACCAGCTGTCAGTTTAGCCCTTATGGCTTACTAATGTTCTAATTGTGCTGGTCAATCTGGGAGGATTATTTCGTTGAAACTTATTTTATTCTTTGGTATTTTAAATGCATTCATTTAAAAAATAAAATACAAAAGATGAACAAAAATGTGTTAGTAAAAATAAAAGGATTTATTCTGTAAAATTTGTGTTCAGCAAAAGGCTACACTTATGGACCTAGAAGGCCACAGGTTCCCCACCCATGCTCTAGACCCTCATCATTCCTTATCTGGACTGCATTCTATGATCTCTGAAGTGTCCTGGCCTTCCTCTAATCTTGCCCATGTCAATTCTATCTTCTGCATGTCTTCTAAAATGATCTTCCTAAAATGAGAACCTCTAAGAACTCTTTTTTCAAATGCACCTGTATGTATTGCTGCAGAGTTATTTAGGTATTTTATCTGTACTACTATAGCACCTGTGTTCACCTCATAGCTTTTACCACATAGTATGGAAATTAATTATAGGTCTCTGTCCTCCCCTAGAATTGAAGATGGGTTGTATCTTGTGATATCCTCAGTGCTTGACACATTTTTACTTAGATACTTGGTAAATGTTTAATTGACCAAAGTAAGTTTGGTCAAGAGAAAATGATTTTATACATCTTGAAAATATGCTTATTATAAATTCTCTTTTAATTTAGATCTAGACAATAATTAGAATAGTAGAATGTTATAGTTGGAATGAACCTGAGAGCTCATCCTATTTCATCTTCTTTGTTTTATAGATAAAGAAGGTCCAAAGAGAAGAAGAGTGACTTAAGTTAGTGGGTGTATAGGGAGAAGAACCTAGATCTCTTAACTCCTACTTATTCTGTTGCCTCATGCAATACTGCATTTCATAGTGCAGAGATATTGTAGCATACTTAAGCTTCTTAGGGTAGATTCTGTTGAAAAAGTCTGTGTGCTATTAGACCTGGCACAGTTAGCACACAGGTGTTATTTTAGTCTGAATTCTGATTACTTGCCATGTAGCACCAGAAACTATTTAGACTTTACTACTCATACTTACCTTATCTGCTAGATCAGGGGAGAAACTGAGCAACTTGGGCTTAGCTATATTGTTATTGGAAAAGATTGCAAACTATTACAATAATTATATATACACACATATATGTCATTTTTGAGGGGAGTATGCTTTGTTCAGTTGGGAAATGCATTCATTGTCTGTTGGATTATGCTGTTTTTTAAAAATTTAATAAACATACACACATGTACATACAACTTAGAATTTGTTTTTCTTAAAAATGTATGGTTAGCCACTTTCTGCTGTTAAAAAAAATGTATGGTAATAACTTGTGCATTATATGCTTTAAAAAGTAGAACCTCTTGTAATACAGTCTTGAAGACAGTGAAATGCAGTGAGGTTTAATGGGATTTGGGGCCAGAAGGCTAAGATAGTGATATAACCTTGGGCAAGTCCCAGTAAACTGAGCCTCATGTTCCTCATGTAAAGTAGTGATAGTAATAATCATCTCACAAGGTAATTGTGAAATGTTAGAGATTATGAAAGTTGAAACACTTTGTAATTTGTGAAGTGCTAAAGAAAAAGTAGTCATTAATTTATTAGATGACTCAGCCTCAACCCTAATTCATACCTTCGTCTCCTTTAATTGGAATGATTAAAGTTTGATTCATTCATTTTCCTATACTTATCCTTAGGTGGAATTGGGGGAAAAAGAGTAAGTTTGGACCTGGAGCTCTGATCACATAGGAGGAATTTTTTTTTTTTTTTTTTAAAGAGATAGAATCTCACTCTGTCGCCTAGGCTGGAGTACAGTGGAACGGTCATAGCTCACTGCAGCCTCGAACTCCTGGGCTCAAGGGATGAGAATTTGAGTGAAAGATGGGGAAATACTTACAGAATGATTGGTCTGTTTTCAGTTATTTCCCTTTGAGACTGTTAATCTTTTTAAAGGCTGTGCTTAGACTTTTTTTTATATAAAGGGACATCTCTTCATTATATATGTAGTGTGCATTTTCTGACAGTTCTAATAGTTTATGAATTAGTAATTCTCATTACTAAGTTTCCCACAGCCTACCATTCTAAAAAATAATTTTTCAGAAAAGGAAGTTGTCTGTTTTATTATGATATAAATTTGATTTTTTCTTAATTGTTCTTGTAAAGAAGGTGTTGTTTCTTGGGAAAGCTCAAGTAATTCTTGGTTTTGTTTTTGTAGGCTCAGATCACCATGAAAGTAATCCAAGGCTTATATAGTGGAGTCACCACGGTAGAACTAGATACTTTGGCTGCTGAAACAGCTGCAACCTTGACTACTAAGCACCCTGACTATGCCATTTTGGCAGCAAGAATTGCTGTCTCTAACTTGCACAAAGAAACAAAGAAAGTGTTTAGTGGTAAGTATGTGGTGAAAAAGTTAGAAAAAATTTAATATTCTCAGAAAATTATTAAGGGTACTAGAAAGAAACCTCAAATGTCAGAAGAAAAGTTACATTTTGTTTAAAAAAGCAAAATGTGTAAGTTGGTGGCAAAGAGGGGACTAGAACTTCCTATTTCTCTACATTGCTGACCTGCTGCATGAAAAGGTTAATGGATCTTTGTTTATTGTGCCTTTTGTTCCCTCTTTGTTTTTTAAAGCTTGTCTTTAGGCAGTCAGTGGTGATATGATTGGAAAAATGAATAATATTTATTGACAAGTTCTGCGTTAAACAAAATTTTACGGGTTGCTCTTTTGTCACCATTAGCAAACACCTCATTCTATCACTCCCACTCCACAGCTCAGGGAATGTGGGCAAAGGAAGGTTAAATAATTTGTTCAGTATATAAGAAGCCAGTGGTAGACTGAGATTAGGAATCTTTTGGCTCTCAATTTCATATCTATTATGTAAGACCTCAAACATTATATCCTCCCTCTTCAGTAGATTTATTGTGAAGATGTTAGTTCTCCTGAAATTGATTGATAGATTCAACTCAATCCCAATGAAAATATCAGCATTTGTATTTGTGTAAGTTTTATATGTAAATACAGAGGGCCAAATACTGCTGTGACATCTTGAAGAAGAGTAGAGCGAGAGTGTTTACTAAGTGATTGTTGATAGACGTGAACTGCTTGGCATGATAGATTCTGAATTTTAAGTTGTGTTTCTGTTTTGTTAGAATAAAATATTGGTGAGAAGAGATTATAATTTCTGCATTTCCTTATTTTCAACCAATAATTCTCAGTGGGGACAGGTATCAGAATCACTTGGGAATCTTTTTAAACTACAAGAGCTTACACTCATTTTTACTCTGGAAGATTGCTTCCTTAAATGGGGCATTATTATATATTTAGTCAACATGTACATATTTATTCAACACTTTCTGTGGTAGGCACTGAGGTGTGTTGGGATGAAAAAAAGGTTGAGAACCCCTGTTTTAAACTATTATCTGATGATCGAATTAGCTGTTAAGTGGTCTTGACATTTTTATTTTCTGTTGTGTTTTTTAGATGTGATGGAAGACCTCTATAACTACATAAATCCACATAATGACAGACACTCTCCCATGGTGGCCAAGTCAACACTGGATATTGTTTTGGCCAATAAAGATGTACGTATAACATTTTTCTAGTTATAAAATTTCTAGAAATTTTTTATTGGTTTTGTTTTTTTAAAGAACACACATTTTAGAAAATTTAAAGACTACAAAAGAGATAGGTAAAGACTAATTCTCTTTCCTGCTCTGAATCTTGACTGTACTTTCTAGAAACAACTTTGTTTTATTATTATTTTATTTTATTTTATTTTATTTTAGTTTTAGAGACGGGGTCTCACTCTGTCGTCCAAGCTGGAGTGCAGTGGAGTGAACATAGCTCACTGCAGCCTTAAACTCCTGGGCTCAAGTGATCCTCTTGCCTCAGCCTCCGGAGTAACTGGGACTAAAGGTGCATGCCACCACACCTAGCGAATTTTTCTATTTTTTGTAGGGCCGGGGTCTTGCTCTTGCTGAGGCTAGTCTTGAACTCCTGACCTCAAACAATCCTCCCACCTTGGCCTCCCAAAGTGCTGGGATTACAGGTGTGAACCCCTGCTCCTGGCCCTGTCATTTTTTAATGTATTTTTTCAGAGCTATTTTGTACATACATGTGCACACGTGTGTGCACATATATTTCTTTTCAGTGGTAACATACTGTGCATAGTGTTCTCACTGGTACTTTTTTTTTACTTACAAGTATATCTTAGAGATTGTTCTATATATAAGCATTTATGAATTTACCATATTCTTTCTAACAGTTGCATAACATTCTGCTTAATAGATATATTGTCATTGTTATATACATGTAAGTACATATACTTAACATGTACTTTTCATGTACTTACACTGTAGTGATGAATACTTTTTTCCATCTTTCACTGAAGTGAATATTCTTGTATGGTAGGTGTTTTGTCTATAGTTGAATATATCTGTAAGATAAATCTGTTAAGTAGAATTGCTGAGCCAAAGTGCATGTGAATTCAAGATTTTGCTAGATATTGCCAAACTGACTCCCAAAAAAGGCTACTCAGGTAAAATTTTGAAAGATCTTGCTTAGTATCTTAAAAGTTACCCAATTGTGTTTGAACCTCTTTATGAGATCCCAGAGGATGCGGGGAAAGGTGTATAGGTCCAGCTAGCCCTTTTACACATAGGATTTATTCACCACGGATATCTGGACAGATTAGAAACCAGTTTTAAATTTAGGTAATAGGATGCTTAGTTGTCTGTCTCTCTAAATATGTATCTGGTATTAAAGAGACTAAGAAAAATAATAAAGAGATTGAGAGAAAACTGAGTTGTTTGTGTGTTATTCATTTGTATAATCTTAAATACAAGTTAAAGACAAAAATAAAACAACAGCAAAGCCTGTGTCTAAAAATATTGATAGTCAAGTGTTTCAGTTGTCCATTCATGGTAGGCCTGTACCTACCATGCTACCTTTGGCAACAAATATGCCTTTAGAAATTTAAGAGAAAAGAAAAACACGTTTTCATATAGATTTTTCTAGTCCTTGGACATGGATCATTATGTGGAAACACTCAGAATTTTGAAAAACTGGCTCCATTTTTTTCCCTATCCCAAATGATTATTTGCATCTAATTGCTTTTATTTTCCTCTAAATGGCTTTATGGTCTACAAAAACTCTGTAACAATGACCAATTGTGCTATAAAATCTTACTGTGACAGCTGGGTGCCATGGATCATACCTGTGATCCCAGTGCTTTGGGAGGCCAAGGCAGGAGAATCACTTGAGGCGAAGAGTTCAAGACCACTCTGGGCAACATAGACCCCATCTCTACAAAAAAATAAAATTGGCTAGGCGTGGTGGTACGCACCTGTAGTCCCAGCTACTCAGGAACATTGCTTGAGTCCAGGAATTTGAGGCTGCAGTGAGCTATGATCACACCACTGTACTCCAGCCTGGGCGACAGTGAGACCTGTCTCTTAAAAAAAATCATCTTACTGTCACAATAGTAGTTTGTGTAAAACCTGTTAAAGAACTATAGATTTTTGAAGAGTTTTAGAATTAATGCAATCCTACTTTATTTATCATATATATTGTTATGTGCAGTTAAAGTAGGCTAATTTTTAAAATAAAAATAGGTATTAGTAAATATGTGGTACTAGTACTTTTGGATTAACAGCCAATCTGAAAACATGTTCAAGGATGATAATATAGTCTGATTTATGCTCATGTTCTTTCTCTCTTAAAAGATACACTATAAACATAATAGGGAAAGCTTGGAAGATCACATTCAATCACACAACTTATATTTATGTATTGTTTTCTAGTCTTCAAATATGCAATTTTAAAACCTAATTAGGATACTTAGTTTATATACTGATTTTTTTTCAATGTTATATGGATTTCTATAGTAATTAATTAAACTTAGCGTTATCTCTTTTGTATCCTATGTTAATTTTAATTCTGGAGTCAGGGCTGAAAGATATCAGATTTTGTGAAAATAAGTCTAATTATTTTAATTATGGATTCTTTTTCACTCCCATCAGCGCCTGAATTCTGCTATTATCTATGACCGAGATTTCTCTTATAATTACTTTGGCTTTAAGGTAAATATGGGTTTCATATAAGTGGGAATTCCTACTTCAATCAGGAAGTACAGGGTTTTGTTTATTTATGTTTTGGTGATATAGTTATAAAGGCAATAAATTGTTTGGAGTTGGGATGGACTTGGGAATTAATGGAGTTAAGGTGGTGGTGGTGGTTTGAATTAAGGCAAAGATAGCTTATCCATTTGCAATTTTGAATTTTCCAAATGTTACTTCTGGATTGAGGAGTTACACAGGTAAATTGCCAGAATTATACCATATTATTTCACTGTTTATGCAACATTTATTGAATGCTTGCTGTGTGCCGTGTACTTTTCTAAGTATTTTTGTGCTGATAGACTATGGTGTAGTGACTAAGAATGTACATGTTGGTGTCAGACCACCTGGGTTCAAATTTCTGCTCTATTTCTTATTAGCAAGTTATTTAATCTCTTTGTGCTTCAGTTTCCTCATCTAGAATGGGGATAATATAAAATTTCAACAACAAATTCTATTTAGGATTAAATGAGTATATGTATTGCTCAGATCCGTGCCTGGCCTGATAAAGTACTTTAGGAGTGTTAGCCATTGTGGTAATGATAATAATGAATACCACAACTTATGCTATTACTATGTATAGAGCTGACTTTTTTCAGAAATTTTCATGCAATCTTTACCAAAGCAAAACAGCCAATGATAATGTCCCAGACAAGCTAGGAAGAGTAATATGCTGTTCTTTTCATTTAAAATTTTATAAAAACTGAAAAGATTTAAATAGATTGCCTTATTGTGAATGATACTCTGTCTTTAAAACAGTGCTCTGAAAATTTTTTGGTGTTTTTTTTCTTTTTCTAGACGCTAGAGCGGTCCTATTTATTGAAGATCAATGGAAAAGGTAAGAAATGAACATGTTTGTGTGTTATACTTT
>VBSM01001265.1:35816732-35857972 GCA_008086735.1 Cheirogaleus medius | reverse complement strand
CTACATGTGGCTATCCAGTTTTCCCAGCACCATTTATTGAATAAGGATTCTTATTCAGCAGTAGATGTAGCATTATAGTAATTATCCTGGTAAATGTGGTGCCATATGCCAAGATAGGTTCCAAGGACTGAAAGAACAGTTTCTTGCAATTTCTTTCTTTCAGCAGTGTATATCTCCATATTGCAGATATAGCCAGTGTCACTCTCGTATACCATCCGAACAAGTAAACCATATTTTGTTATTTTCACTGGGTTGTACGTGCGAAATTTTAAACGTCCTCTCCATGGAATCATTTCCTCGTCCAAAGACAGCTGTTGCTTTGGTTTGTATATTGTTCGAAATTTATGCAGGAAATAATCCAGCACAGGTTGGATCTTGAAAAGTCTCCCAGAGCGACTGTCCATTTTGGAGTTATCATTGAAATGCCAGAATGTCAATATTTGCTCAAATCTATGGCGACTCATTGTCTGTGGAAATATAGGGGTACATATCAAAGGATCTGTTGACCAATAGTCTTTCAAGCTATCTTTTCTTATTTGACCCATCAGGATAATTAATTAGGCCAAGAAAGTTCTTGATGTCCTTCTGTGTAACCAGAGACCACTTTAGTGTTCTAAATGGTCTTTGCGTTTCATTGCGGTTTGATCGTGATAGTTGGACAGCTCTTTGCACAACATCTCAAACAATTCATCACCAAAAAAGAGATTGGTCACAGAGGGTACAGAGTCACACTGAGACGGAAATGTAGTGACCCCAGCATGACCTTCAAACATCTGTAAGCGTGGTGGTGTGTCTATTTCAGACCAACAATTATCAGTAGCTTCATCAGTGTCGGAATCACTTGAAAGCACCGCCACCTTGCGCTTCCTTACAGGTCTAATAATTTCACTGTCAGTAGAATCACTAGAATCATCTCCAGAATCGTCAAAACAGTCATCCGCATCTTCGATCTCACTAGGAATATCTGATAAATTATCGTTAAATATTTCCGGAAGTGTATCAGTTTCGTTGGTTTCCTTCCTTTTTCTGAGAGAGGGCATTTCTAAAAGCACCAGGAACTTGAAGACGAAGACTATTCGAATGACCAAAATACGATGTAACTGCAATGCTTTATGGGTTCGTGCAATTATATAGTTTTTCGTAGATTGACCTGCACAGTTTCCACCAATGAGATTGCTTCATTCGATGTGGACAAGACAGTGTGTTGACATCTAAGGTCCATAACAGATGGTGCGGGAAAAACGAGAAAACTCGTGAGCGGTCCTTAACAGATGGCGCGCAAAACAGGAGAAAACTCGTGAGCGGTATGCAATGTGTTAAAAAATAAATGGAGAGTGATTTTATGTTCATAAGTAGATTTAATATTATAAAGGTGTCAGTTTTTCCCAAGTTAATCTATAGATTCAGTGTAATTCCAGTCAAAATGTCAAAATGTGCTGAGTCTAAAATTTATGTGTAAGAGCGAAAAACTAAGAATATTCTAGTAGACTGCCCAAAGATATCAGGTCCAAATTTCTGGAACCTGTAAATGTTACCTTATAAGGAAAATGGTCTTTGCAGGTATGATTAAGAAGGATCTTGACATGGGGATATTATCCTGAATTATCTGGGTAGGCCCTTGATCCAATTAAAAGTATTCTTATCAGAGAGGGGTGGTGGGAGATAGGAAGCATGCAAAAGAGGAGAAGGTGGTGTGAAGATGGAGGCAGAAACTGGAGTGATGCGGCCACAAAGGAAAGCCATCAGCCACCAAAGGCTGGACAAGACAAGGAACAGATTCTCCCCTAGAGCCTCTGGAGGGTGCATTCTTGATTTTGGCTCTGTGACACTGATGTTGAACTTCTGACCTCCAGAACTATGACCAAATAAATTTCTGTTTTAACTCACCAAGTTAGCAGTTATTTGTTAAGGCAGCCACAGGAAACGAATACAAATAGCAAGACAGTTTTGAAGAAAAAGCCCTACCAGACTTCAAGACTACTATAAAGCTGTGATAATCAAGGCAGCGTGGATATTTACACTGGGATAGACAAAAACTACTGAAGTATAACAGAGAGCCCAGAAACAGACTCAAGTTTATATGGGAACTTGATGAATAACTGAGGTGACACTGCATTTCATTCATATGATGCTAGGAAAATTGGTTATCCTTATGGGAAAAAAGATAATTAGATTTCTTTTCTTCATGCCATATACAGAAATAAATTCAAGAAAAAATTTACATATGAAAGCAAAATGAAGGGCATGTATAGCATATATAGATATTCATTTATTTTCTTTCCAACTTTTTTATTATGAATTCCAAACATAGAGAAAAATTTAAAGAAAAGGACAATAACACTCATACGTCCATAGCTGCCTAAATAAAAAATTTACTAACATTTATATATGAAATGCAAAAATATATATATATACTTTTTTATCTTTAAAATTAAAAAAAATTGGAGGCTAAGTCATTTGAGAGTGAGTTTCAGACATTATGACTCTTAATATTTCAATTTATATCTTGATAGGAGAATATATATATATGACATCAACAGTGCAGGATTTCTTAGCATATAAAAAGCAAAACACCATAAAGTAAAAAATTGGAACAATTGGCTACATTAAAATTAAAAACTTCCGTGAACCAAAAATGAAATGAAAAAAGTTTCAGACTGAGAGAAGATATTTGCAACATGTTAACTATTAAGGGATTATGAGAAAAAGACAAAAAAACCAAATAGAAACACGGGCAAAAGATAATGCATGGAAGAAGAAATTTGATTAGCTAATAAACATCTGAGATGTTAATAAACTTTGCTAATAATTAAGAAAATGAAAATTATAATATTTCATATCCATCAGATTGATAAAAATGAAAAGGCTGATAATACCAAGTTTTAGCAAGAATGTGGAAGGAACATAGGGAAATCTTATACATTACTAGATAGAGTATCTGTTTGTCCATTTTGGGGAAACTTTAGTAAAATGGAACATGTGCATATCTTTTGGCCCAGCAGTTCCCCTTCTAGGTTTATACCCTATGGAAATCTTTAGATATGAGCACAAAGTGATGTGTTCAAGAATTTTCATAGCAGCATTGTTTAGGATAGCAAACAAATTGGAAATAATCCAAATGTTCATCAGTAGACACATGGGCAAATATATTGGTATATTCATACAATAAAATATCTTACAGCAATGAAAATAAACTAAGTCTACATGTGTTAATAGGAATGAATTTCTGTAACACAATATTGATTTAAACGCAAGTTACAAAAGGATAAATACACAACCAGAAAAATTTAAAGTGTAGAACATATAAAAATATTAAAGTAGAAATGCATGAAAATGTTAGCGTATTACAGTTAGACTATACTTGTAGTGTCTAATTTTTTGAGATAGTTGGCAAGTACAAAATATTTGTTATATTCTCTATATCTTTCTGAATGTCTGAATATTTAACAGAAAAAGTGAGTGGATAGAATCTAGTGGAGTGGTTGAATATTCAAGGCAGTGGAAAAATTATTGGTAAAGTTCCTGAGGTCAGGAGCAGGATAAGCTATAATTTTGGTAGACATATCAAAGAATTGTTTGATCATGAGATGGATGTTTCTTTTTTCATAAGTGTTTTATTTTTCTTGTCTTACTAACAAGTTGAAAAAACTGTAATATATATTTATGAATTTGTATAAGAAAATGTGATAATGGCCCAGTTGTAGTTTTGTTAAAAATAAATATAAGCTAATATTTTAGACTTATGACTGAACTAGGTTTAATATCTAGGGTAGGCAGCAAGATGATTTTAAAATAATATATGTTGCTATGTTTTATTGTGTCATGTCCAGTAGAGGTTTTTTATTTTTCCTTCTAAGAACTCTTAAGAATTTTGTAAACTTCAGTTATTTTATTGGCCTAATTTACTGTCTTTGGATTATATAATCATTTTTGTGTGACTCTGCTTCATTTCCTCTTCTGAGTTGAGCCCTTTTTCTCCCCATAGCTGTTTCCTTCTGAGTATGAAAGATGATAGCATTGAAGGCATTTATGATACTCTAAAGCAATGTGCATTGATTTCTAAGTCTGCTGGGGGAATTGGTGTTGCTGTGAGTTGTATTCGGGCTACTGGGAGTTACATTGCTGGGGTAAGTTTCTGTTGTTTGATGTTTAAAAGGGGGATTTAAGTCCAAAAGCAACCAGGCTTATGATTGAGAGGGCTTATGCTAGTGTTTGGGAGACCTGGATTTCTGTTAATTACTAGCTGGCTATGTGACTTGGAGTGAGTCATTTCACTTCTGGCATCATTGTCATCTGTCTTATTAGAGATTTGGATTTGACTACATAATCTCTAGAATCCTTTTTAGCTCAGATTTTAGAATTCTGATTTATTTTATCAATAATAACAGCAGCTATCATTTATTGATTGCCTCCTATGTGCTAAGCCTGTTGTAAATATTTTACATGAATTACTCATTTAAACTTTACTACAATGCTATGAAATAGCTACCATTACAGACACATGCTAGGAATTGTTTTCCTTATAATAACCTTGTTAATATAGGCACTATTGTCTTCATTTTGCAAGTAGGACACTGAGGCTTAGAAAGTTAAATTACTTTCTGAGATAAGTCACTTAATAAGTTGTAGATTCAGTATTAAAGCTTTAGACATTGGTACTTTATCATGTAAACGCCAGCCCTTTGCTATTATAGTTCACTCTTCATTGGGAGTCAAGATAATAATTTTGGGCAAGACCTGGATTTAAATCTTATCTCTACTTACTAGTGGCCTAAAGCAAGTTATTTATATCTGTGAGTTTGTTTCCTCATCTGTAATGAGAAAATATCTAACCCTGTAGAATAAAGTTCCAGAAGGAAACTCTTCCATTATGTGGTGTTTTGGAGGTGCTGTGATATATACAGAACTTTTACACCATAGTACAGTGAACCATTGCTCACTTTTCTTTCTAGACTGTTTAGAGGCTTGCCTTGGGGTTAGAAGGATTATTTAAAGAATTTGATGAGTTATCTGCTAGTTGTAGTGGTCTCTATTTTATTATCCTCATTCTAGGATCCATTCATTGCTAAGAATCTCCATTTGCTTTATTTATTGTCCTGATATATCCATTGCATATAATTCTTATTGTAAATTGCCTTTAATTCTTTTGAAAAAAAGACATTGTAGTAGTATTTTTACTCTATCTAAAATACATCTTTATATAATGACCTTTAGAAGGTGTACAGTTTAAATTTAGCCACCCTGATTTTTGGGTTCTTTTGGCTTGTGATTGTTGTATCTCATAGTAAATTAAAGGTACCATGAAGTAACTTAGCACATAATTGTAATTTATTCAACAACATTTTTTATTAACCTTCATTTTTATATTAAGCCAATGTTTGTCATGCAGCCATCAAAAACCTTATAGTAAATTACACAGGATTGTAGTCCAATTTACACTCTAGCTTCTTAGAATCAGCCTCTTTTCTGACTGCTTTCATGAAGTCTTCCTGTACTTCAAAATCATGATCAGCATGAATTGTGAACATATCTGCTTCAGTACAAACATTTCTCAGGTCTG
The DNA here is from genome assembly GCA_008086735.1 of Cheirogaleus medius. Taxonomy (NCBI): domain Eukaryota; kingdom Metazoa; phylum Chordata; class Mammalia; order Primates; family Cheirogaleidae; genus Cheirogaleus; species Cheirogaleus medius. The sequence goes on along the minus strand of VBSM01001265.1, from coordinate 35,852,412 downwards.
CTCCATTAAAGCCATCTGAAAGCTTCACAGTTGCTTCATAATTTATTTCACCATGCTTTGTAATGGGACCTGCATGGATTTTCAATATGTCTAATCTTGCTTGTTCATTTGGCAAATTGATATGTATTTTTCTATCTAATCTTCCTGGACAGAGCAAAGCAAGATCCAGTGTATCCGGTCTGTTTGTAGCCATGGTCATTTTAACTCTATGCAGAGTATCAAATCCATCCATTTCATTCAGTAACTCTATTAAAGTTCTCTGAATGTCTGTCAGCTGAAGTAACCTCAGAAAACCAACTGAAATGCTGAAAATAGCATCTGTTTTATCCAAAAAATGATGCATGGCTGAGGGTCCCTGGCATAATTAAACATTTCTCTGATCAAAGGAACACTTTCACCAATGTACTTGTCTACAATAATAGAACTAGATACAACCTTTAAGAAATTACAGTCCAGTTGGCTAGCAACAGACTCATGCCAAGAGTGTTTTTCTTCTACCTGGTGGTCCATATAATACCTTTTGGAGGTATTATTCCTACACACTGGAATAATTCTGGGTTTCTAAGAGGTAATTCTATCACGATCTGTTCTTATAGTCTTCCAATCTCAGAATAAGTAACATTCCCAGGGTCCCAATGAGACATGTTGTAAACCAGTGGATCCACCTCTCTTAGCAAATATCTCATGATAGCGTAGTCATATCCAAAGCAGCTCGTGTTCCTGGCTTCAGCTTGCTTTTGTCAGGCTGTCTCTGGCAACCCACAACATATCTTGGTCCATTTGTAGCTTTAACAGTGAGTTTTTCTTCAGTTAATTGCCTAAGCACTTCATTCACAATCTGCCCAACACTTTGTAGGGCCTTCAGATCATTTTCATACTTTTCATACTGCTTGGTAAGTTCTTTTAATTATTCCCTTAATTCCTTAAGACAGAGTTGATCTTGTGCTCCAGTAGCTTCTTATAGTCTTGAAGCATCTCAACAACACATTGTTGATTTTATGTTGGGCATTACTTTTTCAAAGCTGAGGTAGAGATGGAAAGCAGGTAAAACTAGAATTTAGACAACCTTTTTGATAAAAGATTGGGAGAGAGTAATTTGTTCTATTCTCTTTTTTGCTGAACCCCCTCTCCTCTATCTTGGTCTTTCTTTCAGACTAATGGCAATTCCAATGGCCTTGTACCAATGTTGAGAGTATATAACAACACAGCTCGATATGTGGATCAAGGTGGAAACAAGGTATGCTCTGTTACTTGAAAGTACTGGAAATCAGAACTCAAAATCTTTAGATATATATACTTATAAGATCATTCAATTATGTATAGTTTCTAACTACTATACTTTAAAAAATACTTTTCAAATAAATTTGAGAGGTATAATTTACTTATTTTAAAGTGCACCTTGCACATTCTTTAAGTGTTCAGTTTGATGGGTTTTGACAAATGTATACACACTTGTGTAATCACCACACCAATAAAGACATAGAACATTTTCATTACTCCAAAATGTTTCCTCATGCACCTTTGCATTTAATCACTCCTGTCACTCCATCCCACACATACTTTATCCCTGGCTCTAGGCAGCCACTGATATAGGCAGCTTTTTTTACATGATAGTTTATTTGCAAAGAATTTCTCAAGTTGTGACTCACATTAATACCTAACCTTGAAATGGGGTGGTGAAATATGTGCTCTAGGTTGTTCTTTTGAAAAAACAAAACAAAACATAACAAGAAAACCTCCAAAACAGAACAACAAAATCCTCCCTAATTAATAGAAGGAACAAGTTGAGAGAATTGGGTTGTTTACTTAATATTATCAAGAGGATTATTTGTGAATAGAGTCTGCCTGCTTCTTATGACTATATCGGTATACCAATCACCTCTTAGTTTGTGGATTTCTCTCTGGTAATCTTTGGGGACCTTGATAAGACAGATCACGTTTTTGACCTTTAATAAGAGCACAGCTTGTATTGTCAGAGTTAAAGCGACTTTCTTTGGGCTTTACATAACGTGTCATATGGTGTAAAGTGAGCTGGGCTATCCTTGAAGAGGAGGTTCCATCTGTAGTTCACTGTGTCACTTGGGACAAGTTACTTAATCTTTCTTATTACACATTTTTTGATATATCAGTTGTTCTTTTTTAACTTGTAGAATGTAAGAAAAATATTACTACTTTACATTTTTATAGTACTTTGATTTATATTATTTCATTTAATTCATTAATTGTAGTCAAGATCAAAAGAGTTATTATAAAAGTACTTCAGAAAACATGAAGTTTCTTTGTTTCATTCTGATTCTGAAGAGAATGATGATTTATTTACCATTAGCGTCCTGGGGCATTTGCTATCTACCTGGAGCCTTGGCATTCAGACATCTTTGAGTTCCTTGATTTAAAGAAGAACACAGGCAAGGAAGAACAGCGTGCCAGGGATCTTTTCTTTGCCCTTTGGATTCCGGATCTCTTCATGAAACGAGTGGAGACTAATCAGGTGAGAGATAGATAGATACCTGTTGGTAGTAGTGACTTGATTCAATGAGTTTTGTTTTCTTTGGTCATGTTAAGTTATGCTTAGAAGAGCCCATCCGAGTGTGATGCCATAGAAGGCATTCTGAACAATTAAGAGATGCTATGCCTGTCTTTTTGCATTTCTGTTCTCTGAAGTAGATGCTATCTGACCTAAATGCTTAAAAGGACATGTACAAACAGGAAGAACTAGATGTTCAGATCTGAACTTAAAATGATTATTTCTACAGAAATTTCCAAGAGAGCCTATGAAAGCCATTTATTTTTGCAGTGTTTCTAATGAATTATGGTGGATTATTAGAAGTTCTTTCTTCTTCTGTTTTTGGCACATAGTTGTCAGGATTTGATACTTGAAGTTTCTTACGATTGGTACTGTCCTTTCCTTTGTAGGAATGGTCTTTAATGTGTCCAAATGAGTGTCCTGGTCTGGATGAGGTTTGGGGAGAGGAATTCGAGAAGTTATATGAAAGGTATGGGAAAAATATGAAAATAATAATGTTTTAATCATGGTTTCTCTTATTTGGGGGATCCAAATATCAAAAATACTTAAGTTATTAGCCCATTTCTAGGAATCATTAGAAACATCTAAGAGAGAAAGTGATTAATAAATTAATTTTGGTCAAGTTTGTTTCCTGAATCTTCAAAATTGGTTTCTGTTTTCTTCTTTCTTAAAATTTTGGGATATATAAATAAGTGCTTGGGTTTTTTAATTCTCATAAAAATTAAGTTAAAGACTAGCAGGGTTATTGTTTTGCTCTGTCATACAGTACTTTTAATAAAATAAGTTATGTTTTATATTGTATATAGGAATCATGAGTGACTAGGACACATGTCAGTAGGTCATTAAAATTACCACAGTATTAAGAGATTTGACTAGTTTTGTTCCTTTTTATTACAAAAAATATTATTGATCTGGTTGGATTAGGATCATCTGAAGGTGTCTAAGGCTGCCTGATTTTCCTCTCTGACTTCATCCAGAGTAAAATAAATATATTCCTTTTTTTCTTTTAGCAAAACATGGTAAAAATTTAAGTTTTCATAAGTTTATATTTTAATGTCTTTCTTCAAGTTGTCTATAATAAAGATTTTCTTAAGGAATAAATGTTAAAATAATCCTCGCTTTGCTTTTCAGTTATGAGAAAGAGGGTCGTGTCCGCAAAGTTGTAAAAGCTCAGCAGCTTTGGTATGCCATCATTGAGTCTCAGACAGAGACAGGAACCCCATACATGCTCTACAAGGATTCTTGTAATCGGAAGAGCAACCAGCAGAACCTGGGAACCATCAAATGCAGCAACCTGTGCACAGAAATAGTGGAATATACCAGCAAAGATGAGGTAGGTAGAAAAACTTCTGCCTAGAATACTGAGAGAAAGATCAGGCAGTTATTATTTGCAAATCTCTTGCTTGATTTCACTTGAGATGGGTGAAGGAAATTTTCGTAGTTTGTTGTTAGCAGACAAGTACTAAAATAGATTATAAAGGAAGAAGTGTGATCTGTGCCCATAAATATTTTTTAGTCTAAGCCATGTAGAAAAGACTGTTAGTTTTTTCTTATACACACATAATTATAATAATATTTACTTGAGAAAAATAGTAATATATGGTTATGGTGGTTAAGGACAAAGACAAAAATGTGTTAGGATGCTTATGTAGTTTAAAGTATGTAAGCATGTAGAAAGTTCTTTCAGTGAATGGTCAGACAAAATTCTAATCTCAAATCTGCAAGGAGATTTCACAGAAGAGTCAAGGCTAGAAATGGGACATGGATTTGACTTTAAAAAGTTGAGAGAAAAGCTTTCCATTTGGGAAGAACAATCTGTATGATAGAGAGAGGGCTAGATTTTGTGCATCATGTCAAGTAAGTTTGTTTTGATGGAGCAAATAGATTAAGGCCTGGTAGTTGGAGAGATGGGTATGGCTGGGGGAAGGGAGATAGAAGGTAGAAGCTGACATGTCACAGAGGTAGAAAGCCCTTGTAGGTTTCTGACAGGAAAATAGCATCAAAATGCTAGGATGAAAAGGATGGTTCTTGCTTCTAGTTATAGAGTGTCTTGGTTTGAGAAGAGGTTAGAGGTTAGCATAAGGAAGTTATTGCAGTAGTTGGACTGCAAGCTGCTTGGTTATTGGATGTAAACTATGGAAGTAAGGAGGAAGGAGTAGATCGCCAATTCTAGGACCTACAAAAAAAAAACACCACAAAAAAACAAATGAAAAGTCAGGAAGTAAGTTAAGCATACTGCTAAAGTTACAGTTTAATTCAAAATGTGTTGGGCACCAGCTATGTGTGAAACACTGTGCTATGTGCCCTGGGAATGTAAAGAAATATGACTTAGTCACTGCCCTCAGGAAACTTCTAATTTTGTTGGGAAGAAATTGACATATATTCAAGTAACTATTAATGCAAGATAGATTATATTATAAAGACTAGAGTGACCATTTTAAAACAAAAATCAGATTGTATCATTTGTCTGCACAAAACTACTCTTTGGCTTGCCAACCCATGCAGAGTTCTTTCTTTTAAGTGAGATGTAATTCACGTACCGTAATATTTACCCTCGTAAAGTGTACAATTTAGTGTTTTTTAGTATATTAACAAGTCTGTGCAGCCATTACCACTATCTAATTCTAGTATGTTTTCATCACTGTAGATCTGCAGTCTCCAATCCCCAGGCCACAAACTGGTACCAGTCTGTGGCCTGTTAGGATCTGGGCCACACAGCAGGATGTGAGTGAAGGGCTTCATCATGAGGGAAGCTTCATCTGTATTTACAGTGGCTCCCCATCGCTTGCATCACTGCCTGAGCTCCACCTCCTGTCAGATCAGTGGTGGCATTGGATTCTTACAGGAGTGCAAACCCTATTGTAAACTGCATGCGAAGGATCTAGGTTGCATGCTCCTTGTGAGAATCTAATGCCTGATGATCTGAGGAGGAGCTGAGGTGGTGATGCTAGTGCTGGGGAGCAGCTGCAAATACAGATTATCATTAGCAGAGAGGTTGCATTATGGCGAGTTGTACAATTATGTCATTATATATCATAATGTAATAATAATAGAAATCAAGTACACAAAAAATGTAATGCACTCGAATCATCTGGAAACCATCCCCCCACCACCGACACCCTCTACCCGTAGTCCATGGAAAAATCGTCTTCCATGAAACCAGTTCCTGGTACCAAAAAGTCTGGGGGGACTGCTGCTCTAGATGATGAAACCCTATACCCATTAGCAGTCACTCCCTTCCCCTAGCCATTGACAACCACTAATCTATTTTCTGTCTCTGGATTTGTGCACTTGTGTATGTTCCATGTGAATTGAATCATATAACATGTGGCCTTTTGTGTTAGGCTTCTTTCACTTAGCTTGTTCTTAAGGCTTATCCACATTATAGCATATGCCAGTACTTTCCATCCAGAGTTCTTACAATGCCCTGTGTCCTACACAACTAGACCTCTCCACTTCATTTGCTTTTACTTTCATCTTTGTTAACTGTGCTACAACCTCACTGATTTCCTTGTCATGTCTCAAACATGTCAAGCATGTTCCTGCTTCAGGATGTTTGCTCTTTCTTTTACCTTGAATGTTAAACTGCTTCCCTTCCCACCCAGATAGCCACATGGCTTGCTTTCTAACCCCTTCAGTTCTTTGTTCATATTTCACATTCTCAGTGAGATCTTTCTTGACAATTCTGTTTAGTTGTCTCTATCCTTATCCCCAGTACTCTGTCTTTTCCTGCTTAGTTTTCTCCCCAGCATTTATCAGACTAATGTGATACAAGCTATATTTTTAAAATGGGTATTTGGCAACATGTGTAGAATGGAATAGATTTGAAGGGCATGAGGGAATCCAGTTAGTAAACTATTTCAGTAGTACAGGTGAGAGAAGTTGAGACTGGATTGGGATACTCATAATCAAAATGGAAATGAAGGTGTATACATTCAACATTATTAAGTACTTACTGTATGCCAGATATGGTGCTAGTGCTAAAAATAATAATCTAAGGATAAATAAGATATGATCCTTACCTGAAGAAGCTTACTACTTAGAGTAATGTAGTAGGGGAATCACCTTAAGAGCTTTTTCAAAATCCACAAATTTGGATCCTCTGTTGCTAAGGGCTTGTCAGAATATCAGTGAAGGTGAAGTAGATGTGTGTTTTGGAAGAACTTTTTGCAGTGATGGAAATGTTCTGTATCCGGTGGCTATTTTTCTTTTTTTTTTCATGTCAGACTGGTAATGTCAAATGGGTAATGCTATTATGCTGACGTCATAACAAGGTTTGAGGGAGGTACATCTTACACGTGAGCACACAAACTCAATCATCACTCTTATGAGCTATAACAGGATCTCTGGTGGCTATTAAGCACATGAAATATGACTAGTGCAACTGAGAAAGTGATTTTTAAATTTTATTTAATTTTAAATAGATAAATGTAGGCAGTGGCTACCATATTGGACAGTGCACATCTCCTGAATAATGAGATAGACATACATAAAAAATTAGTTATAGCACAGTGTGATATATGTCTGGTAATAGAGCTATGTACTATGGCACACAGGGTTCTCTCTCCACTTAACCTATTTCACTGATGCATGTTACAACTTACATATGTGACTAGGTATTGAAGAAATAGGATTAGTGGGATTTAGAAATGAACTGATGAAGAGGAAGAAGTCAAAGATAAAAATTACAAATTTTAATGTCTGAGACTGTTAGAAGCTTACATGGTAGTCTCATAGACATTGGGGAAGAAATCAAAATTGTGTGATTCTTGACCCTTTTCCTTTGTATTCCAGGTTGCGGTCTGTAACCTGGCTTCCCTGGCCCTGAATATGTATGTCACATCAGAGCACACATACGACTTTAAGAAGCTGGCTGAAGTCACTAAAGTCATTGTCCGCAACTTGAATAAAATTATCGATATAAATTACTACCCTGTCCCAGAGGTATGAATAGATATTTCTCTGCTTATTGGTAGTTATTGAAGTCCAAGATGGAAGGAGTTTGTCATGGTCTGCAAGCCATCATTTAAATGGCTGTCATTGGAATAGTGTGAGAAAACTGACATAAAGAGGGTAATGTGTGTCATTTGGTGCAGAATGTTGCTTTTTCTGTTCAGTAATGTTTTCTCCTTTTCTTCTCTAAATCTTTGGCACAAAGGCATGCTTATCAAATAAACGCCATCGCCCCATTGGGATTGGGGTACAAGGTCTGGCAGATGCTTTTATCCTGATGAGATATCCTTTTGAGAGTCCAGAGGCCCAGTTATTGAATAAGCAAATCTTTGAAACTATTTATTATGGAGCTCTGGAAGCCAGCTGTGACCTGGCCAAGGAACATGGCCCATATGAAACCTATGAGGGCTCTCCAGTAAGCAAAGGAGTAAGTATATGGATTAAATTTCTTTTTACCTGTGAGTACCTATAGTTGGCTGAATGGTGGTTTTACCACCAAAGGATATGTCCACATCCTAATCTCTAAACCTGTGAATGTTATCTTATTTGGTTCAAAAAAGGGTCTTGGCATATGTAATTAAGAACCTTGAGATAAGGAGATTTTCCTGGATTATCCAGGTGAGCCTTAAATCCTATGGCAATTGTCCTGCAAAAGACACAGAGAAGGGGAAGCAACATGACCACAGAGGCAGAGATTGGAGTGATATAGCCACAAGCCCAGGAATGCTGACAACCATTAGAAGTTATAAGAGGCAAGGAATGGAATCTCTTCTGTGGCCTCTGACAGGAGCGTGGCCCTCCCAACGTGTTTATTTTGGGCTCTAGAATTATGAGAGAATAAATTTTTATTGTAAGCTACCAAGTTTTTGGTAGTTTGTTACACCATCTGTAGGAAACTTCGGTACCTTTGTCCTCCACACTATAAAGGATACTCAATTTTAATTTCTTATTTAGAACTAGTCATTGCTGCCCGTGTTCATTTTCTATTGCTAAATTTAGTGGGTTAAAACAATATATATTCATTATCTCATAGTTTCCACAGGTCAGGAGTTCAGGCTTGCCTTAGCAGGGTCTTCTCTGAGTCTCATAGGCTGTGTTCAAGGTGTTAGTAGAGCCTATGGTCTCATCTAAGGCACCGAGTCTTCTTCCAAGTTTACTGGTTGTTGGCTGAATTTATTTCCATGTAGCTTTAGAACTCGTGGCATCTTGCTTCTTTAAGGCCAGTGGAAGAGGCATCTCATTTCAAAAAGGGCCCAGTCCAGCTCTCTCTTGAGGGCTTTCATCTGATAAGTCAGGTCCACCTAGCATAATCTTCCTTTTGTTCAATTCAAAATCAGCTGATTTGCAGCCTTAATTACATCTACAGAAACCCTTTGCTTTTGCTATAATTGTGGGAGTGACATTCTTCATATTCCCAGGTCCTGTCCACACTCAAGTGGAGATTATAAATGCCCGTCCACCAGGGAGTGGGAATCTAGGAAGCTGTCTTAGAATTCTGCCTTCCACACTGCCTTTATTATCAGTAGTATGATTTTTTACACATAAAATGTTAGTTTTATTTTTGACATTTCTGCTGATATTTAGGAAATCTAATTTGTGGTTGTTTGAAATTAGGTGTTTTTAGCTAAGTAAACAAATCAAGGAAGGAACAGATCAAAGCAGTGAAGAAAGATAAGGTTACAGTAACGTTTTTACTTTTTTTTAAAAAAACGAATGTTTCTTAGCAACATGATTTCATTAACGTTAGGATTTTCTGGTTTGTGGATATGATATGGGTTTTTTTTTTTTTTTTTTTTTTTTTTTTTTTTTTTTTTGAGACGGGGTCTCGCTCTTGGTCAGGCTGGTTTCGAACTCCTGACCTTGAAGCTATCCACCCGCCTCGGCCTCCCAGAGTGCTAGGATTACAGGCGTGAGCCACCGCGCCCGGCCATGATATGGGTTAACCAGTTAGCCTGCCTTTGATCAATATGACTATATGGAAATTTGTCCAGGAAAATTTCTAGACCTTGTACTCTTTACAGAGATCAACTAGAAGACAACATTTGTTGGGATGTGGGGACATGGCAGTTAGTCATTTGTTTTTTGTCATAGTTTTAAAATTGCCGTAGAGTGACATATCATAAGTTTGGGTTGTTTATTCTTTAGATTCTTCAGTATGATATGTGGAATGTTACTCCTACGGACCTATGGGACTGGAAACTTCTGAAGGAGAAGATTGCAAAGTAAGTGGAAAGAGATGTAAAGTAACTTTGAAGGCAGGAGGGTTTGGGTTCTCCTGGATCTTCAGAAGTTAGGTATGTCATCTTAGCTTCTTAAACTCAATTTTTTTAATCCTCTTTTAAATGGAGTTAAAATGGCTTATTTAACAGACCTATTTTTGGAAAAATACTTTGTAAGATAATATATGTATAATAACCTGCAAGTTGCTTTGTACAATGAAAGCATTTTCAGTACATGGCAGGAATTATTAGCTGATCTTATTTTAGGGACTTAACACACCTAGATTGGGTAGTTTAAAACATTTTTTTTTATTAAGCCTTCATTTTCCCAAATATGCTTGCTTTTTAAATGTTTTTCACTCTTTTATTTATTTCTTAACCACATTGGGCATATAAATGGCTTTTGTTTGAATTGTTTGTCATGGAAATAAGTTAGGGATTTTGGAAGAGCTTTTGAGGGGTAATATTTTAAATTGTATGAAAGAAAAATTTCCAAATTGAGTCTTTATAGGACTTTTAAACTAAATCATAAGAGATTTGAGGGCAGGCAGAATGTTTTGCTAAGTGAATAACAAAACAACTTGTTTTCATTTTCTGTCATAATAAATTCGTCATCATTGGCTTAATGCAAATGCAAAATGTTTAACATTCGGAGAAGAAAGCAGTAGCTTTAAAATGCTCTTAAAAATATCTACTTGCCTTAAAATTGTTTTCTTACTCAAATAATATGTGTTAGAAAATTTAGAAGAACTTGTGGAAAGGGAAGAAAATGAAAATTATCCTAATACCTAAACCTGATGTCAGTATCCTTCAGACTTTCTTCTGAGTGTGTATGCATGTATTTACATACAAATTCAACTTTTACAGAAATGGACCTGTACTATATATTTGTTATTTTGGGTTTTTTTCCTCAACACTAGAGTGTAGCTATTTTTTTATATACATGACTTTTTTTTTTAAATTCAGGATATTATGGGGTTACAAACATTTTGGTTACCTGTAATGCATTTGCCTCGCCCAAGCCAGGGCTACAAGCATGTCCTTCCCCCTACAGCCTGCTCCGCTTCCATTAGTTGTGGGTTTATCCCCCCACCCCCCCACCTGACCCAATGAGTATTACTGCCATGTGAACACCTTATGTTGATCAGTTAGTACCAATTTGGTGGCGAGTACACTGTGGAAAGTAATTTGGAGGTACCTCAAAGAGCTAAAAATAGAAATACCATTTGATTCAGCAATCTCACTACCAGGCATCTATCCAAAGGAAAAAAACATATTCTATAATAAAGACATCTATACTCGAATGTTTATAGCAGCATAATTCACAATTGCAAAGATGTGGAAACAATCCAAGTGCTCATCAATTCATGAGTGGATTAATAAAATGTGGGATATGTATACCATCGAATACTATTCAACTATAAAAAACAATGGTGAACTAGTACCTCTTATATTATCCTGGATAGAGATTGAGGCCATCCTTCGAAGTGAGGTATCACAAGGATGGAAAAACATGACTTTTTTTTATTTCAAAATTAACATATGAACACATTCATTAGTAATGAAGTTCAAATATAGAAATAAAATAGAAAGTAAAAGCCTTTCTTCATACTTCTGCCAACCACTTGTCCAAAGAAACAAACAAAAAGCTAACATATCTTTTCCTAGGGATAACCCTTGTTAATGGTATGTATTTTTCTAGACCTTTTTTGGTCCATTTGCAGATAGATACATACACACACGCACACAGAGTTTTGTCATATAAATGTGATCAAACATGACATATTCTGAGACTTTTTACTTACTAATTTGGAGACCTTTCTCTTTTAGTACATGTATATCTACCTTATGTTTTTAGTGACTATAGATAATTCCATAGTTTGGACATATCATATGTGTGTGGTTTTTTTTTTTTTTTTTGAGACAGAGTCTCACTCTGTTGCCTGGGCTATAGTGCCGTGGCGTCAGCCTAGGTCACAGCAACCTCAAACTCCTGGGCTCAAGCGATCCTTCTGCCTCAGCCTCACAAGGAGCTGGGCCTACAGGTGCAAGCCACCATGCCTGGCTAATATTTTGTTTTGTAGCTAATTTTTTCTTTCTTTCTATTTTTAGTAGAGACGGAGTCTCGCTCTTGCTCAGGGTGGTCTTGAACTCCTGAGCTCAAGCAATCCTCTTGCCTTGGCCTCCCAGAGTGCTAGGATTACAGGCCTGAGCCACCGTGTCCGGCCTATCATATGTGTATGGCTTTTCACAATATTTTCCTGTCTATAGACAGATGATGTTGCTGTTTTACAGATGAAGAAGTAAAGATATGAAGATATTAATAGTTGGTGGCTTGTTTGATGCCTCACAACTAGAAAGTGACAGTAAGGTTGAGAACCCGTGTATACAGACTCATTCAGGATGAGGCTGTATGTATGCTAAGCACTATGTAAATCCATAGGTATAGAATGCAGGAAAGACATGCTCTTTGTGTTTTAAAACCTTAAGACTAAGTGAACTAAGACATGTAACACAAATGTTAAAAGTATATACAAAGGTATAGTTCATAGAAAATGTTTGCTCAACAAATACTTGTATTTGACACTTGTATTTGTGCCTGTCTGATTAGGAAAGATGTTTTAGAGTTGGTATCTCTTAGGCTGAGCTTTGAAGGATGAGCCAGGGGCAGTTTGAAGATTTCTCAGTGTGTCAGGTAGTATTTTCTCTTGTAATTACTCTTTTTGGCACTGAATTAGAGTCAAAAGATGTTAACCTTCTTCTAGGAACTTACAATTGAAGATGTAATAGGGCTAAGTCAGGAATATACTTTGAGCATGATTTTCCCTTTTTACAGGATTATGGAGAATTGTAGTGGTATATGTCCGATTCTAACCACTTTCATATCATTGTTTCCTGAAGGGGCCTAGCACAGTGATCATATAGGCACTTAGAAAAGAGTGAAGGTTAGATACAGGTGGGGAGCTCTTCAACAGCAATTCGAATGCTTCCCTGGACAAGATAGTATATCATGTGCTATGATGCCTGAGTGCCACAGCACAAGTGGCATAAGTCATGGCATGATAAGGATTGCCAACAGTAAAAATTGTCCTGATTCTGTTCAGGAGTCAGGCATTTAAGAGAGGAGTGAGCTATAGCATTAATCCTGTGTGATGTTACATCCCTGCAGAAGTTTAATTCAAAAGTCAGCATGTGAGTTAAATGCATGTATGATGTTACAGCATCTGCATTAGGATTAGGAGCTAATAATCTCTTTTTCTTTAGGTATGGTATAAGAAACAGTTTACTTATTGCCCCCATGCCTACTGCTTCAACTGCTCAGATCCTGGGGAATAATGAATCCATTGAACCTTATACCAGCAACATTTATACTCGCAGAGTCTTGTCAGGAGAATTTCAGGTAAGCAGTTCACCACCAGACCTATAGAGAGATCTTTCAAAAGTTTGATGTTGGGAATAAATGCTCACTCATATTTAGTATGCCCTTTTTTCTCAGTTTGGGGGCAAAGCTTTGATAAAGAGAGAGTCATCCTTATGTATAATATTGTTCTATGTTATTTTAGCACATAATGACATTTAATAAATATCTGTTGAAAGAATGGATGATTGGGGTTGAGTATGAAAGTAACTTGATATTAGAGTTCAAGTAATGTTTAACCATCATATAATCATAGCGATATATGCTACAACCTCAGATACTTAAGTTGGGGTACTCAAAATGTTTATGGAAGTATCGTTTAAGAGTGTTTCTCAGACTTGGTTACCAATCACAATTTCTGGTGGGTAGAACCAGTGGGGTTTTTTTTTTAAGGTAATTCTTATGTACATTTTGAAACAGGATTAGAGATAAAAAAAAAATTCTTATGTGGAGCTAGGGTAGAGAACCACTGATTTAAAATATTTTTATTTGTGAATTTCCAGATATCTTGAAATAAATTTCTATAAGGTTTGGGGAGGATACATTTCTAATTTTTGTACTTAAGTATTTATTTTATCCTTACATAGACAAAAAATCAATTTGTTTAGATTTACCCAGTTTAGGCAATGTTAGTTGTTTTCACTTTTGCAAATGCTATATATTATGTTCCTCTTTTTTTTTACATTAAAATAATCATTTCAGGCTTATTGAGAAATAAAATTTTTTTAGGTCAGTTTAGATATAATTGACAATTAAAAATTGTATATATATCCAAGACGTACAATGTAATGATTTAATATACATATACTGCACTATACTGTGTTTCTTGAATAATATATATCATGATCTTAAAAGAATACAGCTTTTATGTGGTGGGATGGGTGTCTCAGTTTCATAAAAAAAGTAGGACCTACCATGCAATCTAATGTTAAATAATTCTTTGGTGATCTTATTTATTTTAAGCATTAGACCTGTGATGCTATGTAGGCCCTGTTGTTACTTATTTCTTCACATCTTTTCTGCTTTTTCATTCAGATTGTAAATCCTCACTTACTGAAAGATCTTACTGAGCGGGGCTTATGGGATGAAAAGATGAAAAACCAGATTATTGCATGCAATGGCTCTGTCCAGGTACAGAATGAAAATGAAATGTGTACTTGAGGAGCTTGAGTTGGACTTTGTGGTACCTCCTCACTTATCCCAAACAATGGAGAGAATAGCTTTTCATTGTGTTCATACAGGCTCTGTTTATGTAGCTCTGTACACTTTTGTGTTGTTGTGCTAGGATTATACACATCTTTACATAGCCCTTTCCCTCTTGTTTGTGCAATAATATAAAATAGTTGCACCCAACTTTTCTGCATATTAGAATCAACTGGGGAGCTTTTAAAATCCTGAAGTTTAGGTTGTAGCCTCTGCCAATTAAATAAAAATGTCTGAGAGTGGGAGCAGACATCAGTATTTTTGGAAGATTCTTTGATGATTCCAGAGTGCATCAAAATTTGGGGACCACTGATACGAAGTCTGAAATTAGAGAATCAGACTTAATTAAAAAGCATGGTAGAAATTGAGGGTTGATAGTCCAAAAGATAGAGTTACAAATAGTGTTTAACCATAAAATTTGCAGCTGAGGATCAAGAAGCATTTATTTGTAGATAGAGGCCTCTGACTAAATGTTGGTCTGTGTGGCAACACAGATAAAGAGTCCTATAACATCTCTATATTTGAGATGGAAACTGTAGCATTAGCTACAGTCTGTGTGTTTTAATGTAAGTTAACCCTAGACCTAAGAAAACCTGATTTCTTTGTACTCCAAATGGAGTTTGTGGAGTCCTTGCTTATTTAAAGGGTTTTATCTCATTGCTTTCCTTGATCACATTCCTGTGAGTTACAGCCCTGATTAATGGTTTTCTGCAACTCAAGGATCATTTATTGCTGCTTAGCACTGACTTTTCCTTCTTTTTTTAAGTGTCTCTAGGACAATGAATGTTTTGGCCATAAACGAATTAAAAATGGATGCTTAAATCATTACCATCAGATTGATATTTGGTTGGTTAGATGGGGTTTTTTTGGGCTTTCTAAGCCAGAGGTGAGCAGTCTTGGCAAACTTGACAAGTATTATATCATACCATACTGAATGGGAGGGTCAGATCTAGCAGGAAGTAGAACCAAGGTCAGACCCTTCTGTCATTATTCTATAATCATACTGCTTTCTTCAAATGGAGTAGAATAAACATTTGGTTTCCCTTCTTTAGAGCATACCAGAAATTCCTGATGACCTGAAGCAACTTTATAAAACTGTATGGGAAATCTCTCAGAAAACTGTTCTCAAGATGGCAGCCGAGAGAGGTGCTTTCATTGATCAAAGCCAGTCTTTGAACATCCATATTGCTGAGCCTAACTATGGCAAACTCACTAGTATGCACTTCTACGGCTGGAAGCAGGTTGGTAGAGAAAATCAAGGAGGACTTTATTATCAGCTTGGGATATTGTGGAATCGGAAACATTTAATGTTTTATCTACTTATTAAAAATTGCCACCTGGAAGTTTTTCTTTAAGTTCAAATCTAATATGTTAAAACCAACCCATGGTTCTTATACCAGATCAAGCTTTTGCTTTGGATTTTCTTATTTCTATTAGGATTATTTCATTCTTAGGTTTGAAAACTTGGAGTTACCTGTGATCCTTTCCTTCCGTTATTCTCTACACAATTACTCAACAAGTCGTGTTGTTTGTTCCTTTGTACTATTTCTCGAATATCTTCCTTCCTTTTCCACTGTCATTATTCTTAACTGACATCTTTGCTTCTAAGATCTCTGCTCCAGGCCATCTTGTGCACTATCACCATTCTCTAAAATAAAACTTTGCACATGTCAACCCACTATTCAAAATGTCCATTGTTTCCTCACTTTATCCGTAACGTAAAAGCCAAATTACTTGGCTAGTCATTGCCATCTGTAAAGTCCTGTGATTCTAGATTGTATTCTTATTCCCTGACAATGTGATAGGTATTTGTATAGGATTATAATTTTTTTTAAAATTTAACAAACATTTATTGAACATCTAGTGTGCCAGGACCAGGGATACTGAATAGAAGATGATGATCCTTACCTTGAGGTGGTCATAGTCTGTTATTATACAGAGACATAGTCTAGCCCCCTAAATAGTTATAAACTAAGACAGAAATGTTGTCCTAGGCAAACTTGGAAGTTATACACATAAAAACAAAAGAGAATAAAAATATTTGACATTTCCAAAGAGATAAGCCTGTTTTGGGGGTGACAAGAACAGGGTATAGTTTTCTGACTCTCAAAGCATTTTTGAGAGTACTTCTAGTGGAGATGAAATTCCAAGTTTAGAAAAGAGTTTGACCTGGTTTGTGGGAATGTATTTTAAAACATTGGTCTTGAATGTCTACTGGTTTCACAAAAGTTTTTCCTAATAGCTATATTTACTTCCCTTGTAGGGTTTGAAGACTGGGATGTATTATTTAAGGACAAGACCAGCAGCTAATCCAATCCAGTTCACTCTAAATAAGGAGAAGCTGAAAGATAAGGAAAAGATATCAAAAGAGGAAGAAGAGAAAGAGAGGAACACAGCAGCCATGGTGTGCTCTTTGGAGAATAGAGATGAGTGTCTGATGTGTGGATCCTGAGGAGGGTCTTAGAAGAAGCCAGCATGTCTTCTATAGTCAAACCACTTCTTGAGCATAAATAGGTATAGTGGGTTTGCTTGAGATGGTAAGGCTTTGCTGGACCTTATTGCAGCAAAAGGAACAATAGATTAAAGTACTGTTTCTATATTCTAAGTTTAGAAAGTAGAAGTTTAAGAATGCAGAAGAAGTCATCTTGGAGATAAAGAATGATTAAGTAAAGTTTCCTCACTCTCTTAGCCCCGCTTTTCTGATGACTTCAGTTTTGTTAAGGAGACTTAGTTTTACTGCTTTGACTCGTGGGTCTTGAGAAACAAAACTGAGTGACAACTCATGAGAAGTGCTGATAGGACCTTATTCTAGATATGGTCCTCCTATAGGTCATTCTGAAATAAAGATAAACTTTCTGAGTGATTGTGTGAGATTAATTTTGTCATTTATTTTCATATAAAGGTCAAATTTGAAGAAACATTTTCTGTTCTTTGAGAATTCAGAGAGGTAATTTTATATTTTATGCCTTTTTCCTTTTTTTTTTTTTGCTGTGGCAAAATATACATAACAAAATTTACCATTTTATCCAGTTTTAAACATACAATTCAGTGGCTTAAGTAGATTCACAGTGTTATATTACCATCACCACTATCCTTTGCTAGAACTTTTTCATCATCCCAAACAGAAACTCAGTACCCATAAAAACTGTAACTCTTCATTCCCCCTCCCCTTAGTCCCTGATAATATCTATTCTACTTTCTGTCTCTCTGAATATGCCTATTCTAGGTACCTCATATAAATGAAATGCAGTATTTCTCCTTATATGTCTGGCTTACTTAACATAATGTTTTTAAAGTTCATCCATGTTGCAGCATGTATCAAAATTTCATTCCTTTTTAAGGCAGAATTAATAATTGCATTGTATGTATATACCACATTTTGTTAATTTGTTCATCTGTTGGATATTTGGGTTGCTTCCTCCTTTTAAGCAATTGTGAATAATGCTGCTATGAACATTGGTATACAAGTATCTATTGAATTCCTGCCTTCAATTCTTTTGAGTATATATATATGACTGGAATTGCTGGAAAATATGGTAATTCTGTGTTTAACTTTTTGAGGAACTACCAAATTTTTCCACAGAGGCTATACCATTTTATTATACATTTCCTCTAGCAATACACACAGGTTCCAGTTTTCCCACATCCTCACTAACTTGTTATTTTTCATATTTTTGATAATAGCCATCCTAATGGCTCTTGACAGTTTTGTTATGTGTCTTGGTGTGGGTCTATGAGTTTATCCCACTTATTGGGCTTATTGGATATGTAGATTTATGGCTTTCATTAAATTGGGGGAAACTTTTGGCCATTATTTCTTCACATAATCTTTCTGCCCTCTTTATCTCATAGGACTCCCATAATGCATCTATTGGTCTACTTGATGATGTCCCACAGGTTCCTTAGTCTTTGTCCACTTTATTTTTTTTCTTTCTGCACCTCAAACTCAATAATTTCAATTCTTCTATCTTCACGTTTGCTGATTCTCTTTTCCTTCTCAAATCTGTTGAGCTCTTCTAGTGAACTTTTCATTTCAGTAATTATTTTCAACTCCAGAATTTGATTCTTTTTAATTCTTTTGTTGATATTCTTATTTTGTTAGTAATTATTTTCCTCACTGCCTTTACTTATTTGTCCATGTTTTTCTTTAGCTCTCTGAATATATTTAAGACAGTTGTTTTAATGTCTTTAGTAAGTCCAATATGTTGGCTTCCTCAGGGATAGTTTCTGTCAATTTATCTTATTACTTTGAGTGGGCCAAGTTTTCCTCTTTCTTTGTATGCTTTGTGATTTTTTTGTTGTTGAAAATTGGGTATTTGATTATTATAATGAGGTAACTCTGGAAATCAGATTCTCCTCCAGACTTTACTGGGGTTTTCTTGTTGGGTTTTTTAATTTGTTTATTTCCTTTATTTGTTTTTTTTTTTTTCTTTTTGATGCTGAAGGCTATAGTATTCTATTTGAAATGTTTCTAAGCTATTTTTTACAGATACTATTCCTTATCATGTGTGATTGCTCAAGTCTTTCTTACTTTGGTGCATGTTTATATTTTGACAGATTTCTTTGAATTTCTGGAACTCTCCCAGTCTTTACAGATTGTCTCTGTTCTGGGGCACTCCTTCCATACTTAGGTAGGCTTGCTCTGAGCCTAGGGATCTGTGTTGGTTAATTTTATTTGACGGCTGGCTAGGACATGGTACCCAGATATTTGGTTAAGCACCAGTTTAGATGTTGCTGTGAAGGTATTTTTTTTTAGATGAGATTAACATTTAAATCTTAGACTTTAAGTAAAGTTGACTTGAGTAAAGTGAGGACATTGATTAGGAACGAATGTGATCCTGAAAATTGGAATGGGGATATATGGGAAAATCCTGATGAAGCGGGAAACATTGAATCCCTAAATTCTGTTGAGTCTTTGTTGCAATATAAGCAGATGCTCTACCCAATGTGAGATTAACTTTTCCTGAGGAAACCAATGGCTTTCTCTGAGGTAATTGCCTTGTAAGACACTGCTGATTGTCATCAGGACCCACCCCCACGACCCCTCTTTGCTTCTAAACCTATAAGTAGACTCAAGTATCAGCAGGCCCCTAAAGGTAAGGTACAAAGTGTGATCCATGAAAAGGTGTGCTACACTCCAAAAGAACAACATAATTTTTCCCCTTTGGGAATATGTGTGGAAATGGATATTAAAGGTATGGGATAATGATGGAAGAAACATAAAGTTGGGTCAAGCTCAGTTTATTGATATGGGCCCACAAAACAGAGATTCTGGATTTAATGTTGCAGCTTGGGGGATTAGAAAGTGCTCTAACTGGTTGATTGGTTGGTTGGTTGGTTGGTTGGTTGAAACATGGATCAAAAGGTGGCCTATAGTAAATGAAGTTGAAATGCAGACCTGCATTGATATACAATAGAGGAAGGGATCCAAAGGCTTAGAGAGATTGAAATGTGAGAATGGATTTATCATTTAAGACTTCCTCACCCACACTGATGGGGGTCTAGAAGACATACCTTTCACCACAACTGTGAGAAATAAATTTATGAGGGGAGCTCCAGCATCCTTGAAGACCTCTATGATTGCTCTTTTCTGTAGGTCTGAAATTACAATGGGAACTGCTGTCACTGAATTGGGAAACTTAAATTCAATGGGAATAATTGGATCCTGTGGTGGCAGGTAGCAGCACTTAATTGACAAAGGCAAGGTGGGAATGTTTACCATAGTGGACAGCAGAGAAAGCAGTATAGAGACCTGTGGTTTGATAGTTGATCATGGAGTTCCTAGAAATGAAATACTTGGGGAGTCTATTAAATTCTTACTTGATCTGTATGAGCAGAAGAGTTTTAGTTCAAGTGAACAAAAGTGTAATTTGAATCACAAAAGTGGAGTCTTGGCCCCTCAATCAACTTCCAGATTTGAGCCAGTTTATAGACCCAGAATGCCTTGAACAAACGGGATACTAGGTTGACCTTGAGGAAGGATCCTACTACATTGCCAAAGATGTATATTTTTAAGTCTTCCAGCCTTTCCCAAAAGGACCTGTGGCAGTTTACTAGAGTCAGTACATTGGGGGAAAGGAAATAATGAAACTTTGGGAGATTACTGGGCACAAGCTCTAAACTGACACTAATTCCAAGAAACCAAAAATATCACTTAGGTTTACTAGTCAGAGTGGGATCTTATGGAGATCAGGTGATCTATGGACTTTTAGCTCCAGTTTATTTAAGAGTGGGTCCCCAAAGTCATCCTGTGGGGATTTCTATAGTTTGGGAATGCGTAATTGAAATAGACATACTCAGCAACTGGCAGAATCCCCACATTGGTTCTCTGACCTGAAGAGTATGGTCTGTTATAGTGGGAAAGGCCAACTGGAAACTACTAAATCTTCCTTTACCTAGGAAAATGATAAATCAAAATCAATATTGCATTCCTGGAAGGATGGCAGAAATTAATGGCACCATCAAAGACTTGAAGTATGCAGGAAAGGTAATTCCCACACCTTCCCCGTTCAACTCACCTATTTGACAAGTGCAGAAAACAGCTGGCTCTTGGAGAATAACAATGGATTATCATAAGCTTAACTATGTGGTGACTCTAACCAGATGCAGTTTGATTACTTGAGCAAATTAACATATTCTTTGGTACCTGTAATGCAGCTATTGATCTGGCAAATGCTTTTTTTGATACTGCTTAGTAAAGATCACCAGAAGCAGTTTGCTTTTAGCTGGCAAGGCCAGCAATACACCTTCACTGTCCTGCCTCAGGGGTTTATCAACTCCCCAGCCCTACATCATAATTTAGTTAACAGGATTTAAAAATTTTTTAATTGATACATAATAGATATATATCATTTTCAGGGTACATGTGATAATTTAATACATTTAAATAGTTTGTAAGATCAAATCCATCACTTTGAATATTTGTATTTTCTTTATGTTGGAACCATTTGTTAGTCCATAGGATTTTGATGAACTTTCCCTTTTACAAGACATCACACTGGTCCAATACATTGATGACATATTGATTGCACCTCGTGAGCAAGCAATTAGCAACTACTCTAGACTTATTGGTAAGACATTTGTGTGTCAGAGGGTGGGACGTAAATCTTAGTAAAATTCAGGGGCTTTCTATGTCACTGAAATTTCTAGGCATCTAGCCATGTGAGGCATGTTGAGATATCCCCTCTAAGGTGAAGGATAAATTGTTGCATCTGGCCCCTCCTACAACCATGAAATAGAGACAACACCTAGTAGGCCTTTTTGGATTTTAGAGGCAAAAAAATCATTATTGTAAGCATTCCCACCTTATCTTTAGCAACTAAGTGCCACCACCTGCCACTCTGGGATCCAGTTATCCCATTGAATTTAGGTTTCATTTGATTTCATTTGGAGTAGCACATTTGGGTGTACTGCTCCAACTAATTTACCATGTAACCTGAAAAGCTGCTGGTTGTGAGTGGGTCCCAGAACAAGAGAAATCACCGCTACAGGTCCAGGCTGCTATGCAAGGTGCTCTGCTACTTGGGCCACATATATCCACTCCAATGGTGCTTGGAGTGTCAGTGTCAGTTAGAGATGCTCTTTGGAGCCTTTGGCAGGCCCCTATAGGTGAATTTGAGCACAGGCCCTTAGGATTTTGGAGCAAAGCCTTGCCATCCTCAGCAGATAACTACTCTCCTTTTGAGAAATAGCTTTTGGCTTGCTACCGGGCCTTAGTGGAGCCTGAGCAGTTAAGCATGGGCCACCAAATTACCATGTGACTTGAGCTGCCCTTCATGAACTGGCTGTTATCTGATGCCACCATGAAACTGAACATGCATGGCCATACTCTATTATCAATGGAAGTGGTATGTATAAGATCAGGCTCAAACAGGCCCTGAAGGCACAAGTAAGTTACATGAAGAAGTGACTCAAAAGCCCATAGTCCGCACTCCTGCTACATTTTCTTCTCTCTCTCAGCTTGTACCCATGGCCTCATAGGGAGTTCCCAAAGATCAGGGTTTTTTTTTTCTTTTTGAGATAGGATCTTGCTTTGTCACTCTGGGTAGAGTGCAGTGGTGTCATCATAGCTCACTGTAGCCTCAAACTCCTGAGCTCAAGCAATCTTCCCGCCTCGGCCTCCTACAGTGCTAGGATTACAGTCATGAGCCACCACGCCAACCCCCCCCCCCTCAGTTGATCAGTTGACAGAGGAAGAGAAAATCCAGGCTTGGTTTACAGATGATTCTGTATGCATGTACCACAGCTCCTTTATGGGACATCGCTGAAGGACACTCCCTTCAACAGGTGATAGAGAGCTGTGGAAGTCTTTTAGGCAGGAGGTAACTTTTAGATAGATAGCTCACACTTGCTGCCATGGGAAGAATGGCCTGACCTATGGGTTTGGTCCAGATTTGGGTCTGGGTCCCAGATCAGGGACTAGTCTGGTCTTTGGGTCTGACTTGGGCTCCAGGGAAGGACCCTGTTTATATGCCTGAAATCAGCATATAAACAGGGTTCAGGGTTTGATCTGTATATTTTGCTCAGTTTGGGCTCCCCAAGGTAGGGCTTATTCTGGTCTTTGGGCCAGTATGCTCGGACCCAGGAGAAGACCTGGTCTGGGTGTCTACCAGAGTGGGGTCACCTGTGCAGGACCTGCTTCTTAATGAAGCTCCATATATCCAGACATTAATTGGGGCTTTCACAGGAGTTAAGGAGAAGAGGACAGACAAAACTAAGAAGGATAAATAGGTAAAAGCAATTTTATTACTGGGGCGAAAACAGAACATTCTAAGAATTCAACAAACAATAATTGACCAACAGTGGGCCTGCTGTTGAGCCTATAGTCTGCTCAGGAAATTCTGGCCTATCCCTGAGTACTGCCTGCTTATCTCTTGTTCCCAGAAGTCACATCCCCAATTTCTCATGTTGATAAAGTTCTCTTACTGTGCCAATTTCCTTTCCACTCTCATGTTCTGCAGCCTCTTTGGTTTCTCCCTAACATTCTGGGCTGATTCTTTTCCACAGAGCATCTTTTCTACATGTTGCCGGATCTCCTTAGTCCTCACTCCATAAATGACAGGATTCAGGGCTCCTGGGAGCAGCAAGTATATGGCACTGAGAAGATTCTGGACATCCTGAGACACAGTCTTGGCTACTCGGAATACAATGGAAGTGGAAAGACCAGAGAGGTAGATGGTGAGGATGACCAGCAAGTGGGAGCCACATGTATGCAAGGCCTTGGCTCGGGCTCCCCCAGAAGAGATCTGAAAGGCAGCATAAATGATGCGAGTGTAGGAAGTCCCCAGCAGGGTTAGATCAAAGGTCACAGTGACCAACCGCATAACCAGCCCCAACCGGTTGTTGAAAGTCAGGTCTCCACAAGCTATGCTCAGTAGTGCAATGTACTCACAGGTGAAGTGTTGAATCACTCCTGTCCGGCAGAATTGAGCTTGTGCAGTTAGCACCACCAAGGGCACTGCCACTCCCAGGCTCCGTGTCAGGGCAAGAATGGCCAGCAGGCCCAGCAGGCTGGAGGTCATCAGGTCAGTATAGCGGAGTGGGTGGCAGATGGCCACATAACGGTCCAGGGCCATGGCCAGAAGGAGGTTGTAATCCAGAAGGAGGGTGAAGTAGATAAAGAACATCTGGGCCAGGCAGGCATGTAGTGATATGGGGTTAGCATAATGCACAAAGCCCTCCAGCATTTTAGGCACCACAGCTGTGGCAGCACAAATGTTGACAGCCAGGAGCAGAGCAATGAGCACATACATGGGCTGATGTAAGTTTCGCTGGGCAACTACCGTGTGGATGACCAGGGCATTGGCAGAGATGATGGTCACATAGAGGAAGGTAAGAGGCAGGACCAGGAGGGGCCTCCACTCTTGCAATCCAGGGAAACCCACCAGGAAGAAGTTGGTGTAGGAAGTGTTGAAGGTGCTGGTATTTCCATCCTCACCCATTAGCTTTGGCCCTGAGCTGGCACCAGGAGCAGAGATTAGAGGATGTTAGAACAAAATGGGGGAAAAAAAAATCCCATTTCTATTTTAGGACCTGGGGAGTTTGTGATGAAAATCCACCTCTTCATGTATGTATTCCTTTGGGGCACAGACAGGTACTATGCCAGGTGTTGTGGGAGCTACAAAGATGAACAAGACATTCCTTGTCCTCAAGGAGCTCTTGGCCTTATGTGTGTGAAATGTAAACTTATAAGATACTTGTTATTCCATATATTTGGTTGCTGAGTAAAAGATTATGAAGAAAAGTAGGTGTGGTATATGACAGGGAAAAATGAGCAGTGGCCAGAGGTGAAATAAGAAAGAGGGAAGAGGTCAGAGGAGGTGGAGCAAGATGGCCTATTAGAACCCTTCAGCAATCATCCACCTGCAGGAACACCAAATTGAACAACCATTCATGTAAGAAAGCACCTTCATAAAACCAGAAAATCAGGTGAGCAATCACAGTACCTGGTTTGAACATAGCATCAAGGAAAGAGGCATTGCAGATGCCAATTCTAGGCAGTGGAACATGGAGAGAGAATCTGTGCTTGGGAAAGAGAGAGAAAAGTGAATGTGGAACTTCGTATTAGAACTCAGTGCTGCCCTATCACAGCGGAAGACACCCAGGGCAGAATTCTGCCAGTGGCACAGAGGGAGCATTTAGACCAGTCCTGGGTCAGAGGAGGATTCCCACTCCAGCTGGAGGAACCCAAGTCACAACCTGCTTCACCATCAGCTGACTAAAGTGGCTGAGGTCTGGAATAAATTTGAGTGGCAGTCAGCCCACGAAGACTGCAGACCTAGTGCGAGCCCTGGTGCTGCACAGGTCTTGGAGGCAGTGGACTTGGGGTGTGACACAGTGAAACACCAGCTGTGCTGGCTGAGGGAGTGCCTGTGTCAACTCTGAGCAAAGCAGATCCAGGAACAATTTCTTCTGTTTGGAGGAAGGAAAGGGAGAGTTCAGAGAACTGTCTTGCAATTTGGGTACTACATTCACAGTAAATAATAAGCACCAGCAGATTCCTAAAGCCCCTCATCCCAGGGCTTTGCTACTGGATGGCATTTCTAGACCCAACCTGGTCCAAAAGGGAATCTGTTGCCCTGATGGGATGGACCCAGTCCCAGCAGGATTCACCACCTGCTGACTAAAGTGGTCTTGGGCCTTGAATAAACATCAGTGGCAGTCAGGAAGTAGTGGCCATGGGCCTTGGGCAAGCCCCAGTGCTGTGCTGATTTGCATGGCTTCAGGTGCAACCCTCTGCAGTGCCAGCTGTGGTGACCATGGAAGTGCCCACATCACCCCTCTGCCAACTCCAGGCAGCCCAGCATGGATAATGACTTCTGATTGGGGGAAGAGAGGGAAGATAGTGGGAGACTTTACCTGGTAACCTAGGGAATTCTCCCTTAACTTACCCAAGTCCACCAAGTCTGTGTATCTAAGAGTCTGCAAGAGTTGCAGAGTTCCTGGGCTTATGGCATCCCCTAGTACTGAAATAGCTTCAGACTTAGGTCACAATGCCCAATCCCCCTTGAATTCATGGAAAGCCCTCTCAAGAAGAATAGGTACAAACAAGCCCAGACTGTGAAGATGGGAATAAATACCTAACTCTTCAATGTGCAGACATCGATAACTGTCCACAAACACCAAGAACATCCAGGGAAACATGACCTCACCAAACAGACTACTTAAGGCACCAGTGACCAACCCTGGAGTAATAGATATATGTAACCTTTCAGACAAGGGAATTTAAAATAATCTGTCTTGAGGATGCTTAATGAATTTCATTATAATACTGAAGGATCAGAATCCTATCAGAGAAATTTAACAAAGAGATTGAATAAAAAAAAAAAAGCAGAAATTCTGGAGCTGAAAAATTCAACTGACAAGCTGAAAAATGCATTAGAGTCTCTTAACAGCAGAATTGATCAAGCAGAAGAAAGAATTAGTGAGCTTGAAGATGGGCTATATGAAAATACACAATCAGATGAGAAAAAGTAATAAAGAATTAAAAAGAATGAAGCATACCTACCAGATCTAGAAAATAGATCAAAAGGGCAAATCTAAGAGTTATTGGCCTTAAAAACAATGCAGAGAGAGAGATTGGGGCAGACAAAGAATAAGTATAAAACTCACTGGTAATAGTAAGTACACAGACAAATACAAATACTCTAACACTGTAATTGCAGTGTGTAAACTACTCAGATCTTTAGAAGGAAGACTAAAAGACATCTATCAAAAATAATAACTACAACAACTTTTAAGACATAGACAATATAAAAATATATAAATAGAGACAACAAAAAGTAAAAAAGCTTGGGGGATGGAGTTAGAATATAGAGTTTTTAGTTTTCTCTTTGCTTGTTTGGTTTTTTCCTTTTCTTTGTAGTCAAAGTCAAATTGTCATCAGTTTAAAATCATTGGTTATAAGATCTTATTTGCAAACAAAAACCTATAATAGATACACAAAAAATAAAAAGCAAGAAATTCAAACATACAACCAGAGAAAGTCACTTTTATACAAAGTAAGACAGGAAGGAAGAAAGGATAAGGACCAACAAGACAACCATGAAACAAATAGCAAAATGGCAGTAGTAAAGTTCTTTTTTTTTTTTTTGAGACAGAGTCTTGCTCTGTTGCCCGGGCTAGAGAGAGTGCCATGGCATCAACCTAGCTCACAGTAACCTCAAACTCCTGGGCTCAAGCAATCCTGCCTCAGTCTCCCAAGTAGCTGACTACAGGCATGCGCCACCATGCCCAGCTAATCATATATATATATGGCCAATTAATTTCTTCCTATTTTTAGTAGAGACGGGGTCTCACTCTTGCTCAGACTGGTTTTGAACTCCTGACCTCGAGCAATCTGCCTGCCTCGGCCTCCCAGAGTGCTAGGATTACAGGCGTGAGCCACCGCTCCCGGCCTACTTACTTATTTTTGAGATAGGGTCTCACTGTTACCCAGGCTGGAGCGCAGTGGTGCTAACGTAGCTCACTACAGCCTCTAACTCCTGGGCTCAAGCAATCCTACTGCCTTAGCCTCCTGAGCAGCTGGGACTACAAGCATGTGCCACCACACCCAGCTAATTTAAACAAACAAACAAACAAAAAATTTTAGAGATGGGGTCTTGCTATCTTGCCCAGGCTAATCTCAAGATACTGGCCTCAAGCAATCCTCCTACATTGGCCTCCCAAAGTACTGGAATCACAGGCATGAGCCACTGTGCCTGTCCTAATTTTTTTTAGCAACAGGGCCTTTCTCTGTTACCCAGGCTAGAGTACAGTGGCATATGATCACAGCTCATTGTTATCTCAAACTCCTGGGCTCAAGCTATCCTCCCACCTTAGCTTCCCCGAGTAGCTAGGACTACAGGCATGCATCACCATGTCTGGCTAAATTTGTAAAACTTTTTTGTAAAGACGGGGTCTCGCTATGTTGCCTGGGCTGTTCTTGAACTCCTGGCTTCAACTGATCCTCTTGCATTGGTTCCCCGAAGTGCTGGGATTACAGGTGTGAGCCACCGGGCCTGGCCCAGAGTACATTCTTATAACAACTTCAGGATGACCAAGTTGTAGGTCTTCTAGGACTTTTCCCTCTACATCCCTCATACCCCACAAATGAGGCAGCATTGAACAGGCCTCAAGCATTCTTAATCTTAGCAGCAACATTGAGTTAGCATTTATTAAATACTTACTACATGCCAGACATGGTTCTAAGTGTGTTTCATGTGGTATCTCTTTAATACTCACAGCAACTGTAAGAGACAAATATAGTTGTTCCTCAGTATTGTGGAGGATTGGTTCCAGGACCCTCTATGAATAAACAAAATCTGCAGATGCTCAAATCCCTTGTAGAAAATGGTGCTGGGGAAACTAGATACATATGCAGAAGAATGGAACTAGACCCCTACCTCTCACCCTATACAAAAATCAACTCAAGATGGATTACAGACCTTAATGCAAGACCCTAGATTTTAAGACCACTAGAGTAAAACATAGAGGATATGCTTCAAGGACATTGATCTAGATAAAGATTTTATTAATAAGACCTCAAAAGCACAGGCAACAAAAGCAAAAATAAACAAATGGGATTATGTCAAACTAAAAAGCTTCTGCACAGCAAAGGAAATAATCTGCAGGGTGAAAAGACAACCTACAGAATGGGAAAAATATTTGCAAACTATTCATCTGTCAGGAGGTTAATATTCAGAATGTAGAAGGAACTGAAACATCTCAAAAACAAAAAAATCCAAACAATCTTATTTAAAAATAGGCAAAAATAAAATTTAAATGCAAAAAGTAAAAAAAAAAAATAGGCAAATGATCTCTGAACAGACATTTCTCAAAAGAAGACATACAAATGCCCCCCCCAAAAATGTATGAAAAAATGTTCAATGTCACTAATCATTAGGGAAATACAAATTAAAGCCACAATGAGGTATCATACCCCCCAGATAGGATGGCTATTATTAAAAAAACAAAAAATAACAAATGCAAGTGAGGATGCAGAGAAAAGGGAACTCTTACGCATTGTTGGTGGGAATGTAAACTAGTACAGCCACTATGGAGAACTATACGGAGGTTTCTCAAAAAACTACCACATAATCCAGGAATCCCACTACTGGGCATTTACCCAAAGGAAAGGAAATCAGTGTATCGATGAGGCATCTGCACGCCTATGTTTATTGCAGCACTTTTCAAAATAGCTAATATATGGAATCAACCCAATTGTCTAACAACAGATGAATGGATAAATAAAATGTGGTATATATACACAACAGAATACTATTCAGTCATAAAAAGAATGAAATCCTGTTGTTCATGGCAACATGGGTGGAACTGGAGAATAATATAGGTGTAACAAGCCAGGAATAGAAAGTTAAACACTACATGTGCTCTTTCATATATGGAAGCTAAAGAAAAGTTGATCTCATAGAAGTAAAAGGTAGAATAGCTGATACTAGAGGCTGAGAAGGGTAGAGGGAAGGGAGGGATAGGGAGAGGTTTGTTAAAGGTTACAAAATTACAACCAGATAGGAAGAATAAATTCTGGTGTTCTATAGCATTGCAGGATGACTATAGTCAACAATAATATATTATAATTTCAAATAGCTAGAAGAAGCATATTAAATGTTCTTAGCACAAAGAAATGATAAATGTTTGTGATGATGGATATGCTAATTACCCATATCTGATCACTATACATTTTATGTATTGAAACATCACCATGTACCCCATAAATAGATGCAATTATTATGTATCAATAAAAAGGCATAGACTTTGCATAAACCTACATACATCCTCTTGTATACTTTAAATCATCTCTAGATTACTTATAATACCTTATACAATGTAAATGCTTTGTAAGTAGTTGTTATACTTTACTTTTAAAATTTGTTATTTATTTTCAAGACAGAGTCTCGCTCTGTTGCCCTGGATAGAGTGCAGTGGCCTCATAATAGCTCACTGCTACCTCAAACTCCTGGGCTCAAGTGATCCTCCTGCCTCAGCCTCCCGAGTAGCTGTGACTATAGGCTGGTACCATAATGCCTGGCTAATTTTTTTATTTTTAGTAGAGACAGGGTCTTACTCTAACTCAGGCTATTCTTGAACTCCTGAGCTCAAGCTGTCTTCCCATCTCGGCCTCGCAGAGTGCTAGGATTACAGACGTAAGCCACCTCACCTGGCCCTTATATTATTTTTTATTGTATTTTAATTTGTTTTCAAGTATTTTTGATCTGCAGTTGGTTGAATCCACAGTTACAGAGGGCTGAATGTGCTATTTGTTAACCCAGTTTATAGAACGGGGTATGTAGATTTTAATGTTCTTAAAGTGTTATAGGTATTAAATGATAGGGCTGGGATATGAACTAAGGTTTTTCAATGGTGAAAGGTGGACTTCAGTTCCAATCTCAGGTTTACCTGCCTCCAAATCCCCCATAAATCTCTTGTCTTCTCACCGTGGCAGCCTGGAGTGGTCTCCGATTGGGTTGCAGCCTGCAGTGGCTTTGGTGTCCCCTCTGAAGAGGTAAGGCCAGAGGTCAGCGCCCAGCTCCAAGGCACTGATCTATGAGGCTGAAGGAGAAGGGTGGATAATTAGACCTGTGGCTCCAGGGGAGGAGCCTGAGGAGATTCCTAGAGGAGAGTCATTTCTAGGGACTCAAAGGAGAAACAAAGAAACTCAGAAGAACATGCCTGTCCCTTAGAGAGGGCCCCAGGGAGAGGGCTGGGTGGAGGTGACAGTGCACTTACATTTTCATCTTTATGGCTCTTGGTAATTCTCACAGAGCAGTCACCTTTACTAAGGGATTTCCCTCATTTTACAGAGAAGCCATTAGAGGCCCAGAGAGAGCAAATCAGGTTTTGGGTCAGACTCTAATAGGGCCACAGACAGGCATAAACTAGTATTACTCACTGGATGACCTGGGGCTCAGCTGGAAGGGGCTCTTGCATTTGGGGGTTACATGGACACTCAGGGGTTACCCAAAGTCAGGAAAGGACACTTAGGTGACATTGGGAGAGCCCAGGGGTCAAGACAGGGACCTGATTTAGGGGCAGTATATGTGTGTGTGTGAGAGAGAGAGTATATGTATGCACATGTATGTGTGCCTACGCATGTACCTGCACACCAAGGTGGGTGAGGTATTTACTTCCCTAGTCTGGGTGGCCCAGAAGCTAGGGCAGGAGGTGAGTGCAGTGTGCACTCTGCTGTGAAAACCTGGGGACCACAGAGGCAAGGGCTGGCTCCTCCAGGGGGCACTACCAATATGCTCTTTCCAAATTTGACATTTGGAAAGAGCAGGACTGAAAAAGCTCTTTTTTCCCTCTTTTTCTGCCTCCTTTGGATTTTTTTAATGATTCTGTTTTATCTCTTTTGTTGGTTTAATAGCTTTTCCTTTGTTGTATTATTTTAGTGGTTGCTTTAGGATTTATAGTACACATCTTTAATTTAACACAGTCTATCTTCAAGTAATATTATGCCACTTCTCAGATAGTATGGGATCCTTACAGGACACTTTCATTTCCCCCATCAGTGTTTATGTTATCATTGCCATATGTTTTATTTCTACATTAATTATAAACCCCAAAATATCTTATTTAGGGGGCTTTTAAACAGTCTATTATATCCTAAAGAGATTTAGAAAAACATGACAAAAATCAATATTATGTTTGCAAAATTCATTTATGTTGTATATAACTGTAGTCTATTTTGTTGTTGATAACATTCCAATGTATGAATGAGTTTCACTCATGTTTTCTTCCAGGAGTTTTATAATTCCAGGTCTTATGTTTAAACCTTTGATCCATTTTGAGTTGATTTTTGTGTATGATATAAGATAAGGGTCCAATTTCATTCTTTAGCATGAGAATATCTAATTTTCCCACACCATTTGTTTAAGAGACTGTTTTTTTTCCTTATTGTGTATTCTTGGCACTCTTATCAAAGATAATTTGGCTGTATATGCATGAGTTTATTTCTGGGGTTTCTATTCTGTTTCATTAGTCTATATGTCTATTTTTATGCCAATACTATACTATTTTAGTTACTATAGCTTTGTAATATATTTTGAAATCAGGAAGTGTGATGCCTCCAATTTTATTTTTCTTTCTCCAGGATTACTTTGGCTATTTAGAGTCTTTTGAGGTTCTATATAAATTTTAGAATTGTTTTTCTATTTCTATAAAAAGTGTAATTGGGATTTTGATAGGAATTGTTTTGAATCTGTAGATAGATTGGGTAGTATGGGCATTTTAACAATAGCAAGTCTTCTAAACCATGAATGTGAGATGTCCTTTCATTTATTGTGTCTACTGTAATTTTTATCATTATTGATTTGTGGCTTTTGGTGTAAAAATCTTTCACCTTATTGATTAAGTTTGTTCCTAAGTACTTTATTCTTTTCAATGCTATTGTAAATGAGATTGTTTTATTAATTTCCTTTTTGCATAGTTTGTTGTTAACATACAGAAATACAACTGATTTTCATATTTAATTTTATATCCTAATTTTGAATTTGTTTTTAGTTCCCTGTTCAGTATGACTGTTGGCTGTGGGTTTGTTGTGTATGGCTTTTATAATTTGTAGGTAAGTCCCGTCTATGCCTATTTTGTTAAACGTTCTTATCATAATAGGGAGCTGAATTTGTCAAATGCTTTTCCTGCATCTATTGAGAGGATAATATTGTCTTTGTTTTTATTTCTATTTATGTGGTGAATTACATTTATAGATTTGTGTATGTTGAACCATCCTTGCATCTCTGGGATGAAGCCCACTTGGTTGTGATGGATTATTTTTTTGATATGCAGCTGAATTCAGTTTGCTAGGATTTTATTGAGAATTTTTTGCATCTATATTTATAAGTGATATGTGTCTGTAGTTTTCTTTCTTTTTTTTTTTTGTTGAGTCCTTTCCCTGGCTTTATCATCAAGGTGATCTTGGCTTCATAAAACATGTTGGGGAGAATTCCTTCCTTCTTCATGCTATGGAATAATTTCTGCAGGATAGATATCAGTTCTTCTTTGTGGGTCTTGTAAAATTTGGGTGTGAAACCATCTGATCTGGGACATTTTTCTGTTAGAAGATTTTTTATTGCTGCTTCAATTTTGATACGTCATATTGGTCTGTTTGGGAATTCTATGTCTTCCTGATTGAGCCTAGGAAGGCTGTGTGTTTCAAAGAATTTGTCCATTTCCCCCATGTTTTCAAGTTTATATACATAGAGATTTTTATAGTATTCAGAAATGACATTTTGTATTTACATGATATCAGTTGTGATTTCTCCTTTTTCATTCCTGATTGAGCTTATTAGAGTCCTTTCTTTTGAACTTCTAGTTTATCTCGTGAGAGGCCTGTCAATTTTGTTTATCTTTTTAAAGAACCAACTTTTTGTTTCATTAATCTTCTATATAGTTCTTTTGTTATTGATTTCAACTAGCTCTGCTCTGATCTTGGTTATTTCTTTTCTTCTGCTGGGTTTGCAGCAGAAGACTGGTTTGCTTTTCCTTTTCCAGTTCCTTGAGATGATTCATTAGATTGTTGATTTGTGATCTTTCTGTCTTTTGGATGTAGGCATTTATGGCTATGAACTTTCCTCTCAGGACTGCTTTAGCTGTATCCCACAGATTTTGATAACTTATGTGCCCTTTATTATTTAGTTAAAAGAATCTTTTGATTTCCATCTTAATTTCCTCCTTGACCTATCATTCAGCAATAGGTTGTTTAGTTTCCATGACTTTGTGTAGCAATGAGTGTTTCTGTTGGAATTGATTTCTAATTTTATTCCACTGTGGTCTCAGAAGATGCATGGTATAATTTCTATTTTTTAAATTTGTTGAGACATATTTTGTGGCCTAGGATGTGGTCAGTCTTAGAGAGTGTCTCATGACCTTATGAGAAGAACATTTATTCAGTGGTTTTGGGGTAGAATGTTCTATAAATGTCTGTTAGGCCCATTTATTCTAGAGTTCTGCTTACGTTCATCATTTCTTTGTTTATTTTCTCTTTGGAGGATTTGTCCTGTTCTGTCAGAGGAGTGTTAAAGTCCACATCTATTATGGTTCTGCTGTTTATCATTTTGTTTAGATCAAGTAGGAGTTGCTTTATGAATCTGGGTGCACCTGTGTTAGGTATATAATTTAGAATTGTTATGTTTTCTTGTTGAATTGTTAACTTTACCATTATATAATGACCATCTTTATCTTTCTTATTTTGTTGATTTGAAGTCTATGTTATCTGTTATGAGAACTGCTACACCAGCTTTCATTTGGTTTCCATTTGCTTGAAATATTGTTTTCCATCCCTTCACCTTGAGTCTGAATGAGTCCTTGTGGATTAGATGTGTTTCCTGGAGACAGCAGACACTTGGCTTGTATTTTTTTTTGTCATTTCAGCCAGCCTATCTCTCTTGAATTGGGAGTTCAAGCCATTCATATTTATTGAAAGAATTGATAAGTGGGTGGATTTCTGTTCTTCCTGTTGAGTAGCACTTTATTGCACTGTTTTACCTGAGCTATTATCTCTCAGCTCCAAACCTACTCTTTCATACTCAGCTTTATAATACTGGGGCTAGGACTCTGCAAACTGCATTTATCTTTTGTTAGGCAGGGATGAACCCTCGAGGATTATTAGAAAGTAGGAGGAAGGCAAAAGGAACTTTCTCTTTTCTATTTGCTTATTATTATTGTCAGTATTACTCTAATAACAAACCTTCACCCTGGAAACAGCAATTGGTTCCAGTTTACAACTTCTCTGGGATCACCCAGAACAAGCCCATTGTATCCCATTTGAGGCACCAGCACCTTCTGGGCAGCCCCCACTTCAGTGAGTGGTATGCATCCCAGCTTGTTGGGGTCTTTGCTCTAAGCTCTTAAGGTACAACACCAGCCAAGTAGCACCCCCTACTCAGAGATCTGCATCCTAGTCTACATAGCTCTTCCTCTGAGCTCCTGATGTGCCAGCAGCATACTGGCAACACATTCTTCTCAGAGGTCTGAGTTTCAGTTCTGCAGAGCCTCTTCTCCAAGCTTCTAGGTTCTGATACTCTCAACTGCTTCCTTTGTTCCCTGATCTCTAGGAATGGTAGCTACTTCCTTCCAACTTTTTTGTTATCTCAAGATTTCCTTTTTGCTTTTTTTCCTTTGCTTTTTCTTATCTCCACCTCCTATTTAACTAATTCCCTACATTAAATTCTCTGTTGAAATGCCCAGTGTAGTTTCTGTTTTCTCGACTGGACCCTGACTGATGCAAGTCACTTGGAGACTATTCATATCCTCAGACTGGTTTTCTCTTTAAGAAGATGTTAGGGCAATTTAACTGGTACTGTAAAAGTAAAACTGGGAGAGAGTGAGATAAGATCACAGTCGATCTTTTCAGTTTAATGCTTCCAGTTCTGTGAAACTTTCTCCTAACCTTTAGAGCAGTGAAGTAACAAGCAGAGCTCAGAGAGGGCTTGCTGTGCCTAGAATTTTCTTCTGTAGGCCTGCTTTTGTTCCTTGTTTATCATGCCCACTGAGCAGCTCAACTGCTGGGTATTAAACCCAGATCTACTGGGCTCTAATACTCATGCTACTTCCTTTATATTGAGCAGTCTCCTAGGTGATGGCAGAAGCAGTGAAGGTGAAAGCAAGGCCTTCAGGGACTATATAGAGAACTACAGGCCAGAGATATTTTGTTGTATTTTGAAATCATATCTGGATGTTTTGGGTGGTTATGGAAGAGAGCAGTGCCCGACCTGGAAAGGAGTAGCCACCTCAGAATGGAGAGTACTGTGACCTTCTGCATCCCTAATATTTTCCCTAGGGTTATGGTATTTCATTGAATTAAATCAAGAAATATTGAGGGGGGCGGAGCAAGATGGCGGACGAGAAACACCGCCAGATAGAGTGTCTCTG
>VBSM01001265.1:35789493-35802114 GCA_008086735.1 Cheirogaleus medius | reverse complement strand
TCTGTACCAGCCCTGGCCAGCCCCAGCCTCACCAGGATGCCCTGGGGGCTTTGATTTTCATGAGTCTTCAATATTTCTGGAGAGAGAGAGAAAAAAAGAGAATTTTATGTCATAATCTAATGAGATACACATCTTTCAATAAATCTTTGTCTGCATTTCACATAAATTCCTCAGAGTAGATTTTGGATGTTTCTACAGTAATTCTTAATGGGTCAAATGATATAAACATTTTTGAGGGTGCCAAGTAGATATCCAGTGAAGTTGTATCAATCCTTGTCACTGAGTCACTGGTACTAGTATCGAATTACTATGATTTAAAAAAATTGGATGGTTGAAAAAGTACTATCTCATTTTAATTTGCATGTTCTTTTTGTGAATTTTCTATTCATGTTCTTTGCCCATTTATCTGTTAGAAACTTACTGTTTCCCTTAGCAATTTAAATATTAAAATAATTATCTCCTTTTTTATCCATTCAAACAAGTTTTATAAATCTTGTTAGTATTTTTGTTTTATGATGTTTTAAGACTAAAAGTTTTAAATGTATAAAATTGTATCTACTGATAATTCTATTTGTGAGTTCTTTCCTTGGTTTAAAGAACTCTAAGCTTGGACAAGCCTTCCTCATTCAAAGATCAAATAAATAGTATAACATATTTTGTTCTTCCTTAAAATATGGCCTTATTTTTTATATTTAGTTTTGATCCACACAAAAGGCTGTAGCATATATCAATACTTTATTCTATTTTTTGTTGTTGTTGTTGTTTTTGAGACAGAGTCTCACTCTGTTGCCCAGGCTAGAGTGCCATGACGTCAGCTTAGCTCACAGCAACCTCAAACTCCCTCCTGGGCTCAAGCAATCCTCCTGCCTCAGCCTCCCGAGTGGCTGGCATGTGCCACCATGCCCGGCTAATTTTTTATATATATATATATTTTTTAGTTGGCCAATTAATTTCTTTATATTTTTAATAGAGACAGGGTCTCACTCTTGCTCAGGCTGGTTTCGAACTCCTGACCTTGAGCAATCCTCCCACCTCGGCCTCCCAGAGTGCTAGGATTACAGGCATGAGCCACCACACCTGGCCAGTACTTTATTCTTTTTAATAGCTGAATAATATTTCATTGTATGGAAATACCACATTTTATCTATCCATTTATTAATTGATGGATATTTGGATTGTTTCCACTTTTTGGCTATTATGAATAATGCTGCTATGCACATAAATGTACAAATTTTTGTATATGTTTTCATGTCTCTTGTGTATTTACCTAGGAGTGAAATTGCTGGGTCACATAGTGACTCTATGTTTAACCTTTTGAGGAATTTCCATACTGTTTTGTGAAGAAGTGGAACAATTTTGCATTTCCACTGGCAATGCATGATCCTTGCCAACATTTATGATCATTTATCTTTTTTATTCTAGCCATCCCAGTGATTTTGGTTTACATTTTTCTTTTTTTTTTTGAGACAGAGTCTCACTCTGCTGCCGGGGCTAGAGTGCCGTGGCGTCAGCCTAGCTCACAGCAACCTCCAACTCCTGGGCTCGAGGGATCCTTCTGCTTCAGCCTCCCGAGTAGCTGGGACTACAGGCATGCGCCACCATGCCCGGCTCATTTTTTTTTTTCTATATATATTTTAGCTGGCCAATTAGTTTATTTCTATTTATAGTAGAGACAGGGTCTCGCTCTTGCTCAGGCTGGTTTCGAACTCTTGACCTTGAGCGATCCGCCTGCCTCGGCCTCCCAGAGAGCTAGGATTACAGGCGTGAGCCACCATGCCCGGCAGTGGTTTACATTTTTCTGATGGCTAGTGATGTTCAGCATCTTTTCAAGTGCTTGTTGGCCATTTGTATACTTTATTTGGAGAAATGTCTTTTCAAATCCGTTGCACATTTTTAATTGAGTTGTAAGAGAGTAATGTACTGTTTTAATCACTATAGCTTCATAATTTATTTTGTTTTCAAATAAAACTTACCTCCACAAGTACTTTTGTTTAAAAAACTTTTTTTGTTATTCTCAAGTTTTATTTTTCCAACCTTTAGAGTCATTTTGCCAATTTAAAAAATGATTCCATTGTAATTTAAAAAATTGGGATTTCATTAAACTGAGGAAGTAATCTGTGGAGGATCGACATCTTGACAATATTCTGTCTTTCTATGTTTTCAAGTCTTGTTTTATATCCCTTCCTACTGGTCTGTGCTGCCCAAGGTCCCTGCTCTGGAGCTAGAGACTCAACACAGATGGGGGAATTCAGACCTTGTGCCCCAAGCCCAGCATGCAGCCTCCCCCAGGGCGGTTCTGCCCAAACTGGCTCAGGGTATGGACTGCAGGATCCTCATCAATCCAGCAGGTAGGTTCTAAATGTCAGTAACCAGGAGCCAAGAGTTCCAAGGAAGTGAAACTTTTATTGAGCACCTATTATGTGGGGAGTTTTGAAGGACCAGTGGTGCTTCTATGACATTTATGGGAGAAGGGGGAGCTGGAAGCAGGAGAATGAGGCTGTGGGAGGGCCTGTTGAAGCGAGGATATTATCATCCCATTTAGAGGCACAGCATCTAGGGTTAGAGATTTTAGGCAACTTGTCCAAGGTCACACAGTAGATCTGGGGCAATGCTGGGATGGGTCATTTGACCTGAATCTCGGTGTGTCCACTCACCCCTTGTGTCGTCTCTGCTCTGGGCCCAGGGGAGAAACAGATGGGGTTCAGGGATGGCTCCTTGGAGGAGGAGAGTTTGGGCCAGGCCCGGACAGTCCGGAAGCAGCCACAGGCAGA
This sequence comes from Cheirogaleus medius, assembly GCA_008086735.1. NCBI lineage: Eukaryota > Metazoa > Chordata > Mammalia > Primates > Cheirogaleidae > Cheirogaleus > Cheirogaleus medius. The sequence continues at coordinate 35,799,343 of VBSM01001265.1, read as the reverse complement.
GAGGGTGAGGGCCTGTGGTGGGGGAGGCTGAGCTCAACACGAGGCACAGGGCCTGTGGTGCCATAGATGTGGGGCTGTCAGGCTGGTCCCAAAGCCTGGGGTGTGAGGAGGGCAGAAGCCAAACAAGATGTGGGGTTTGGAGCCCAGAAGGCCCTCCCAAGGGCTGGGCATGCTCCAGCCTTGCTGGCCGAGGTGTCAGCAAGAGGCCCAGCTCTGGGCACTGGGCTCTCTCCAAACCCTGTCACCCCCGGAGCCCAGGCGCAGGGTTTGCCAAGAGGAGGGACTTCCTCACACTGGGTGGAGCACACCTCAGGTGACCCCTCCGTGGGCTCGAATCTCCCCTACTCCCTGGGCCCTGGCACATGTTCTCTCTGGGCTCCGTGCACCCCTCCACTTTGCCCTGGACTCTCCTGTGGGCGGCAGATGCACAGCAAAGGCGGCCTCCACCTGCGGGACCTGCCACTGTCCCCGGCTCACACCGGGCCAACCGGAGCCCTGAGAATTGTTTGACTGCTCTTCCCAAGGCTCTGTATTAGTTTCCTTGGCCTGTGAGAACAGACTGCCACAAACTGGGTGCTTAGGACAACAGAAATTTACCCTTCCCCCGCTCTGGTGGCTGGAAGTCCAAAATTAAGTAGCCGTGGGGCAAGGCTCGAGGGGAGAATCCGCTCGTCACCTCTCCCAGCTCCAGGCATCCCTCGGCTTGTGCTGCATAATTTCAGTCTCTGCCACCATCTTCATGTGGCCTTCTTTTCTTTCTGTCAAAAGGACATTTTTCATTGGATTTAGGGTCCATCTGGGTAATCCAGGATGATCTCACCTGAAGATCCTTAATTCCACAGGCAAGGACCCATTTCCTAATTAAGGTCACATTCAAGGCTCCGGGGGTTGGGACCTGACATATCTTTGTGGGGGCCACCATTCAGCACTACAGCCCCCTGTGTGGATGAGTGAGAGAGGGAGGGACAAGGAGCGTGCCCTTGGCCTGGGCTGGCTTGGGGGCAGGGGGATGTAGTAGGGGTGTGGGTGTGTGTGTGTGACAGTCATGATGCAGGAAGCAAGGGTTCTGCTCTCAGCACTCCCGTCTGATCTGGTCATAAAGTCCTTGACTCCAGGGGGCAGCTCTGAAGGGTAGGAGCTCAGCCCTGCTGGTGGGCAGGGCTAAGCCAGAAAGGCTTCCTGGGGGAGGTGAGCTTCAGGCCTTGCCTTGGGAAAGAGAGAGCAGTCAAGGGGTGCAGAGTGAGCATGCAGGCGGAGGAGATGCCACTCGGGTCTTTAGCACACTGAGAGATCCCAGCTGTGCCCCTTGTCAAGTCCGGGGCTTTCCTAAGTGGAAATGAGCCTCCCCCCAGCCTGGGAGACCCTCCTGCTGGGGCAGTGCCCAGTGACAGGGTAAGGTGTTGTGGCTGCAGAGCAGAGAGGGGAGGCCTCACCAGGACTCCATGCCAGGACAACTGGGGAGGGGCGGCACGAGGTGGGCACAGGCATGCCAAGGGCAACGTGGCTGCCTCTCTCTCTCTCTCTTTCTTTTTGATAGGGTCTTGCTCTGTTACCTAGGCTGGAGTGCAGTGGTACAGTCATAGCTCACTTCAGGGTTCCTGGGCTCAAGTGATCCTCCTGCCTCAGCCTCCCGAGTGGCTGGGACTACAGGTTCATGCCACCACACCCAGCCAATTTATCATATTTCTTGTAGAGACAGGGTCTTGCTATGTTGCCCAGGCTGGTCTTGAACTCCTGGCCTCAAGCGATCCTCTTGCCTTAGCCTCCCAAAGTGCTGGGATTACAGGTGTGAGCCACCGCACCTGGCAAATTTCTTTTCTTTATAAATTATCCAGTCTTAGGTATTGTTATAGCAGCACAAAATAGCCTAAGACACCTTCCACGAGGCTGGCAAGTGGGTCCCCTGCCCCAGTGAGGGGGCTTCCCTTTTTCAGTGGGGCAGCTCTCAAACCTTTTCCCATACAGGGAAGGGACAGAAGCCTTTGGACAAGCTTCAGGGACTCAGCCCTGCTTGGGTTAGAGGAAGGGGCCTGACTAGAGGTCTTTTAGTTGGAGGTGCGGAGCAGAGCTTGGCCGGCCCCTGACACTGACTCCAGCCAGCGTGCTTCCCCGCACCAGGCACCTCCTCCTCCTTAGCAGATTTAACTGTGGGTCCATTCTTTGAGCCCAAAGGGAAGAAACGTCAGGGACCTGAGGAAGATGAGGCTCCAACTGCCTTATTCCAAAGGGCCTGCCTGATTAGCCTGAGCTTGGGGTCTGACTTTGAAAAGTCCTGGGCATGAGGCCCCTGTTATTATTTGTGAATGGTGGGCTTCAGCCTGCTCCAGTCTCCCTCAGTTGGCCCCTCCCCTGGCTGGCCAGGGGCTACAGGGAAGGAATAGCCCATTTAAGCAGCTCCTGCCATGGCCAGGTCCTGCATTTGGGGATGTTACATGCCATAACTCATTTAAACCTCAAAACTCCTTGCAAGGTAGTAATCATCAAACCCATTTTACAGATGAGAAACTGAGGCCCAGAGAAGTTGCACTTGGCCAAGGCAGAGTTGGAGCTTGACATCAAGTCTGGGCCTGGTCCCTAAACTCTCCTATAAGATGCTTGGCCTGGGCACAGGCTGGTGGCAGCCCTGCCCCCTGCAGGAATGGGAAATGGGACGAGATCCTCTCCACAGAGTCCATGTGGGCAGGGATCAGGCTGCATGAATGCATGGTTGAATTACAGCACTTACTCTGCTGTTTAATTTTTACGAGATAGAGAAGCCTTACTGAGAATCCACTGTCCTGACAGTCTGGAGGCCTGGGTGCCAGGCCCGCCCCCCAGAGCCTTGCTGTGTGCCCTAGGGCAGGGCCCACCCGCATGGGTCTCACATACATACAGAAGGGGTGGGAACTATTCATTCAGATGCCCTCAGGACTAACATCCTAACCCTAAGAAACTAGGCTGCAGACCCAAAGACCTCAGGCTGTGGGCATTGGAAAAAGTGGCGAGAAGCATGACATGGCATGATGTGTATGTGTTGTGTGGGAAGAGCAGGTGAGAGGCCACCTGGGATTGGCACCTGATGGACACTGAAGCGACCTCAGCTGTATAATCCTAGCTTCTCCCCAACCCATAAACAAATTATTTGGCTCTGGGGGCTCTCTGGCCTCTGAGAGAAGCTTTTGGAATTTCCTACCCGTATGTGGGCTGGGGGTCTTGCCCAGGGGCCCTCTGGCATCTCCTGGCTGTGGGACTGGCCTTGCCCAGAAGCTGGAGGCCTGGCCAGGCGCAGCCTGCACTTCCCAGAGAAACCACAAGGTGGCACCCAAGCGCCACACCGGGCCAGGGCCGCCTGGGCTCACGCTTGTGCTGGAGGGACTGTGCCCGGGGAAGGTGTAGTCTATACCTGGCAAGGCTAGTTAGCTTGAGGCACCTTATCTTCAGAAATCCCTGATACACGCCCTGCACCCCACACAAGATGGCCTGTTGGGCCATGCTGGTGTCAGGGCCTGGCGTTAGGGGATCTGGGATTTAGTTTTGTCTCTGTGTGGTCCTGGCAAGTTCCTCTCTTTGAACCTCAGAGTGCTCTTCTGAAAAATGGGCATAATAATGGCACTAACCTCATCTTCGTTCAATCATTCATGCATTCAACACATGTTTATTGAGCACCTACTACACTGGGTGTGGTATACAGCTGTGAACAGGCAAAGCCTCACAGGGGTGTTCTGAAGATTAAATGAAGTAATGTCTATAACTTATTTAGCACAGTTACTAACATACATTATGGACTTTATAAATATTAGCAAAAACTTGATCTCTAATCCTTGCACCAACTCTGTGTGGTTGGTCCTGTTATGATCCCCTTTTATGGAGGAGGAAATAGGTAGAGGCGTTACCCATGGCCACACAGCCAGGAAGTAGCAGAGCTGGGACTTGAATCTGACTCTGGACACCATGGCTGCTGGTCCCACATTTAACTTGGGAGTGTGTGTGGCTCCTCTGGGCTCCCTCCAGTATTCCTCAGGGGCCCTTGGACCAAGCTGGGTCACTTCCTCAGACCTTCCCCATCCAGATCCTCAGTCCCCTTTTCCCCCAGGGTCTCTGACTCCTCCTGCAAGTGTGGTCTTGGCAGGGACCCGATGGGAAAGTCAGTGGTCACCAAGAGGCCACCAGTGATTCAGGGGCCCTAAGGAGGTCCCAGGCCCTTCTGCTACCACCTGGGGGCAAGGCCTGCCTGGGAATGGAGGCCAGAGCCACCCAGCCCCAGCCCCATCGTGAACATTGGTCACACTCAGCTGGAACTACTGAGCTCAGACCTTTCCTAAGGATCTGTGAGGGGGGAGGGGCAGAACACCTGAGAATCCTCCCTCAGAGAAATTGACTGGAAGGGAGCCGTGGGATATGTCTTGAAGTCGTGTTTTCTAGCAAGCTCTCTGTTTCTGCTTAGATGGTGGGTTTATTTGGGAGAGAAGGAAGCAGCAGAGAGAGGGTCCCTGGAGCTTACAGGTTGTACCTCTGAGCAGGGAGAGGCAGGGAGGGGTCTGCCAGCCCCCCCCCCTCTGGTTGTCCCCTGGGCCTGTGATTCCCTGTCTGGTGTATTCTGAGTATCTCCTGCTAACCCGCTGCCGTGAGCTCCATGGGAGGATACACATGGCCGCGCACACGGCTGGGGTGTCGAGCCCAGCGAGTGTCAGTGACCTGCGGGGTGAAACAGTGAGGTGGCAGGGCAGGGGACAGTTTGCCTGCTCCTGCTGAGGTGTTCAAGTGTGGGATTCTCCCCGGGCCTGGCTTCCGATCAGCTGGGCTCCTCGGGCACTGAGGTTTGAGGCTCAGCTTCTTCACCTGCGTAGCAGTGAGAGATTCCGCTCTGAGGCTCTAAAGTCGCAGGTCGCGCTCACCTATGTTACCACACTCAGTTCTCACGATAGCCCTGCGAGGCCGGCCGAGCTCTGAGGGAGTAGGTGACGTCTCAGACAGATGGTCCCCTGCCCCCAGCATCAGCCACGCTGCTGCGTTTATTTCGTCTCATCCTCCCACCAGACTCCAAGCTCCGCTGGGCAGGGAGAGCATCTAACCGACTTGACATTCCAGAGCCTGGCACAGAACCTGCCGCGGATTCAGAGAGCAAAAATACTTTTAGAATTGCTGGCTCCAAATTCCGTGCTTTGTTTATTCCATCCAGACATTAAGTAGTGTTAACTACAGTCATTTAATGAATGTTTCCTCTGGGCCAGGCTTATGGTAGGTAGTCTATATACACAATCTCATGAAACAGATATGATTAATAGCCCCAATTTACAGATGAAGAAGCAAAGACTCGGAAGAATGAAATAAATAACTTGCATAAGTTCACACAGCTAGTTAAGTGGCAGAGCAGGGATTTGAGCCCAAATGTGTCTCACTTCCAAGCTAGTGTTCTCTACAGGGAGAGGTTGCACGAGGTGGGCAAGCACAATGTCTCGGTCTCAGTTTATTTATCTGTGAAACAGGGATAATAGTTACCACCCCACGGGGCTTCTCAGGTGAGTACATGGGCTGATACTCATAAGACCTTTAGCTCTGAAATAGCAGCCATTTGTCCCTGTCACCATCTTTACATCACCCTCCCTCCCTCCTGAGGCTGCATGAGGAGGAAATGGGCTCAGGTGGGTGCTTGGGCCCATCGTCATGTGATGACCAGACATCGCTGCCCCTGTAGGGATGTAGCACTTGGCCCTGGGCATGTCCAGGCCCCAACAAGTGTCGCAGGATGGGGCGGGGGAGTGGAGGATAGAGCTGGGGTGCACCCTGCCAGGTAGGGGGCATCCTTGAGGCTCTGGGTAGCCCAGCAGTGCCTCACACCACCAGGCTGCAGCTGAGGGCTATGCCAGCCCCAGCGGTGACAGCAGCGTATCCATGTTGCACCTGGGCTTGGGCAACCTGGAGAAACCTCTGTGCCCCTCAGGGCTGGGGAAAGTTTGGGCCACTGCGGAGAAAGTTGTGGGCCGCGGGGGAGAAAGTTGTGGCTGCTCAAACTTTTCTCAGTCTGAGCTCATCGCTCTCTGTCCCTGAGGCCAGCTGAGTGATTGCCGCCAATTAGGCCATAATGAACTGGACCTTGGTGGCCTGCGAGGCTCCTGGGGGGACGGGGCTCAGCAGGACGCCTGGGGCCCAATTACAGCAGCCAGGGCCTGACGGACGCTGGGTCCAGCTGCGGCCTGAGCCCTGAGGAGATCTGCCCGCCCCAGGTGCCACTTTGCTCGCCTGGCCAAACTTTTAATGAGTGGAAATGGCTACTTTCTCGCTTGCTGGTTGCCCAGGGATGCCACCTGGGTCCTGCCTGCTCCCTCCTTAAAGAGCCAGAGCAATTTCTAGAGTATGGCTTGCTGCGGTGTAAAATGATCAGTCAATCAAGAGCAGGCCATGTGGGGTCTAGACGCTGACCCACTGTGTGACCTGGGACCGAGCCCCAGGCCTCTCCAGGCTCCAGTTCTCAGGGATTCATGCCACAAGCTTGCTGTGAGGCTCAGAGGAAATAACACAAACTGTAAAGTGCTGGTTACTTTTGAACTATCATTATTGTCCTTGAACAATCATATTGTCCTTAATATTATATTACATTAACCTGGTCAGGACCCTGACTCTGACCCTCACTCCTAGCTGAAGTAGAGCCACCTCTGACCTGGGTGCTCAGAGGCAGCAGGGGGGCCCTCCCTGCTCTGCCCCAGGCTGGGCCCGCCAAGCGCCCATGCTCTTTCTAGGTCTCTCTTGCCCAACTTCCTTTCCCTCTCTCCTGCTCTGTTCCCTAGGCCTGCAGACGGGCACCCCCGAGAGTGTAAGAGCCCTGGCATTATCAAGTTCAACCCTTACGGCACAGATGGGTTCTTCCCGGGGAGAAGCAGGGCCTGAGCTGGAACTCCTGCCTTCTCTGGGGCTTAGTTATGATGGCCTTTGTGTGTAAGTGGCGCTTTAGTGTCTCTGGCCTTCCTTTTTTTGTTTTTTGAGACAGAGTCTCACTGTTGCCCGGGCTAGAGTGAGTGCCGTGGCGTCAGCCTAGCTCACAGCAACCTCAAACTCCTGCGCTCAAGCCATCCTCCTGCCTCAGCCTCCCGAGTAGCTGGGGTCTCTGGCCTTCTGCACAGCCCTGTGAGGGGAGGCTGGCAGGCGTCCATCTGTCCACTCACTTCTTGTGGCTGAGATCGCAGACTCCAAAGCCAGACTGACCGGGTGCACATCCTGTCCCCACTATTTACCAGGCACATCTCTGTGCCTCAGTTTCCTCAAATGGGAAAACACTAGTACTCATGTCATATGATTATTGTATTAAATGGGTTAGAATCCACGTAAAATGTTTGGAACTGGGCGTAGTGCTGGCTCTCAGTAATTCATACCAGCTATCTTTCTGATTATTATGATTCAGTCATTCAATCAGGACATTTGTTGAGCTCCTATTATGGGCTGAGCTTGGTGGTGCTAGGACCTGGGGGTATTGCAGTGAATGTGGGGGAGACTCACACATAAAGTCATAATTCCAAGACCAAGGCTGTGGCAGGCTGAGGTGGGGATAAGCCACCGGACACAGCAGAGGGGCCTTGATCCCACCTGAGGGTGAGGGAGGCACAGCCAGGGAGGGCTTCCCAGAGGAGTGGAAGTGGGGGGTGGGCACTGGGCCATGGTTTACTGAGCGCTCAAGATGGGCGGGGCCCTGTGCTAAGCGCTCTGTGTCTGCTATGTCAGCCCATCCTCACAGACCTGCGAGGGAGGTGATGGTCTCTTTATGCTGAAGACAAACTGACAGTTAAGTTACTGGACTAAGGTCACCCAGCCAGAAACTGTGGGGCCAGGGTCCAATCCAGGGCTGTCCAACCCCAAATCTTCTCCCCTTCCTGCTCCCATGAGGGTGTTTGTGGTGGTAGGAATGATGGACAGACGGGGATCCTAGGCAGAGGAGAGACACTCTCACAGGAGATTCTGGCTTTGCTGCTGCGGGCCCAGACTCGGGGTCCCCACTTGCGCCCATGGCATTGAGCCGGCACCACCGTGGTTACCAGCATAGACCCTACCCTGGCTGCCAGGGTTCCAACCCTCTTATTTATCAGTGTGATCTAGAGCAAGTCAATTGCTCTGTGCCTCAGTTTCCTCCTTAGTAAAATGGGAATAATGACAAGAGCAAACACATATAGTACTTTCTTCTAAGGATTTCACATCTATTACTCATTTATTCTCAGATCTCATGTCTTTTTTTTTCCAGTGGGGATAATATCTGGGTGGTTTTAAGGAATAAACTAGTTAATACACACGAAGCACTGGGAACAGTGCTTGGCACGTAGGAAATGCTCAGTAAACGCCAGTTATTATTATTATTCACCGCCACAGAGTAGAGTCCCAGAAAGCCAAGGGCAGAATTCCTAAAAATAATGAAGATGATGATAACAATAGCAATAATAAAACATGCCCTCAGACTCTACAGTACTTTTCAGCGTACAAGGACTTCCATATCCACTCTTTCCTGTGAGCCCGAGGAGGCGAGCGTGTCCCCTCTGCCCGCGGGCCCCCCGGGGAGGCGTCTGCGCCCAGCTCGCGGGGCCTGGGCTGGCGCGCGCGGCGGGGAGGGGAGCGGGACACCCGCCCTCTGCGGCGCTGGGAGCCCGCGCGCCAGGTCGCCGCGGCCGCGCTCCCGCGGGGCTCGTTAGCTCCGCCCGTCGGCCGCCGCCGGCACGGCCCCGGGGAGCCCGGCGACCTCGCGCACAGCCGATCCGCCCGCGCTGACGAGGCCCGGGGGAGGCGCGCGGCCGCGGGGACAGCCGGCGCGAGGCGCGCCAGGGATCTCGCAGACATCGCGGCCGCGCGGGGGCGCCCGAGTCCACGGAATGAGCCGCGCGGGGCGGACGGCAGGAGCGCAGCGCCGCGGCTCCCGGCCCCAGCCCGGCCCGTTGCCCGGGCCAGAGGGGCACTCGGGAGGCGCCACCGAGGCAGGCGCGTGTTGACCTGCCGAGTTAGCGGGCAGGGAGCCAGCATGGGGGTTCCGCGGGGCAGAGGGCCGCCCTTCCAGAGGCCTGATTCTTGCTCACTCAGCTATTTTCACAGCAAGGCCGAAAGCTTGACGCGGTGCTCCCAGGCTGGTAGAGCTGTAGGAGATCTTGGGCGTTCAGATTTTTGGATGCTTCATTTTTATTTTTCAACTATATTATCTGGCAACAGTGACCGATTCCTGTTCTAGCCTTCTTAAACCCAGCTATTTTTTCTCCCCTTACCAAAAATAACAAAACAAAACAAAACCAACCCGGGATGTCTAAGCACCGTCTCAAAGTCTGCACTTGTTAGCCACATCAGTGAAAGTACGCAGCGGGGGCCTCAGGATGTGCATTAACTCTCTGAATAGCCGCACTTTGCTGGGAAACGGAGCCTCTCGGCTTCTGGGCCAGCCAGGCACCCAACTCAACTCTTGTTGTGAGGCTCATGTGAACTCGTGGCCATGAAAGTGAAAAGCAAGACAGAAATACAAAGAAGGGAGAAACACATGGTTAAGGCCAAGGCTGGAGTGTGGTTAACGTGTGGGTCATGGGGAGGTTGGGTGGCTCACACTATAGTGCTTTGTCCTGGGAGCCCCTTCTGTGGGAGACAGGTGGTGGGATGTCAGGAAGAGTTCTAGGTGGGAAGGGCAGGCTTGATATTTAGGCTGTGTGCCAGGTACCAGTTACTAAAATATTGCACCATTAGGTACCATTTGGAAATGGCTGAGGCCTCAGTCTCCCTGAATGCCCCCAGCCACACTGGCCCCTGGACCCCTGGGTGGGTGCCATCAGGGTTGGGGCCCTGGTGTTCACTGGCCTATGTACCATCAGCCTGCCAGAGTCCCTAGGCTCTGACCCAGTCTCTGTGTGTCCTCTTTTTT
>VBSM01001265.1:35706045-35717158 GCA_008086735.1 Cheirogaleus medius | reverse complement strand
ATAAGTCATTTCTTCCCTCTGATTTCACAAGAACTTCAATTATCAGAGCACCTAGCTCAGGAATCAGAGGATGTTAGTTACCTGACAATGTTCTCCCAAATGAGCTTAAACTTTCTCAGATTTGAGAGCTGTCTTTTTCCTTGTATTTTTCCAGACCTCATCACACTAAGGCACAGTGTAACTTCTCAAAATGTTGAACAAAAGAATCAAATGACAAATATTGGGTGGGTGTGAGGTATAGGGGCAGAGTAGCCATGAATAAGCCCCTTTAAGGCCTTGGGTATTTTCAGTAATCAGGCTCTGGGGCCAGGTATAACTTTTTCTGGAAGGACTTAGGGCTCCTTGGAAGACTGAGAGCTAAAAAGGGTCCTCATACCCAGGGTCTCCTCATTCTTCCTTTCCAGACAGCATTTTGCATTCTACTGGGCCGGCCCATATTTGTGACTGTGGTTCAGTGTTGTGCTGGTAACCCAGCTCAAATGCACACACAAAGATCAATCAACCAAAGTCCTGATTTGTAATAATTGCCAATTTTGGCAGTGTATACACTACAATCACGATCATTTTGAAGGTACCTACGTGACATCACTCAATGTGGAATTTGAAAGGAATGTGCACAAATGAGCCAGTGCCAGAGTCTCCCCCTCACAACTCCTGTAGACTCTCCGGCTTAGTCTACTCAACTCCAGACACTAGCCCTAGTATTCTGGCCACCTACTTTAGGTCCTACATCATTTGGTCTTGATAGGGCCATTCTGCCTGAAATTTCACTCCCAGTGAGAAAAAAAATCACTCACCTGCTTTATATGTGGTTCTCATGAGTGATTTTAAGGTTGTCAGAGTGATGGGTGCCAGGAAACTGAGATTTTATATATTTGCCCGAAATCCTCCAGGGCAGCTATTACCTCAGGGAGCCCAGATGTAGAGCTGTTTTTTCAACAGCACCTCTTGAATTCTATAGATGTTGGTCAAGTCACTATGGCTTTCTAAATTGCGTCATTCACCTGTCCTCTAAATATCTTCCATCCCTTCATTAGGCTTGCTCATGTACTTATTTCTAATAAATAATTGTTAGCATTACTACACCAATTATTCCTGTTTCCATTTTACAACATTTGGTAAATATTAATTTGATTTTCAATGGGCACAATTTATAAATTATCATATTAATTGTTTTAAAAACATAGTATAAGAAAAATATTCCTTTGTAATTTAGATAAACCTGAGTTAAATTTGTAACATTTCATGTCATTCAAATGCTCGAATTTGTAATGATAATATTTTAAATATTAATATTTACATGAGAATACATGAATGTCTTCTTAAAAGTCCTTGCCCCTTGTGTGAGTCAAGATCAGATATGAAAAATATTCTGTACCCTTTTGTCCTTTGGCTATCCAATGATATACATTTAATTTTCATTTATCTTATTCAGTAAAGCTCCTCTTGCTGGTAAACTTATCTCTTTCTTTATATATTATTATATTTTCATATTTTTATTTAAGTAGTCCATATAAGCCCATTTATACATATGTGTAAAGGAGAAACAGTTTTACGTTTAAGAAATATCTTTTTGTGTGTCATAGGGTGTTCATCAGTGCCTGGGACTTGTTTAGTGTTAATAATTGTCATTGGGTGTAATTCACCTTTTGGGGCTTCTGACCCTGTCTGGTCATGTTGGAGCACTGTGAGCCATGGCTAGTGAACTGCTTTTGTAAAGCTCTTTTAGAGTACTCTGTTGGATTGTTACTTTGACCCACCAAGTGAGCTTAGTTCAGGGCTACAGAGAAGGCAGGTCTGTCTTGGGACTGAAGAGTTTTTGTAAACATTTGCTAGCACTCCATGAGACCCTCTGGCATAGCTGGTGAAATGCCCACATCGGTTAGCTTTCTCTGAGATCCTTTTGCTATACCCACAAATTCCTCTGGCTCCTGGAAATAATTAGCACTCCCCAAGAGTGCTCTGCAGGACTCTCAGGCATTTTCTGTGCCAGAGCTGCATTGTGTTCAACTAACCACCCTACTTGCTGGGCCATGTCTCCTTCTCTAACCACACTCAGAACTTATGCTTTAATAAATTTTAGATATTTTATGTTTTGTTTTGGTGTTACAATGAAATTGTTTACAATTTTATTTTGAATCCTTTGCTGCTAGCATATAAAATATAATTTATTTTTGTATTTTAAGCCTGTATTCCATGAGCGAGCTAATTCCATTTATTAATCCTGTGTTGTATGGAGTCTTAACATTTTTTACATACCCAACTATGTCATCTGTTTACATCTTCCTTTCCAACATGAATATTGTTTATTTAGGTGGCTTTTAAAAAACAATTTACTTATGCATTCACCTACGGAAGGACATCTTGGTTGTTCCCAAGTTTTGGTAATTATTAACAAAACTGCTAGAAATATCTGTGTGCAGGTTTTTGTGTGGGCATACATTTTAATCTCATTTGGGTAAGTACCAAGGAGCACAATTGCTGGATTATAAGGTAAGAGAGAATATTTAATTTTGCCTGGGTTGATTCCTCATCTTTGCAAGTGTGCTGCACTAAACATTGGGGTGCAGGTATCTTTTTGATAAAAAGACTTCTTTTCTTCTGGGTATATACCCAGTAGTAGGATTGCTGGATCAAATTGCTGGATCAAATCAGTAGGTTTACTTTTATTTTTTTAAAAAATTGCCAAGCTGTCTTCCTAGGTGTCTGTACTATATTGCATTCCCACCAGCAATGAATGAGAGTTCCTGTTGCACCACATCCTTCCCAGCATTTAGTGTTGTCAATGATCTTTAACCATTCTAATAGGTATGTAGTGGTATCTCATTTTAATTTCCAATTCCTCAATCACATATGTTGAGCGTATGTTCATATGCTTATTTGACACCTGTGTATCTTCTCTGATGAGGTATTTGTTCAGACCTTTGTCTATTTTTTAATTGGGTTATTCATTTTCTTACTGTTGAGTTTTAAGAGTTCTCTGTATATTTTGGATAACAGTTCTTTATCAGGTATATCTTTGCAAATATTTGTTGTTAGTTTGTGGTTTTTCTTTTCATTCTCTTGATAGTTAATGTTATAGAGCAGAAGTTTTGAATTTTAGTTAAGTCCAGTTTATCAATAATTTCTTTCATGAATTATGCCTTTGGTGTTTACTGAAAAAGTTGTCACCTCAGCCAAGGCCATCTAGATTTTTCCTGTTATCTTCTAGGAGTTTTATAGTTTTGCATTTTATATTTAGGTCTATGATCTATTTTAAGTTGATTTTTGTGAAGTATAGAGTACTATGTCTACATTAGTTTTTTAATATCAAAATGGACAGGGGTACAAATGTTTTGCTTACATGGGTCTCTTTTGTAATGATTGAATCAGGACTATATAGTGTGCTCATCACCCAGATAGTGTTGACTGTACCTGTTAGGAAGGTTTTCAGCCATTCTCTCCTCCCCCCTTTCTCCCTGGTTGATTTTCAGTTAGTTTTGCTTCTCTTTGTGTACATGGGTGCTCATTATTTAGTTCCAATTTAATAGCGCTGTTTATTTTTCCATTCTTGAAATCCTTCATTTAGTACAATGGCCTCCAGTTCCATCCAAATTGTTGCAAAAGGCATTAATTTATCCTTTTGTATGGCTGAGTAGCATTCTATACATGAGTAGTATACATATGCCACATTTTGTTAATTGACTCATGAATTGATGGGCATTTAGCTTGATTCCATATCTTTGCAATTGTGCATTATGCTGTAATAAACAGTCTAGTGCAGGTGTCTTTTTGATGAGAAGCCTTGTTTTCCTTTGAGTAAATACTCAGTAGTGGAATTGCTGGATCGAATGGTAGGTCTACTTTTAGTTTTGTGAGGAATCTCCGTATGGTTTTCCATAGAGGTTGTACTAATTTGCAGTCCCATCAACAGCGTATAAGTGAATCTTTTTCTCTGCCTCCACGCCAGCATCTGCTGTTTCTTGGACATTTTAATAAAAGGCATTTTAACTGTGGTAAGGTGATAGCTCATTGTAGTTTTATTTTTCATTTCCCTGATAGTGATGTTGAGCATTTTTTCATATGTTTATTGGCCATTTGTCTATCTTCTTTTGGAAAGCTTCTTTTCAGGTCTTCTGCCACTTTTTAATGGGGTTGTTTCCTTTTTTCTTACTTATTTGCTTGAGTTCTTTGTAGATTTTGGTTATTAGTTCTGTATCAGATGTATAGCTTGGAAATATTTTCTTCCATTCTGTAGGTTATCTATTGGATCTGCTGATTATTTCCTTAGCTGTGCAGAAGCTTTTTAATTAAATGAAATCCCATGTATTTATTTTTGTTGTTGCTGTAATTGCCATTGGGCTCTTAGTCATAAATTATTTGCCTAGACCCATGTCTAGAAGAGTTTTCCGTACATTTTCTTCTAGAATTCTTATGGTTTCATGGCTTATATTTAAGTCTTTATCCATCTTGAATTAATTTTTGTGAGTGGTGAGAGATAGGGGTCTTGTTTCATTCTTCTGCATGTGGCTCTCCAATTTCCCCAGTACCATTTATTGAATAGGGCTTCTTTCTCCCAGTGTATGTTGTTGCCTGCTTTGTCAAAAATCAATTTGCTGTAGTTAGATGGTTTTATGTCTGGGTTCTCTATTCTGTTCCATTGATCTATTTCTCTGTTTTTTTTTTTTTTTACCTATACCATGCTGTTTTGGGTATTATAGCCTTATGGTATAGTTTAAGTCTCAAAATGTGACGCCTCCAGTTCATTCTTTTTGCTTAGGATTGCTTTGGCTACTGGAGCTCTTTTCTGGTTCCAAATGAAGAATAGAATTATTTTTCTAGATCTCTGAAATATGACATTAGTGTTTTGATGGGGATTGCAGTTAATCGGTAAATTCGTTTGTGTAGTATGGACATTTTAACAATGTTGATTCTACCAATCCATGAGCATGATATGTTTTTTCATTTGTTTGTGTCATCTTTTATTTCTTTCCTCAGCATTTTGCAGTTCTTTTTGTATAGATATTTCACCTCCTTGGTTAAGTATAGCCCGAGGTATTTTATTTTTTTTATAGTGATTTTGAATAGTACAGATTCTTTGACTCTTAGTTTGACTGTTATTTTTGTACAGAAATGCTACTGTACATTGATTTTGTAACCCGAGACTTTGCTGAATTTATTTATCAATTCCAGAAGTCTCTTGGTGGACTCTTTGGGGTTTTCTTGATATAAGATCATATTGTCAGCGAAAAGCAATCGTTTGACCTCCTCTTTCCTGATTTGGATCCTCTTTATTTGTTTCTCTTGCCTCATTGCTCTGGCTAGGAATCCCAGCACTATATTGAATAGAAGTGGTTACAGTGGGGCTCTTGTCTTGTTCCAGTTCTTAGAGGGACTGCTTTCAACTTTTCCCCATTCAGTATGATGCTGTCTGTGGGTTTTTCATGTATGGCCCCATAATTTTTAGATATGTTCCTTCTATTCCTTGTTTGTTGAGGGTTTTTATCATGTCTTTTGGTTCTGTAATATCTATAATATTCAGTTCCAAATTTTTTTCCAGATCCTAATTGTCTGGAT
Source organism: Cheirogaleus medius (assembly GCA_008086735.1). Lineage (NCBI taxonomy): Eukaryota > Metazoa > Chordata > Mammalia > Primates > Cheirogaleidae > Cheirogaleus > Cheirogaleus medius. The sequence continues at coordinate 35,711,602 of VBSM01001265.1, read as the reverse complement.
ACATTCTTCATACTTTCAAGTGCCTTCAGCATATTTTTGTACTTTTAAGTTTTTACTTTTAAAAATCTATAATCCTTCTTTGATAACTGTGATTACTGTGACATTTGCTATTCTCCTTTTCTTTCAGTTTTTGTCTTGATCACTTGCCCTAAAGATTTTCCTTTTTATGTCCAGTAGGTTTTTATTTTATGCTTTATATTCTAATAAGAAACCTACAGAGGCTGTAGGTAATGTTATTTTATCATAAATATTGTCCCTATTTTATGTTATCCAGATTAGAAGATCAGATAATCACTTTTCTCCAAATAGGCGAGGGGCTGAGGTGAGTCAAGTTTCAGTTTTAGCCAAATCAGTCTTTGTCTAATATGCTCTTATGCTTAGAGAATAAACCTTCACAGATTTTGATTCAGACCCTTGAAGGTCTTTTTCTCCTCAGTCTATAAAATGTGAAGTACATTAAATATGAAATAATTTGTTATATTATGGAAAACACTTAAATTGTTATAATTTGCAGATAGTAAACATTAGTTAAAATGTCTCAAATATAATGATTCACTTGTTAGAAATCTGTGCAAATATAATAGACTATAAGATTTTGCACACAGCTTGATTTCAAATATGTAAGAAGTTCAAGAAAGGGATACACAGAATTATAGCATAAACACAAGAGTCATAAATGGAACTTCTTTATGAATCTAAATATTTTTCAAATAGTCTATAATAAGCATTTTGTACTTTTGCTTCTTAAAGTGAAAAATTATTTTGTTGTAGTATCTATTATGTTACTAGTGTTAGATACTAACAAGGAAACAATAAACACATGCACACACATAAACAGACACAAATGTTCATACATATGCATGGTATATAACAATACACATTAAAATTTATTAACAGTGAAAATCTCAGAACATTAAGAAGTTGGTGACTTTTCCAATACTCTTTTTCCATTAGTCTGTATGGGCTAGTCTTAAAAGGTTGACCATGATTTATCCAACTAAATCAGCTCCCCATCTTATCCACATAAGAGAGGAAAGGCAAGTGCTCCCTGTTGAAAGATATCAACTGTACTCTCCACAGTCCTTTTATAAATCTATCTGACATACTATGGGAAAGTACTGGATATGAAAAGTGGCAGGAAAATATGATCATTAATCAAGATGAAAACTAACGACTGAAGAAGATCCTCAAATAATCCATATATTATAGTTAGCAAACAAGGACTTTAAAATAACTGTGATTAATATGTTAAAGGAAACAGAGAAAAATGAACAAAATGGATAAGAAGATAGACTATTCTCTCTATTCAAGAGAATTAGAACATATTTAAAATTTTTAAACATTCTAACATTGAAAAATGCAATATCAGAAACACCTCAAATTAATGACTCACTGGAAAGAAGGGAAGGTTAGAGAACACAAATATATACATGTAGAAAATATCCTAACTGAAGCACAGAAAGAAAAACTATAAAAAATGAAAATAGAATAGAGCATAAGAAATATGTTTAAAATAGTTTAAAACATATATTTAGACCCCAGAAAGAGAAGCCAGAAATATGGAACAGAGGCTATATTGAATAGGTAATGGTACTCTCAGCCTTAGCACTGCCTTCTTGGAAACCCTTGCTCTAGGAGAGGCACATGGAGGAAGAAGCAAACATGCAGGCTGAAGAGCAAAAGAATAAAGATAATGCAGAGGTCCAAGTAAAACATTACTTTGTTTATGGAAGTTCATGGAAGCCACAGGAGCAGAAATATGGGATGTCTAAGGCTAAGCATGCTGGTATGAGTTATTGGACTATATGCTACTGTCTAGAACATGTCTCTCAATGAATTTACAAGTTTCATCCCAATCTGATCACCAGGACCATCTCTTTGCAAAAGACTCACCTTGCTCATACCAACACATTCTCTGTTGTTTTTTGGTGCTAGACCTGCAAAATTCTGGTTGTGGCCAAATGTAACATGTATAAAATAAATTATCTCTCTTGCTATCCTAAAGAAAAAAATGGCACAATATTTTTCCAAAATTTGTAGAAACCATAAGCATACAGATTTAAGAAGCTAGCAAACTCATAGACTAGTTAATAAATTGAAAATCATACAAAGGCATGCAGAGGAAAACTTTTTTTTTCAGATTTTTTTTCCTTTTATTTCATCATATAATGGGGGTACAAATATTGTTAGGGTTATATACATTGTCCCTACCACCCCTCCCCCCCCACATGCCAAAGCTTCAAGTGAGTCCAATCCCCAGAGGAAAACTTTTAAACACCAAAGATGAGAGAAAATCTTAAAAACAACAGGAGATAAATGACATATTACTTTTGAAGGAACAACAGTAATGACACAGGAAAGCAACTACCAATGCTGGGAGCCTCTTGAGGTCCAAGTGGGTCCTTGGTTTTATGCAAGAAAGAATTCAGGAGTGAGCTGAGAGTATAAAGTGAAAATGAGATTTATTCAGAAACAATAGAAAGTCTACTCCACAGAGGAGAGGAGAACTGGCCCCCTGGTTTTATTGCTTTTCTATTTAAGCAACAGCTTAATTAAAAGCTAAACAAGGGGAGGAATATTCATGGAAGGGGTGGTGTTTCACCATCTTGGTTCTAACCCATTGGAACTTTTGCTGCTTCAATCCTGTTTTGATCAGAGTAATTTGAAACTTTGTTTTGAGTCTTCCTGACTTGGTTAGGTAATGCTGCAGTTTTGGGCAATGCCCAAAGCAATACCTGCCAGTTCTGTCTCAGTAATTGTGGCAGTTGGTTTTTCAAGCTAAATGCTGGAAAGAAGATGACAATGGAATGACATTTTAAAGTCCTAAATGGAAAAATACCCCTGCCAACTTAAAATTTTATACCTATTGAAAATAGCCTTCAAAATGTGAGTGAAAAATGGTTGTTTTCAGGTTAGAGAAGCAATCATCAAGGAGCCTACACCACTGGAAATACTAAAGGAGGTTCTTCAGGCTGAGGTAAAATAGCCCAAGATTGAAGCATGGAACTTCAGAAATGAATACAGAGTATTGGAAAAGGTAAATATGTAGGTAAGTATAAAACCAAAATTAATTCTTTAAAACAATATATTAATGCCCTGTAAGATTTTTAAGCTTTGTGGAGGTAAAATATGTGACAACAATAGCACAAAATTCAGTAGAGGAATACATAGAATTAAACAGTTGTAAAGTTCTTTCCTTGTTCAGGAAGTCATGAGATTACTGATTGATAGTATATTACAATAAGTCAAGGATATAAAATATAGTCTCTAGGATAGTTATTAAAGAATACATACATATATATCTCAAAAGCTAGTGGAGTAGAGAAATTTAATAAAACATATTTGATGAATCTAAAATACATCAAGACAGAAGAAATAAAGAAACACAGTAGAGATGAAAGAAATAGAAAATAAGAACAACATGATGGTACAGAGACAAAAATGGCAGAGTAAAGATGACCTTCTGGATTCCTGCTCCCAGAGAAAGACACGTAGATCTCGGTCTGCTACAGACAAGTGGATTGCTCCCTGCAAGAACAGTGTTGTGAATTGGCAGAGAAATAGCGTGGGACACACAAAACAGGAAAAAAAGACAAGTGGGAGATAGGATCATGAAATCTGGAGAGTGCGAGACAAACAATAGAGCATAGAGCGTGGGACGGCTGTACCCGCCTGGCCAGCGAGTGTAATGGGATCAGACCTACAGGAGAATGTCCTGCTTCCCCACTGATCTCTACACCCACTCAGATGGGGACCTGCCTGAAGTTGGTGCAAAATCTCGGCGAGGGGGGGCCAGGGGGCACGTTGGGCTTTGTGGAGAAGACGATAGCGGGAAGCATCTTGAACTCCCTAGAGCTCTGGGCCAGGACTGCACTGGGCAGGGGAGGGACTGGTTTAAGCTACTGCTGGAGGGAGTTAGGAGACAGGTAACTTGCCTCTGGCTGTCAGCGGGAACAGAACAATGGAGGTCATCACTAAGTAGGGGACCCTAACATGGAAACCGCTGTGGTTGAATAGGCCGGCTCAGGGTGGGTCAGAAAGAGCAAGAGCTCCTGCTGGACAGGCATGAGATTGTGGGAGGGTGACACAAAAGAGACAACAAGACATCCTGGTGACTCAGCTCCCCAACCCCACACCTGCCAACTCCTGAACAGTTGCCCCCAGTGCTAGCGCTCTGTTGGGGCATGGCCCTCATTTTGGAGGTCCACAACCCAGACGCTATGGTACGCTACTGTGTCAGGTAGCTCCATTCCCCCAGCCCGGGGACTCTCCTTACAAGCTCCACCCATATACAAACTATGGTCAACTAGCCAGACCCATTTTGATGGGTGAATTCTGAATACTTCCCCAGTCATGGGAGGCTAACACCTGAGGGACTTAAACATGCTGGGTTGTTGGGTGGACTGGGGCACCACCGCCTTTCCATGGCCAGCAACTTTTGCACCGAAAACGGTAGGCTCCACCCTGGAAGTATGGAGAGAGAAGAAAAGCCACTTTCTCTCTGTGACTAGCATGAATCCACAGGGCCTTGGTGCAGAACAATAGTTGACATACCAGGGACCTTACTCATCAGACCGGTTTAGGTCATCCAGTAGGATCATAACTCGGCTGCCAACAGTGGGGTCCATGGTCAGGGAACAAAGATCCTGGCAAGAGGCCCCAGTAGACTCCCCAAGTAACCCCTCCCATCAGGAGCAGACCCCCAACTGTGGTAGAAGAACCCGGAACAACATAATAGTGGCTGTCCCCAGTGGCAGATCAAGCAACCATAGAAGTGCACACATCCAGGCTGGTAGGCAGCAGCTGTGATCTGCCTTGCTCCTAAACAGCACCTAGTGGAACAGAGCCTAAACAGGGTGTGTTACTTTCCAAATGAAAACTGAAAGTTGGGAAGCAACGGCTGATTCAGATGGGAAGGGCTCAGCAAAAGAACTCTGGAAGTATGAAGAATCAAATGGAAAGCACACCCCCAAAGAAGAACACCAGCTCTCTAGCAATGGACATTAACCAAATTCAGAACACTAGAATGACAGTAGAATTTCAAACATGAATTGTAAGAAAATTCAATGATATGCAAGAAAAAATGGATAACCAACACAAAGAAACCACAAAAAAATCCAGGACTTGGAAGAAAAATTCACTAAAGAAATTGAAATATTAAAGAAAAATCAAACTGAACTCTTTATACATTTTAAGTTCAGCCTAAAGGTTTCTCTGTACATAGTGAATTGTAACTTAACTGGATGTTTAAACAGACTGTAATCTACTCTTGTACGAACCACAGAGTTTAAGCTAATCATAGGCGGCAAACTGTTCAACCTATGTTCAAATTAAGTCAAATACTGAAATGTAAGTAATCCAGCTGTTTCTGAACCTCTGTTCTGGTTTCTGTACATCACTTTCCTTTTTCTGTTCATAAATTATCTCACCATGTGTCAGCCCTCAGTAACTCTGAACCCATTTTGGTTCTAAGGCTGTTCTATTTTTGCAAAATGTTCTTTGCTCAATTAAACCTTGTTAAGTTTAATTTGTCTTAAGGTTTTCTTTTAACATAAGA
>VBSM01001265.1:35607654-35618039 GCA_008086735.1 Cheirogaleus medius | reverse complement strand
CAGTCCCTCTTCTGTGGTATGATGGAAACCAGAACTGTTTATGTACTTCACAGCCTTCAGCAGGCCTGAGGATACAGTACACAAGTATTTTAGGCCTTTATTAGAATTTTATCCCTGTTGCCTAAAGAGATATTGACAGGGAACACATCAAATATTTGTGGGCTCTCAAACATAAATAAATTCACAGTGCATATTGTATCACTCCTACTCCCCATTCTGTAGTAAAAATATAGAACATCGCCCTTACTTCATACTGGCTGGCCACTTCTTCACAGGTTAAGTCCGGGATCCTTTATTTGTATTCTGAGCAAATCTTTGACAGCCATCTTTTCTCCAAATGACCAAATTTACAATGCCACAACCACACAGAACTGAGAGGTTCCAAACACGCTTGGCATTTGCATACCAAAATTTCTTCTTGAACTCCCAAATGACCTTGTTCTGTCCTCTACTTGGTATAACTTCCAATTATTGACAATCTAAGCTATATTTCAAGGTAAGTTAAAAATAAACTTATTCTTAAAACCAACACTAATACAAAGTAAATTCATCCTACCGTTGTGTTTCTGTGCTCTGCATTCTGTGTTTTATTTTGTACCACTGACATGCCAGCTTAAGCATCTAATTTTCTTTAATTGCATAAAGGTCTATCTTATTTATGAGATAAAGCCCTCATTCAAAAAACAAAGGATATCTGATTTGTCTTTACATGCATCATAGTTCCTGGTATTCTCAAGATGGAATGGGATCAGGTAGGTGCCAAAACAAATAGGTGACATCAAAGGAAACCTTTGAGTGTAATATGAATTTTCCTCTACTTCTGTGAATAGGCGGTGAGATAGTGAAAGTTTTCCCCAGCCATCACTGCATTAAACCACACTGGTGATAGCCACACAGTCTTCCGTTTGCTGGGCATCCCTGGCTTAGAGAACCAGCACATGTGGATTTCCATCCCCTTCTTCATTTCCTATCTCACTGCCCTGCTTGGGAACGGCCTGCTGATCTGCATTATCCTCACAAAGCGCAGCTTGCATGAGCCCATGTACCTCTTCCTCTGCATGCTGGCAACAACAGACCTTGTCCTCTCCATGTGCATAGTTCCTCAGGCCTTGGCCCTGTTCTGGTTCCAAGCTGAGGAGACCTCCCTGGATTGCTGCATCACTCAGATCTTCTTCCTCTCTTCCACTTTCATGTCTGAGTCAGGGATCTTGCTGGTGATGGCATTCGACCACTACATTGCCATCTGCTACCCACTGTGGTACACCACTATTCTTACAAATGCTCTGATTGGGAAAATTGGCCTTTTTATCTTTCTGAGAAGTTTTACTACAGTTTTTCCTGCAACATTTCTTCTGAAAAGATTGACTTTCTGCAAAAATAATAAACTTCCAAACACTGCCTGTAAGCACATTGTCTTAGCCAAAATTTCCTGTGATGACATCCGAGTGAACAGCTGGTATGGGTTTTTTGTGCTAATGTCTACCTTGGTCTTGGACGTTTTGCTAATTTTTATTTCTTATGTGCTGATTCTCCGTGCTGTCTTCCACATGCCTTCCCAAGAGGCTCGCCACAAAGCTCTCAATACTTGAGGCTCCCATGTCTGTGTCATCGTTCTCTTTTATGGCCCTGGGATCTTCTCAGTCCTCACTCAGTGGTTTGGATGCCACATTGCACTCTATGTTCATGTCCTGCTGGCCAAAGTGTATGTTCTCATTCCACCTATGTTAAATCCTATTATTTATGGAATTAAGACCAAACAGGTCCGGGACCAGGTGGTTCATCTGCTGTTTCCAAAGCAGAAATGACTGTAATAATGGCAAATAGTATTGTATTTTTCTCAGGAATTCTCTCCACGCTTGAGGTGAACTTTGGTATTAGGACAAGGAAGGGTATATTGGAGATACTAGTGACAGGACTGCAATGTCTAGATGTCTTAGAGCAATCATATCAGGAATGTTTGCGTGGGTGTTTCTTCCAAAGGCCTTTTAAAAAAATCACTGGATATCAGTGTCTGTGGGGGCTTAGTTAGCTCTCTCATTCATAGAATTCAGGACTAGACTAGTTCACCTCTCTCTACTCCTAGCCTGGAGGTTGGAATGCAATGAACTGGAATCAGTGGTCTTTCGTGGGTAATCATAATTCTTTATTAGTGCATCCTATGCTTTGAATGGATGTACTGATTTTATTCCTCTCATTAGGACATTTCTCTAGCCATTCACTCTCATGTCATATCTATCTTCAAATTTTTGCTTTTTAGACAAATTAGAACAACATTCATCTATATCTTATAATTTATATATATTCCCCATTAATATAATTTTAACCTAAATTAATAAGTGGCTATATAAATATATTTCACTTCTCTATCTTCATGCACATAACATAGCAACATTTATTAATGCTTTTGTTCATGACATTTTTAATCATGTCATTTGTTTGGATGGAAGTTTTCAACATGAGATCAAATATAGTATATTCACATAAAAGCAAACTAAGCAAGTATTAAATAAAAATACATTGATATACAAGAAATGTTTTCTAAAGAGCATATGTGGTTAAGTTAATCATGGCACATCTGTAACCTATAATATTAAAGAACAGTGATAAATAATAATATGAGTCTATGTCTTTGGAGATGAAACCATAATGTCAGTATAATTATAGCCATATCATATCTCTTTTAATTTCTTCCACTTCTTTCAGAAGATGAAAGAAATCAAAAGTGAAAGAAGTAAGTTCCAGATCAGTCAGGTAAATATGGTGTCATTTTTTAAAAATATATTTATCTAAACATCACATCCATCTATACTAAAATCATATAAATGGAGAATATATATAAATTATAAGATATAGGTGATTTCCATAATAATTTTACTCTGAATTGTCTAATATTTAGACAATGAGCATGATTTACTCAAAGAAGAATAAGTGAAAGCCTTTCTTTAAAGAAGTATGAACAAATACCACCAAGTAATATTTTCTTTAGTATAAAAATGCAAAAGAAGAATTATCTAGGTTTTGCATAAAACTATTTTTATTTTGTATTCATTTTTCAGAGGATACTTTCATAAGTATGGAATATTAAGTTGTCAGGGGTTTTTCAGCACTTCAAAATTTTCCAGCTGATGCTTTTTCTTCTATTTTTTGTGTTAAGAATTGACATGACTTTATCAAAAATCCCAAAACAATAAATGTTGGCGTAGCTGCAGAGAGATAGGAACACTCATACAGTGCTGTGGGACTACAAATTAGTACAACCTCTGTGGAAAGCAATATGGTGATACTTCAAAGAGCTACAAGTAGAACTACCATTTGATCCAGCAATCCCATTACTGGGCATCTACCCAAAAGAACAAAAGACATTCTATAAAAAAGACATCTGCACTAGAATGTTTATACCACCACAATTCACAATTGCAAAGATGTGGAAACAACCCAAGTGCCCATCAATACATGAGTGGATTAATAAAATGTGGTATATCTAGACCATGGAGTTCTATTCAGCCACAAAAAAACAATGGTGATATAGCACCTCTTGTATTATCCTAGATAGAGCTGGAACCCATTCTACTAAGTGAAGTATCCCAAGAATGGAAAAACAAGCAGCACATATACTCATCATCAAATTGGTGTTAACTGATCAACACTTAAGTGCACATATAGTAATAACATTCACTGGGTGTCAGGCAGGTGGGAGGGGGTAAGAGGGGGATCCATCTGGGGGATGGACGTGTTTGAAGCCCTGACTTGGGTAGGGCAAGGGCAATGTACATAAACTAAACATTTGTACCCCCATTTGTTGAAATAAAAAAAGAGAGAAAAAAGAATTAACATGAAAGTTTTTTTGTTCCTCCTTTGAGTGTAATCTGCCTTTTCTATCTGGATTCTTTTAAGATTATCTTTTGATGTTTTATTTTTTTAAGATATGTATTATCATGTATCTATGTAGGGTTTGGTGAGCAGACATCTTCAGATTTTTCTGAACATCTTGAATATATGAGTTTATACCTTTTATCAGTTCGGGAAATTTTTGGCCATTATCTCCTTGAATATTATTTATGCCCCACTTTCTCTTTCCTCTCTGGTTGGCACTAGATTTATTCTTGTATATATTGTTAGATATGTCTATCATGGGTCTTTTACTCATTTTTATGGCCATTCTTAAACCTAACGCATGAAACTGTAAGAATTCTAGAAGAAAAGCTCAGAAAAACTCTTACAGATATCAGCCTAGGCAAAGAATTTATGAAGAAGAACCCAAAGACAATCACAGCAACAACAAAAGTTAACAAATGGGACTTACTGAAATTAAAAAGCTTCTGCACAGCCAAGGAAACAATCAATAGAGTGAATAGACAACCTACAGAATGGGAGAAAATATTTGCATGCTATACAACCAATAAAAGGCGAATAACCAGAATCCACAAAGAACTCAAGCAAATCAGCAAGAAAACATCAAACAACCCCATTAAAAAGTGGGCAAAAGGAGATACGAGGAGAAAATGGTGGAGTAGGGATGTCCTCCTGGCTCTCTGCTCCCAGTGCGGAAAGTGAAGAAGGCGGACAACCAAACGCGAACGATATACACGTCCACAAGACCAGCTTCGCAAGCCTGCAGACATTCACTGGGAAACGGAGGGATAAGACAATCTACAGCTGAAATCAAAGGTGATTCGGATATTCTTTCCCATGGAATCAGAAATATACAACAGGGAGGGAGCGAGATGCGGCCTGAGCAGCTGCCGGCCAGCAGCGGCACCAGCCCTGCCTGGTGCTGAGAGTCGCCCTCTCCTACACCGAGATCCACACCCGCTAGGCCTGGAAGTGCTTGAACTTGATGGGAAGGGGTAGTGCCAGACAAAGCTGTGTGGAGAGGAGTCTAGAGCAGGGAACATTTTGAACTCTCCTCAGTGGGCAGTGGAGGCAGTTTCAGGTTGGGGAGGGTCCAAACCCAGTGATCGCTCCCCCGCTCAGCAGGAGCGAGAGCCCACTCCAGCATCATCTTGCAGGTCACTTCCAGGTCCAGGATGAGGGGAGTATACATGAAAGGAGGCTTTGACCTTGGATATGGTCGAGGTTTTGGCTGGCGCTGTGTAGACACAGAGCGCAAAGCTAGGTTACTTGATCCCTTGGGACTCCGCGAGTTAGAGTAAGCCCCTCTACGCCTCCGACACTGCTCCCGTCTCCACATCCCTGCAGTCTGACTTGGACTTGGTGTGTGGAAGGGGGGGAGGGAGTGGCGATAGGCGCTGCTGCCTCCCAGTCTGATATTGGATGGTCAGATCCCTCACTACACAACCCCCTTGCTCTCTGCGCCCAGAGAGCAGAGCTCACAAGGGCAGGGCCGAGCTATGAAAGAGACAAGATTTTCCAGAGACAGCCTGGATAGAAACTTTCACCCACACGCTCCTGCAACTTTGTTCTGGGCTCTCTGCGCCAAAGGTCCCAACACCACCTTGGGGCGGAGCTGAGAAAAGGTCAGAGTCCATACCTGCCGCTTGTGTGCAGTTCCGCTTCTAGGGAAATGGTTGGGGGAAATAGGCGGGTGTTCCTGCCCCGCCAGCTTGATGTTGGACAGTCTCTCGCTACACAACCCACTTGCTCTCTGCGCCCAAAGAGCAGAGCTCGTCAGGGCAGGGCAGAGCTCTGAAACAGACAGGATTTTTCAGAGACAGCCAGGATAGAAACTTTCACCCACACTCTCCTGCAACGTGATTCCGGGCTCTCTGCGCCAAAGGTCCCAACTCTGCCTTGGGGCGGAGCTGAGAAAAGGTTGGAGTCCATACCTGCCGCTTGTGTGCGGTTCTCCTTCTAGGGAAATAGTAGGGGGAAATAGGCGAGTGTGCCTGCCCCGCCAGCCTGATATTGGACAGTCTCTCCCTACACAACCCCCTTGCACTCCGTGCCCAGGGAGCAGAACCCGCCTGGACAAGGCTGAGCTGTGAAGGAGCCTGCTTTTGCTAGATAGAGCCAGGAGAGAAATTTTCATCCACTCCCTCCTGCGACTTAGGGATGGACGCTTTATGCCAAAGATACCAACTCTGACTTGGGGCGGAGCGGAGAAAAAGACTGTTCCCGTTCCTGCCATTTATCTCCAATTTGGTATTTAAAGAGACAGTAGGTGGAGAGTGGCCGGTAGAGGCTGCCCTGCCTGTCTGATCTCAGACGGTCTCTCTCAGCACAAGCCACCTCGTGCTCTGTGTGCAGAGAGAAGAGTCAACCTGGACAAAGTGGAGCTGCGAAGGTGGCGGCTTCTCCAGGTATAACTGGAAGAGATGTTATCACCCACACCCTCCAGCAACTTGAGACCTGGCGCTTTGTGCCAAAGGTTCTGTCTCAGCCTTGGGGCAGAGCTGAGAAAGAGGCTATTCCCATGCCTGCTGTTTATCACGAATTAGGAGTTTAAAGGGGTAGAAGACGGAGAGTGGCAGTTTGCGCTGCTGAATCGCCAGACTGATCTTGGCAATCTCAACTTGCCACTCTAACTACCTGCGCACTGTGTTCAGAGAGCAGATCCGGTCTTGGCAAGGTGGAGTGGTGAAGGTAACTACTTTTCTAGATATAATCAGGGACGACACCAACACCCACACTCTCCTACGACTTGGGTCCGAGTGCTTCGCACTATAGGGTCTAACTCCGCCTCTAGGCAGTGTTGAGAAAGAGGCGGTTCAATCCAAAAGCCAGATTCCAAGATTGTCACCTCTGCTTCGCTTCCACCTTCCCAACAGCACAGGCCACAGAAAGGTGGATCTAATAGCCAATCAGGACAGTCTACTAAACTGAGTCCCCTCTCTACCTCTTTACTGTGGCCTGTTAATTGGTGCCTACAACCATAGGGTAAGCTCCACTCCCAGGAAATACAGAGGAGTGAGGGAGCTTGTTGTTCAAGCTGAGAATTGACAGAGCTGAAAAATACCCTCAGCAGCGACCAACCCCCTGGGATTCTGTGCAGAAGGAGCTGACCTCATCCTGGCAGGAGATAAGCCACGTCGCAGGTCTCAGTTTGATTTGTGACTCTCTGAGGCCTCAGGAAATGAAAGTCAGCATAATCTCAGAACTTATCATAGCGCCTACATCTTCAACCTATGAGTTGAGAGCAATCCCGCGCCCACAAGAGTTATCTAACCCCTGAATCTCTAAGCAAGGGGACTAAACCTATTAATCTTAATAGACATAAAGTGAAGACATTAGATCAAAGATAATCCAACTGACTCAAACTCCTCTAAGATGCTACAGTACCAGACCACATACTCCTAGCTCTGCCATAGATCAATCCTTAGGAATCACAGAATTTTGCTCAATACTGACCTGGCCCCTTTTCAGGAAGGGGGATAGACATATAACACAAAGAGACAGACAAAGAAAGACACTGACACACATAAAGACAGTACAAGACTGCAGCCAAATGCCCCAATCACTTTATTCTTATAGTCAAAAAATCAAAGTTACTTCCTTATACGTGACCACCCAGGCATTGCAACAATGGCCATAGATTCTGGAACACGTAGCCTAAGGACACAGATGTCACATGACTCGGGGTCTTAATGGGTTGCTTAAGCCTACGGCCATAAGCCAGAGTTTGAGATAAGCACAGACAAGCAATGCAGCCACAAAGGGGAACTTTGTTCCCATTCCTTCCAGCCTGGCCCCCTGCGGCTGTGCCTGTCTTAGGTTGCTCCCCCCTGCATGAAGGGGCTTACCCGTCATGAGCTAAACAGCCATCCCATGAGCTCAGGTGGTACCCATAAGGTCAAGGTGTTTATCAAGTGGCCTCCAGACCCCCAGGGCTGTGGGGCTGGGCAACATTTGCTTACATGCAGAAGATCAAACTCTTTGTTATGCCTTCAAGCAGCAACCCTCTTTGTTAGGTAAACCTAAGCCGGAATGTATGACTCTTATGCTGCTCTGGGCTGGGCACGTATTCCTTCTCCTAAGATTAATTCTTAAGCTACACAATTAAATGCAAGTCTGCTACACAATACCCAGTCCCAACAACTCCGGTCCTCGACAGAACTCCCAGATGAGAAAGAACCAGCAGAACATCACAGGAAACATGAAGGAGCAGAGAGAAAAGACACCACCAAAAGATAATACTCAACCTCCATCAACCGACACCAACATATATGATATGATTAAACTGACGGAAGAAGAATTTCGAATATGGATTATCAGAAAACTCAAAGGAATTGAAGAGAAAATAGAATCACATCATAAAGAGAGCACAAGAACAATCCAGGAAACAAATGAAAAATTCTCCAAAGAAACTGAAATTATACAGAATAACCAATCAGAAATTTTGGCAATGAAGGAAACAATCAAGGATCTCCATAATACAGTAGAAAGTATCAAGAACAGGATGGACCATGCAGAGGAAAGAATCTCAGAGCTCGAAGATTACATGTATGCCCTAAACAAATCAGAGGAAAAAAAGGAACGCAGAAACAAGAGACAAGACCAAAGATTACAAGAAGTGTGGGATTACATAAAAAAGCCAAACTTCAGGTTATCGGGATTCTGGAAAGGGAAAAGGAACAATCTCAACCTATTGTTGAGAAAACTTATTTCATGGAATACTAAAGGAAAATGTGCCGGGCCTGGCCAGAAATCTTGATATTCAAATACAAAAGCTCACAGAACTCTTGGGAGACTCAATATGAAAAGGCAATCACCTCGTCACGTGGTCATTAGGTTGACCAAAGTAAACGTGAAAGAAGCAATACTCCGTTCAGTGAGGCAAAAACAACAATTAACCTATAAAGGAAAACCTAGCAGACTAACAGCAGACTTCTCATCTGAAACCTTACAAGCCAGGAGGGATTGGGTCCCTATCCTTACTTAACCTGCTAAAACAGAACAAAGCCCAACCCAGAATTCTTTATCCAGCAAAATTAAGTTTCATCTATGAGGGAGAAATAAAGTCCTTCTCAAACAAGCAATCACTGAAGGAATTTGCAAAGTCCAGACCAGCCCTACAGGAAGTTCTCAGACCTGCATTTATAAATGAACAGAGCAATAAATACTCCACAAAGTAAAATAGTCGAACACTTAAAGTTTACACCTTGAACTACATGATGGCTCAAGGAGTAAGACAAAGTAACAATATGAATGTTAATCTTCTTCCATTTTCTATCCTCTCAATAAATGTATATGGCTTAAACTGTCCTTTGAAGAGACATAGACTGGCAGAGTGGATAAAAATCCACAAGCCTAGTATCTGCTGTCTACAGGAAACACATCTAACACACAGAGATGCCTTCCGGCTGAAGGTCAAGGGATGGAAAACTATCATCCAGTCAAACAGAAGTCAAAAGAAAGCTGGGGTAGCTATACTATTTGCAGATAACATAGGCTTTAAAATAGCAAAATAAAAAAGGACAAAGAAGGCCATTTTATATTGGTGAAATGGAAGTTCCAACAAGAAGACTTAATAATTCTTAATATCTATGCTCCCAATAGAGGAGTACCCAATTACATAAAGCAAATATTATCTACTCTAACCACCATGTTACACAACACAGCCATAGTAGCAGGAGACTTCAACATTCCACTGAATGATCTGGATAGATCCTCCAAACAGAAAATAAGCAATGATATAATGGAACTGAACAGAGCCCTTGATCAAAAGGCTTGACAGATCTCTATAGAATATTCCATCCAAATAAAGTTGAATTTACATTCTTTTCAGCAGCCCATGGATCCTTCTCCAAAATCGATCACATCGTAGGCCACAAATCAAATCTCAAAAAATTCAAGAAAATAGAAATTATACCTTGTATCTTTTCCTACCGTAGTGGCATAAAATTACAGTTTAATTCCTATAGTAGCACTCAACATCTCACAAAATCATCAAAACTAAACAATCTATTATTAAAAAACTAATGGGTACAGGAAGAAATTCAGAGGGAAATCAAGAGTTTCTTCAAACAAAATGATAACGGTGATACTTGTTACCAAAACCTGTGGGATACAGCAAAAGCATACCTGAGAGGAAAACTAATACCAATCAATGCTCACATCCAAAAAATAGAAAGGTTAGATACTAACAACCTAACGAATAGGGTCAAAGAATTGGAAAAAGAAGAGCAAACAATTTCCAATCCCAGTAGAAGAAAAGAAATAACAAAGATCAAAGCAGAACTTAATGAAAGGGAGAACAAGAAATCTATACTACAGATCAACAAAACCAGAAGCTGGTTTTTTGAAAATATAAAGTAAATAGATGGCCCTCTTGCTAGATTGACAAGGACTCAAATGGAAAGGACTCTAATAAACTCAATAAGAAATGAAAAAGGAGAGATCGCAGCAGACACCAAAGAAATACAAAACATCACATTTGATTACTATAAAAATCTATATGCCCAAAAACTACAGAATGAAGACAAAAT
>VBSM01001265.1:35485552-35535058 GCA_008086735.1 Cheirogaleus medius | reverse complement strand
GAACTTTGAAACATCCTGTTCTCCAATCTCCAAGACACACTGGGACCTACAGTGGAACTAAGAGGAGCCAGGACATTGGTAGCATCTAGTCTGTCACCTCTAAATTGTCTTCTTTTCCATGCTGGAAAGAGAAGAAGAGGAGATGGCTGAAGTTGGGGAATTGAAAACTCTGACCTTCTGCAAAATACCTATCCAGCATTCAAAACTCTCAAGGTCATGGAAACCAAGGAAAGATTGAGAAACTAAGGAGAAATAATGACTAAATGCAATGTGGTACCTTGGATTGGATCCTGGAATAGCAAAAAGACATTAGTGAAAAACTGGAAATAAAGTCTGGACTTGAACTAATAGTAATGTACAAATAATTAATACCTTGGTTTTGACTAATGTACCATGACTATGTAAGATGTTAACATTAAGGAAAACAAAAAAATTAAAAAAAAATTAGCCAGATGGGGCACATAAACAGGCCCAGAAAGCAGAATGAAAACAGAGTGAAAAAAGATTGAAGGAGACAACTGTATCTAAATTTGCGCACACTCAGAAAATGACTCTGCTTCACATCACTGCAGACTCTGGCGTTTCCTGCAGGCATTTATGGCATGCACTGTAGTCCTAGCTACTTGGAAGGCTGACGAGGGAGGGTCACTTGCGCCTAGGAGTTTGAGGTTGCAGTGAACTCTGACCAGGCCACTGCACTCTAGCCTTGGTGACAGAGCAAGACCTTGCCTCTTAAAAAAAATGGGTGAAGGATATATAGAAACTGTCTTTGCAACTTTTCTGTAAATGCAAAATAAAAAGTTTATTAAAAACAAACAAACCCTGACCATGAGTGTTAGGGGAAGGTTATTGTAACATGCTGGATGTAGAGGAGTCCAGATAGGTTACTGAAACAAGTTCTCAATTTTTTATTAAAAAGGAAATGTAGTACATGTGGAGTTTTCCAGCCCTTCTGAGTGCCTTCATATTAATATATTCTAATGATGATCCCATGAAATAACCATTATCCCCACTTTACAAATAAAGCCTAAGCACCTCAAGGAGGTAAGTAATTTGCTCATTATCACACAGTAAGTGACAGACCCAGAAATAGATCATAGCTTTTCTACTACATCATGCTCAATTATCTCCAAGGGTATTACTGGAAGAGAGAGGGATTGCTTCATCAGCATAGCTTTATTTTCAGTCACCTTCATTCCCTAGGTACAGGCATAAAGTTAGAGAACGTCTTTTCTCCTCTTTAGCATGCTCCCATGCCTAAAGCCCTCATGCATATGTCTTTGGTTAGACTGCCTGATATCCCTTTGGCAGAGTTTGGAAAGAGCTTGTGTTCATTCTTTCCAGAAATGAGAACTCCTTGTTGTCTCTGTTGTCCCAGAAGGACAGACTCTGTCCCAGTCTCTAGCTCTCCTCTTTTCTCCCCACCTGCTTCCATCTCCCACCAGGAAATTCATAGCTTGGCTCTTTAGAAAGAGCAGGTGCTCAGTACGGGATATCTTAGAATCCCTCTGGTGCCCCATAAGAAAAATCATCAGGATGCACTGCCTGATGCTTCCTTCCAAGTCCCAGAGCTGCCTGGCCCAGAACTCAGGGGGTTCAGGAAGTTCAACTATGGAAATCTCTTGGATTTGTACCTGGATCCCAGCAGACCTAGTTATTTCCCTACCTCCACCAAGAGGATTATAAAGTACTGGCTTTTATGGACACGGCAAGAAATGATTTTCCAAAAAGAGAGACAGATGAGAGGAGACAAGCTCCGGAGTTGTGGTGAGTGCAGGGACTAGGATGTCAGAGCTGGGGTTTGGGCCGTGGCCTGGGTGCTGAGGCCTGGCAGTACTAGGCAGCACTGGACAGTGTCTGTTGAGGGGAGGCAACTTCCCTCCAGGTCTTTCCATTCCAGGTGAGAATGACGTTAAGGCCTTTATTGATCCTCCCTTTTGTAACATAATGAGCTTGAGTGGGCATCTGTGATGAATTCTTATCACATCGTTACTCTTTGAGTTTGATTATTCCTTAATGATCTGGATGAGGAACTTGGTCACTTTGTGATGAAAGGAAACATTGTTCCTCTTCAATTCTCAATCAATTGGTCAAATCTGCAAAAGCAATTTATTGATGGTCCTGCAGGCTCATCTGCAGTGGCTACTCCTAACATAGGCTGAATGTGATAGGTGTCCTGCATCCTACTGTGGGACTTCTGCCTGTGGGACAAAGACAGGCCTAGAGTATCAACTGTGGATCAATCTGGGGTTTAGGTGCTCAATTAAACCTTCCCTTAGATGACATATTCTGACTAGTTTGAGCAGGGGCAGAGGGGCATCACTCCATCTCCTTCTAGGCTGACTCGGGTTGAGAAGGCTGGCACCTAGGTAACAGCTGATTGTGGTGACTACTGATGATGGGCTGATGATTTCCTTTCTTATTTAACCTTCTTTATTTAACCTCACCACCACTCAATGACAGAGTTTCTTGTTATTTCCCTTTCACAAGTGAGAAAATTTAGGACAGAGGGGTTAAGAAATTTGTCCATGGTTTTATGAAGTAGTAAAGACAACATTTAAACACAGACAGTCTGGATCTTGAGCATACACTTCTAACCCTGTGCTCTCTACCTAGGATAGATGTAATATGCCAAACTGTCTCAACCTCTGAAATGCCAATATGAGATACATGCTTATAATGGAACACACAGTATTTATCCTGTTAAAGACATTGAAGGAAGTTAAAGAGATCGTATTTTCAGATAGCTCAGCAGCTAGCAGATAGCTTCGCAGATTTATCTGTATGAATCCTGGAGGGAAGATCACAGAAGGCCATGTTACAAAATATTCAAGATGCCAGTGACTTATGCAAAAGGTCTCTGCACTAGGTTGTTTATCCATGTACCTATCATTTAAAATTTAATATCTTCAATACTAGAGATATTATTGACCATTCCAGACCCTGGCTTCACCACTTAAATTTAATCAAGGATTTTGATAACCAACTTTCAAACTGAGGCAACAGTTATCTGGTCAGATATGAAGAGAATCTCCTATTTAAAAATGTTTAAAGAGATTAAATAAAGAATAGGAAAAAAGACTTCTAGGATCAGATTTTGTTAATGATTTTTTTCCTATATATATCCCAAATCTATAAACAAACTAAAATATTTTGAGAAACTCTAATTTTATTCCTTTAATCAGATCCCACTGCAATTTCATCAATAACTTTCAGGATCTAAGTTCTTTGTTAATGCTTAGCAGTAGCCTCTGAGTGTCTCTGTTTGTAAGCAGTATGGGGGAGGAAGGAGTCATAGATTCAAGGACCTCTCCCCACACATCCTCCATTCAACCCTATAATATAATAAAAGCTCCAAACAGCTAGAGAGCAATAAGGATGGAGGGGGTCTGAGTTGTTTCAAGGGAGCTAGGGGACCTGCAGACAATTTGTGACTCTCTAGTTACAGGTGCTTGGCCTAGGCAGGTTTATGCAAAGCTTATTTCAGAGCAGAGGAGAGCAGCATTAGGACCTAATGTTGGCTAAAGCACAACAGCATCATGGACTTGGGGAAGACTTAGATTCCCAGCTCCTGACAGCCTTTACTAGGCTAGGGATGTAGTCCCAGGGCCTATTTTTCTGAAACTTCTCTCTTGCCCCCAGGCCTGGGGCTTCTGTAGCCCCAGGACTCAGCTGGTTTAGCCAGAGGCTTAACACCTCGCATTCCCTGGAGTGCTAGAGACTGATGCCTGTTGCCACAGAAACCTTGGTGGAGGAGTCTCCAACCTTCTCTAAGCTGAGCCATCTCCTTTCTGTGACTCATAGATTGGCTCTTAGGGATAGACTTCCTTGATTAGAGAAAGAAACAGTCTTTTCACTATTCATTGTCTTCCAGAACCTGGATGAGTAAGATGGTAGAAGGGCAGAGACTGTAGTTTAATTTTATTCCACCTCCTCCAGAGTGTCTTGTTTGCAGTGACTCCCTCTCAGTCCGCCTACCTATCTATCCATCATCTATCATCTGTCTCCATCTTTCTACTGCCATCTTTATTTTTTTCCACATACAGTTCTATCAAGTTTCTCCATTGCTCTTTCAGGAGATTACTGTTTTGGGAAGAAAATTTTTCTTCCTAAGCTATGAGCCTGTAATTAAACTCACACAGTATGTAACACAGGGACAGTCAATAAGCACACAGCCCCTTTGGTCTTAAGACTTTTCCATGGGGACCTGCAAGGGTTGATGCTTGTAAGTGGTCAGGAAGGAGGCAGGGGTTGTATATGAGGGGATCCCATGGATATGTCATCCTGTTTCATCTTTGCAGATGGATATTTCCAGCATTAATATGCTAATAATGATCACAACAGAAAGAAGAAGCATAACACAGTATCTCAAGAGAAAAATAGTTTTTAAAAAATTTTAGGGATGAAAATGCTGAGGAACAGACAGATGCACGATCTTTGAAGTCAAGTAACATGCACTTGAAGCTGGTCCTTCTGCTTACTCTTATTGTGGTCATTGGCATGTTTGCTCACCTCTCAGACTCTATTTCCTCTCCTGTAGAAAAGGAATAATGCCACGCATAGCCTTTGAAAGAAGGGAGACTTCAAGAGACACTAGCTGTGAAATCCTAGGGTGGTGTCTGGTTATCATTACGTTTTAATAAATGCCTGCGATGTGCTAAATAGTTTGTAGTCTTTCCCGTGTTCATAACCACTCTGTGAGGTCAGAATCATTGTCCTTTTTTTACATGACAAGGCCACAGCTTTTTGATGAACTCCTTTGTCACCCACACAGCATTGGAGCAGGAGGAGGAGGATGCAGCCTCCCTTGTGTCAGACACTGCTGCATTCTTGGATCTTGGGTACAGCTGGGATGTGGGAGATAGCTTTGGCTCTGCATCCAGAGGATGGGCCACAACTTGTGTGGGAAGATTGGAAAAACTGGGAGTGATGGGAGGCAGGGAAGCCTGGTTGGATTATTCTGAAGGCTGCTTCTCTTAGTAGGTGAACTTATTTGTATCTCAAACCTCTGCTTTACAGGGAAATGGAGTTAGAAAGAAGAGACAAAAATACCTTGCCTTTAAATTATCCTATGGGCAAAGGATCTGATAACAGCTGAAGTGTCAAGGGTCAGAATTGCTATTTCTTTATTTGAAGGAATTAAGCAAATAGGCTTTCTCTTTAGGCCAACTTGGATTTAAGTCCTGGCTCTACCACCTAGCTGCATGACCTTGGGAAAGTTACTTAGCCTCCCTGAGCCACGATTTTCTCATCAGAAAATGGAAAAATATCCCACAGGGCTAGAAAATTAAGTAATGTATGTAAAGTGCATGTATAAAAGACAGACATGTTATTTTCAGATTCTTACTATTTATTTAATAAACTTAGGACTGTGAAGATGTATCAGAAAGCAAGGAACATATCAAAAAGGAAAAAAAATTGGACAGTCCAGGGTGGCTTTGACTTTTTCACAGTGATGTATGGATCGTTAGGAACCCCAGGGAGACGGGGCATCCAAGTTGGCATGTGCCTGAGAAGGAGGCTCTCTGACTCTTCTTCAGCTGGCATTGTGGACATGTAATTTTCACTCTGGCCTTTTGTGGACAGAAGGTTGTTACAAACCTTTGTGGCACTATGCTGGCCACTATGCTAGCTACTGGGTTTACAGTGATAAGGAAGACAAACGTTTTCTGGTTCAGGACACAAGTGTTTCCTCCTTGAACTGAGTAGCCTCCCTTGACCTCCTCTGCCAGCGCACCTTCACACTCCATGCTCTCTCCCACCATTGTCACTATCTGATATCTGTTTTCCCACCAGCATGGGGTGTCAGCAATGTAGTTTTTGGCTCATGGTCAGGGCCATCCTCTATGGAAGCACAGGCTGAGAGCCACAACTCCAGGAGGGCCATTCACACAGACTAGAATGTGTATGGCGACCCCTGCAGTTGTGCGGCGTGGCCCTGACCTTGACAGTTGCTCAGATGCATTATAAATAGACTGTGGTGTGACTTGCTGATGAAGGCGGCATGTAGAGAGCAATACTGAACTCAACCTGTGGGCACTGCTGAGAGGATTCAGAAAAGTGAAATGACTCTTTTTATGAACCTTTCCTCAGTTTTGTCTCAGTTCACTAAAGAGATATGTAGAAGAACAGAGGCGAAAGAAGGAATGATGGAAATTTGATATTGTCCAAGGACTTATCCTTCTCAGTTTTTATTATAAAAGAGTGCCTTAAAAGAGTCTTAAACATTTAGTAAATCTGGAAGCATAGTTAACTAACGTTGTGAAGAATGCACAGTGTTTTAGGTATGGTGTGAGGCATCTGACTACAGGTGTTAGCTGGTTCATGCATGAAGATATTGAAAACAGACCCAGGAAATAGAAGCCTGTCAAGATTAAATAAGTGTCATGAGAATTGCAATTAGAAAATGGCCCAGCCACTTAAAAATATAAAAATGCACAGTAGCTATTCAATCTAAAGAACTCATACAAAATGACATGAAAAATGTAGGAATACCAATTGAAATTGAGTAAAAGACTTAAGAATTTCACAAAAGGAGATATTCAAACAGCCAAAAAACATATAAGGTGCTCACTTTATTAGAAATCAGAGAAATATGCATTAAAACCACAAGGCAATACCCCGCTACACACCCCCAGAATAGCTATAATTAAAAAAGTCCAACAACAAAGCATTGATGAACACGTGGAACAATTGAATTCTCCTGCAGTGTTGGTGTGGGTGTAAATTGGTACAATCACTTTCAAAAGCTGTTTGGAAGAATCTATGAAAGCTGACTCTACGCATAGCCTGTGACATAATGATTCCACTCCTAGGCATGCACCAAACATAAATGCATGCACGCATTCACAAAAGAATTGTATCAGAGTGTTTATGGCAGCATGATTTATAACAGCCCCACACTTGAAATTATCCAAATGTCTATCAATAGAATGGATGAATATATTGTAGTCTATACACACAATGGAAAATCGTGCAGCAATGAGAATGAACAATATACAACTGCGTCAAGCAATATGGATGAATCTCATGGATGTACAGTTGAGTGAATGATACAAATGAGTACATACTATATGATTCTAATTATGTAAATTTCAAAAATAGGCAAAATTCATCTGTGGTAGACATCAGGATAGTGGTTATCACTAAGAGGTGGAGTGTCTAGAAAAGATCACAGGGAGTTTTGGGGGGGCTGACAATACTCTGGTTTTTGATCTGGGTGTTTATTACATGGGTGTAGTTTTTTCACTTTGTGGAAATTCTTCAAGATAATCCAAAGTGAGGCGACACAAGATATGGAAAGTGGGCTCGACATCTACTCGCCATCAAATTGGTACTGACTGATTAAAACTATGGTGCTCAAATGGTGGTAGTGTTCACCAGGGTTTCGGGGGGTGGGGGAAGACCCACATCATAGGGATGTGGCGAGCATTGCCGGGGGGAAGGGCACACCTCTAACCCTTCTTAGGGAGAGGCAAAGTTATACAATGTATCCAAAATGTAAAAAAAAAATCTTTTGTCGGATGGAGGGCGGGCGGGAGGGGGGAGGAAGTGTAGAGCTACATAATGTGTGCGGTGCGCCACCTGGGGATGGGATTTGCTTGAAGCTCTGGCATGTGGGGGAGAGGGGTGGTAGGGGCAATGTATGTAATCCTAACAATATTTGTACCCCCATTATATGATGAAATAAAAGGGAAAAAAAGATTTACATTTATGATATACATACCTTTCTATCTGTATATTTTAATAAAATTTTTAAAATGATAAAATATGGTAAATTTGGTGAGTAGAAAAATGTCCTAAAAGTTTATAATACCTAGAGGTGATTGAAAAGACTAGGGATGTAGGATGAATAAGGTGTTTCCTCTTCTGGATTCAGTATTAAGATCTTGCTTGGACCTGATCCTGCGGGTATCAGGAAACCAGATGATCATGAAACAGTTGTGATAGAAGACATCTTCCTAATACCAATTTGATCAGTTTTTTTTTTCTATGCATATACTAATTTAAGTGTTCATACTTGTATTTTCATAAATATTTAGATTATAATTCTAATGGAAATTTGGAAGAGGAATCAGAATACAGAAAGACAGAAGAAAAGTGGGACAGTGAGGCTGTTATAATATTCAGGGAAATGATGATTCAGTTAGATTAGTTTCATTGGGATCTGAAAGGAGGGGAGAGTTTAAAGATAGCAGATTTGGAGATTATGTTACAAAGTGAAAGGACATACAAAGTTTTATTTTTTCCCTAGATATTTCATGGATAACAGGAAAGAAAGGGAGGCACTAACCAACAAGTACTGGTTAGTAAGCTTTGGGGAGACAGTGGAGGAATTAGAGTTTGTGGTTCTGTAGGACATTCAATCTACAATGCAAACCAGTGTGAGGTGCTTGGTAGACAAATGGAGATGAGTCCTATTCTGAGGAGAGACGTTTGGGGGAGAAGGTGTAGCTTAAAAGTGCTATGTGAGGTTATGAAAACAGATGAGCTTACACACACACTCTGGGCTCCTTGGTATAGCATTTCTTAACCCTGGGGTTCTGGAAGCTCATACTGCTCTGCCTGGCTCTTCAGGTGATTCCCCTCAATACCTGTCAGCCTCTCCCTTCTGCCCCCAGCTGGGGAGAACTTCAAAGTGCTTGGCCTTTTTATAGTAAGGTGGCTGAAGAAGAGATATTTTAGAGGAAAGTTTCTCTAATTGAGTCCACAACCACAGGACTGTTTTGAAGGTAGGATCAGAAGAAAATAGGCAAGCTTTAAGTAACCAGTGAAGTGGAGGTAGGGCTGGGGAAGGAGAGTAACAAAAGTGAAAGCATCTGGTAAACTAGCGTCTTGTTTACCAGACTTAGCCGTGAACTCTGGAATACTTCAAGCCAATTCATCTTCACGAGCGAGAACTTTGTCACCATTAAGCACATTTAAAGAACCTATTTTGGGCCCTAAAGGCATTTATAGAAAAGGAGTACAGAAAGTGTTCCATACCACCACCAGAGGAATAAGCAACCAGTGTCCTAAGGGGACAGTTTTGAAAACAGATCATTTGTTCGAATGCGTCCTTTTTGGTGTATTTGTTAACAGATCTGTCAGACTGGAAAACCCACCTCTGGAAGTAAATAGAAATAGAGCTTAAACTTCTTATTTCTAATATAATTTTAAATTTCTACAGAAAATTATTCTCCTTTCTTTGGTAGTCTGAGAAGATATAAAGGAGGAAGAGGCTTTTAGGCTTAACTTAAGTGAAAAAAAAAAAAAAAAAAGAGGTTGTTTAGGCCAAAGGGGAGATAGTTGCTGAGTGGTTAAAGAAATAGCTGTAAACAATAAGCAGAGATCAACTTGGAAAATTTATTCAATGCCACTTTATTCGAAGAGAAGATCAAACCAGCCAGGAAATGGAGGGGAATGGAGCTCCTAAGAGGAATGGGGTTTTTATTTCATGGCTTAAGAAAGCGTGATGGGGTGGCTCTTTCTTCCCAGCCCATGCTCAGTAGGGACTTTACAAGTAATGATCAAATGAACAAATGCCTCTTACTCCTAGGGTGGACAGCTGCCTCCTGGAATCACTATGTCCTCCTGCAACACCAGCACCTCTGGTCACTCTACTTTCCTGCTCACTGGCTTCCCAGGCCTGGAAGCCTCTCACCATTGGGTTTCCATCCCCATCAACCTAATCTGTGTGGTTTCCATCCTGGGTAACAGTATCATCCTCTTCCTGATCCGCACAGATCCAGCCTTACACGAGCCCATGTACATCTTCCTGTCCATTCTGGCAGCCTCTGATCTAGGTCTCTGTGCCTCCACCTTCCCCACCATGGTGCAGCTCTTCTGGCTGGGAGCTCGTGAGCTGCCCTTTGATCTCTGCGCAGCACAGATGTTCTTCATCCATGCCTTCACCTACGTGGAATCTGGCGTACTGCTAGCAATGGCCTTCGACCGCTTTATTGCCATCCGGGACCCTCTGCACTATGCCACCATCCTTACCCCCTCAGCCATGGCCAAAGTGGGAACCGCCATTCTGGTGAGGGCTGTCCTGCTCAACCTCCCAGCACCCATCCTCCTGCGGCGTCTGCTCTTTCCCCAGATCAGTGTACTCTCTCACTGCTACTGCCTGCACTGTGACCTTGTGGGGCTGGCCTGCTCAGACACCCGGATCAACAGCTTGGTTGGCTTGGTCTCCATCCTCCTCTCTCTGTGCCTTGACTCCTCCCTCATCATGCTCTCGTACACCCTGATCCTGCGGACTGTACTGCGCATTGCATCACCTCGGGAACAGCTCAAGGCACTCAACACATGTGTCTCACACCTCTGCATTGTTCTCATCTTTTATTTGCCCAAGCTGGGGCTGTCTGTGCTGCACCGAGTAGAGAAGCACAGCTACCCTGCTCTGGCAGTGCTCATGGCCAACCTGCACTTCCTGGTCCCGCCCTTCATGAACCCCATTGTGTACTGTATCAAGTCTAAGCAGATCCGTCAGGGCCTACTAAAGCGCTTCCAGCCAAAAAAGGTTGATGTTTCCTAGAACAGCAGAAGGACCCAGTGGCACATGACCCCGGTGGGTCACCCTGGGCCTTGGGGCGGGGGAGGAAGAGTGGTGGAGAGTTAACTTCTGAGGTTTCTGAACAATTCATCTCATACTGTTATAGTTTTTAGAGATGAAGAACATTGTAAAACCTATTGAATTATCACCTTGATAATCCTCTCATTGTTCTATTTTATTAGAGTTGAACTATCTCAGACTCATTTATACTATGACATCTCCTTACCCAGGGGACTTAACCACACTAAGAGGATGTGTGTGCATATCTATTTGTATAGGTACCTCTCTCCTTTTTCCCCACTGGATTTTTCTTTTCCATTTGATTTATAAACTTAAGAGCTATAGTAAACTATATTAACCTTAATACTGGCCACCTTCTCCCAAATTTAATATTAACTATCTCATATACCAGGAAGTAAAAAAGGGAGGTGGGTGGTGGGGAAGCACACGATGACACTGTGCATGCTGAATTTATTTGCAGTTATTTGAAGCTTAGGGAGTGGTAGTTTCCTTTTGGTCTCTTCATGTGTGTCTCTGCTTTGAGGTTGAGAGAAATCTGGCATCGCTAAGCCTAGGGAAGCTGCTCACTTCTGGAGAGTGCTGGTTTCTCAGGTACCAACGGTAAGGGTGGAATAGCTACTCACTTCCACAGCAGCTGATCTGCTAGGATGTCAGCTCCATGAGGCCAGGGATTCAGGGCTGTTTTGTACACTGATGTATCCCTAGTTCTAGGAACACTGTCTATCTTATAGTAGGTGATCACATTGTCGAATAAATGAGTGGGGAAGATGAAGGGGCAAAAGAGCTCTGACAGCTAATCCTCAAGAAGGGGGAGGACTGAGAGATCAGAATGTCCGAAGCCTGTGGGGATAATAGTTGATGAAGTGGAATGGAATGAGGGGAAAACAAGTGTCACAGACCTTGAGGACAGGTCTTATTCTCCCTACAACACATGGTAAGAAGGCTGTTTCTAAAGGTGCAGCCCAGACAGGGGCTAAATTTATTGTGGAGCTTTTTCCAAAGCTACTTCCAAACTCCTAGGAGGAAGTTTACCCAGCAACTGAAGGCTGCCTCCCTCGTTCACTATCATTGCCGTTGGCCTGCTCAGTCCTAAAATACCCATACATTTGTGAAGAATTGAAATAGGGATATTCCTGGTGGAAGACAACCACTCAAATGTAATAGAAGCAGCCATGATAGGGCTAGTAGAAAGTGCTTTGTCTGTATCTGTGGTCATCCAGGCAGTTGGGAATTTAATAATTGTGACCATTTGTGTGTAATTTTCATGAATTGGGACAAGAGAGAATGAGGAACTCGGAGGCAGGAAGGCAGGGTGGGGATCTGTGAATCTTGTATAAGCAGTTCTGGTTGGGAAGGCTGTTTTCTCTGCTAGATTGTATTTACATTCCCATTGTAGCATGGATTCCTAGGAACTCGGAACCCTGTGCCTATCAGTGACCAGAAAGCCATTGCCCACGCTGTGTGTCTGAAGGTCACAGATCCTGCCCATAGAGCTCAAGGAGCAAGGATAACAAATCATGAGTTTTGAGTTACCATTTTGGAATATTATGTCTAGTGGTAGCCATCGAAAAGGTTCAGTAAATCAGTTTGACATGACACTTTGGAAAAGGGGGTCATTTGAAAAGATAGCTTGTGGTACACAGCAAGGTTCCCTATAGGGCCACATGCCTTGGGCCCAACAAGCAACCATGTTATTCAGGCCCTTTTGTGTGCTTCACATACCACCCCAATAACAAGAAGGTTCTGATCATGCATACAGAGTGTCCATCTCACTGAGGGGCCCAATCTATCAGAAACCCTAGGCTGGCATGATGATATCCAGGACCACAAGCATCCTTGCCGTATAAAACAAAAACATTGT
This sequence comes from Cheirogaleus medius, assembly GCA_008086735.1. NCBI lineage: Eukaryota > Metazoa > Chordata > Mammalia > Primates > Cheirogaleidae > Cheirogaleus > Cheirogaleus medius. The sequence goes on along the minus strand of VBSM01001265.1, from coordinate 35,522,639 downwards.
ATATAGAGCCTGAGGCTGCAAAATTTCTATTCAGCGGATTAATAGAATAAAGCTTGGCTATTAGACATCTGATTTAAGCCAAGATGCAAGGATCCTTGTCTTTGTCATGTTTATCGAGCTGTTCTGGGCTAAGAGTCTTCTTTCACCCTTTCTCCCTATCACCATAGCACGGCCATCTTCGTACCTGGCCATTTCATGGCTGCACTACTGTCAGGCGCTGGAAGGGATCTGGGGCTCTATGCCTTTACAATATCATATCTTCAGTATGTAGCCATCATGAGTCTAAAGCTCCTGCTCTTAATCTTTATGCCAATCAGAATGCCATCCACCCATGCAGAAAAACTAAGTAAAAAACACTCAGCTCTGGCTTGTACTAGCTGTATAACTTTAAGCTAGTTATTTCACCTCTCCAAATCTCCATTTCCTCATCATTATAAAATGGGGATACCTACTTCACAGAGATGTTGAGAGGATTTAACTACATAGTATACATAAAGCACTAAATCCAGAAGCAGAGAACCCGTTTTGTGTGTGTTTTTGTGATTTGATTAATACCTGTCTTCCCTATACATTGCAAGCACCCTGAAGGCATTGGTTTTTCCTGACCTGTCTAACAGTAGTGCTTAACATGGCCCAGGATGTTGTAAGCCCTGTATGTGTTAAATGAGTGAATAAATAATGAATACCAAATTCTTGACAAATGGCAAATGCAATTGATTGTATAATTTAAATGAGCTCAATAGATGGAAACATTTATCATTAATATCATATAATTTGTACATTGACTTTGGGAGGGGAAAGCCAAGCATTGGTTTGTTGCAAATACAAAAATTTTGTTCAAGGTTACACTGCTCCATAGAACCCCTGGGTTTATTAATTCATAACTAAACCTCTCAAGGACTTTAGGTTCCAAAGGGGTGATCTAAACCGTGTCTAAATGATGTCTGTAAATATAAATCCAATTACCACGGCATGTCCCAGGTTAATTGAACAATATACTGAGTCTGTGATACTCTCAAGCTGAATAGGGCCATGGTGACTGGGGAAGGAGTAACTGACTCACCTGTACATTTTTAGATCAAGTAAGAAATTTATACACCCTTATGATGGGCCTGGCTAGTAGCAACCAAGGAATTGGGTGGGGATGATCCCACACAAGAGGAGAAGGCTTACAGAAACCAGGATGCATATCCTAAGTTCTTCAAAGCCAAGCCTTTCCAAGGAGATTAATATACATTGTTCATGGATTGGACATGGAGCAAATGATTTACTAATATCCCTCTGAAAGGAAAAGAGCTGTTTTAACCTATACAAAGAAGGGAAAAGGAAGGCTACAGTGGTTGATCTGGTGAGCAATTGCTGTAAATTAAGAGTGATGTGAAGTCATGATGAATGCAAAATTATTTATGTTGTAATGCTTCTTTGTTGATTAGAATATAAGGGAAAATGGCCTTTGAGAAATGCCCTTCTGAAATCCTTTGACCTCCTCCCACAAACCAGTATAAGAACACTTTGAGGAAGATAAATAGGTCAACTACATGTTTGACATAGGAAGGAGCATGAATGGGAAAAAGAGTGGAAAATGTTGATTATATTCCTGGATTTTACCACTCTATGGTGCCTTTTTTAGGGAGTTGCCTTGCTCTTAATTTGGTGTTAAGAAATGCTACAAGTTTTTGTTTTGCTTTTCTTTTAAAAACTATGCTAAGCAGATATCTGTAGTTTTCAGGCATCTGAAATGTAGCTTTGTTTTCAAATTCCAGCTCTGCTTCCAACTACTTCTCTAACCTTGACCAATTCATTTCTTTCTAAGCTCAATTCCTCCATCTCTAAAACGGAGATGACAGCCCTTGCTCCATAAAGCTGTGATGATTAAATAGGACAAAATATCTAGAACACCAAGAAATGCAATAAAATACAATAATGTATAACTTATTAATATGAGACGTACTCTGGACCCCAAACATCTGATGCAGTCACCTTGCCTGGTTCTCTGCCAACATAACCTCCTCAGACCTAGACCAGGTACCTAACTTAATCATTCTTAATCAGCTCAGTCATCATTCATCAACTCTAGGAACCTTAAGGGACCTCTCCTAACTTTAAGTACAGGTTTGAGATTCATCTAATTCTCCAACATCCCAACCCCAGACACAAACAAGTTCACAATATGATTAGACTTAATTTGAATACCAGTCTATATTTTCTGAGTACTTTATAGAAATAACATTTAATCATCTTATACCATAGGAGGCTGGTACTGCTATTGCCTCTCTATGGAGGAAGAAACTCAAATGATTATGTCCTAGAGGTAGGTGGGCTTGATCTCTTACATTGCTGTACACATTCTTCCCTAAAAGCCTTTTCTCAGCAATAGGCTTCTATTTATTTTTCAACATTTATGCAGGACTTTCCATGCAAGGCAACGTTTATCCTTCTTCCTCCATATTTCTCTATTTCTTTGTGTAGGCATTTATAAAGGATTTGTTATAATATACTATCTTCTTCATAGACTAGGGTTTTTGTTGAATAACATCTTGATTTTTCAACTTTATTTTAGATTCTATCCATGTATAAAGACTTAAAGGACTGTTGGATAAATTAATAATGTTCCTGTTATGAAAAGAGCACTGACAGTTTGGATTTTATTATGATCAAGTATGTGAAATTAATACTCTGAAAGTAGATCCATATTCTGAGTCTGCATTAGAGCCCTGATGAGGGAAAGTCCACATGTAGTTTTAGATTCCAAGATCTTGTCTTTTAAAAATGCATCTCGTCCAGGCTAGACAAGTTCCTAAATCTCCAAAACTGCCAATCCTGTCAGGTATAATTTGTGCAGATGTTAAGATTAATTTTCACATACTTACTTTTATGTCAATACCTCATAACCACCTGTTGATCAGTTCCTATGCATGAGACAATGGAAAGAATTCTTGCAGCAAATAATAGCTTCTATCTTTCAGGTCCTCACATTTTTTTTTCTTCTTTCTTCAGGTTAGTTCATCTTATTCCTTATTTTAATTGGTATAATACACTTGCCATTTTTGAGAAGATGTTAACCCTATCAATCTGACTGAGCACTTGCATCCCAGCAGGCTGGGTAGGTCTATAATGTCCACGTTAGCCTTTTCCATTAGAGGCCACTACTTTACCCATTTTTGCCCATCTGTAAAACACACACATGCAAAATTGTACCTCCAAGTAGTTTGGCTTCTTGTGTCTAGGATTCAGAAATAGTAGATTCCTATATATTACTAGCTGGATTATGCAACCAGCCATGTAGGAATGAGGATACTAAAAGATATCAAAGGGTTAAATGCAATAGGAGACAAATGACAACATCTAGCCCATTCCCTTGCCTTCAGGCAGGACTATTCAGTTAGCACTAGCATCACCTGCAGCCCTTAAGGGAGAGGGTGGGTACATGCAGCCACACAGAGGCAGAGCCCCCATAATCTTTCAGTTTTGATTCTCCTGCTAATACTCCAGTTTTCTGCTCACTTATAACAAAACTCAAAAGAATTTTACTCATAAAGCTAGGGGAGAAAAAGAATTTTCTATACTAATAGCCACCAATTCTTTCCTTGATATTCTTTAGTGTTCATACCAATTAGGCTTTTGGCTCCACAACTCCACTGACATGGCTTTTGTCAAAGTTCCAATAATTCTAGATTGCCAATTCCATTTGTCCATCCTCCATCCATTGATTTAACTGTGACATCTGACACAGTTGATCACTCCCTTCACCTTGGGACACTTTCTTCACTTTTCCTCCAAGACGTGATACTCTCTTGCTTTCCCCTGTTACCTGACTGGGTTTTTTATTCTCAGGCTCTTTAGCTGTTTACTCACTGTACCAAATTCTTCATTAACCTGGATCAATACATTTGCCCTGATGTTATTCCTATATGTGCACTTAGGTGTTAATCAGTGAAACCAGTTTGCCGGTGTATACTAATCATCAGGGAAATGCAAATCAAAACCACAATGAGATATCACTTATCTCCAGCGAGAATGGCCTTTATCAAAAAGTCCCAAAACAATAAATGTTGGCGTGGATGCGGAGAGATAGGAACACTCACACACTGCTGGTGGGACTGCAAACTAGTGCAACCTCTGTGGAAAGCAATATGGAGATAACTTAAAGAGATACAAGTAGATCTACCATTTGTTTTTAAAATTCTTAATTTTTTAGGCATTAACTATTGACTTTCAACATGGGAGAGAAATTCTGACAACTCCCCCTTCTAGCCTTCAGTGGTCACTTGCACATTTCTCAGCTGCCCTCCTCAGAATATAGTTATATCATAATTTTATTTAGAACTATATTCAGCATTTACATCATTGTGACTACGTAAATGCTATTAGAAGTGAGCTTATCTGTTACCCAAGTGTCAAATCTTCCCTTCAATATATTCAAACACATTGCATTTCTACCAGGTTCTCGTCTCAGAGCTTTTTGACCTGTTCTAATCTGTCTTAGTTAATCGCTAGGCACAACTCTGGTTCTGGGATCTAAGGGAATCCTGGGGGTTTCCTTTTCCTTTCTCTATTCTTGGATCTCCCGTTATCTGGACCCAATGTCCCCTATTCCTTGGTGTACTTGCTTGATTTGGTGGAACTCCTCTTTCCATAGCTTCCTGATAGAGAACACATGCAGAGTGTTAAGAGCTTGAATGTTTGAAAATGTATTTTAATCCTGAATTTGACTGAGTTTTGCTGATATTGAATTTCAGACTAAAAATAAATTTTCCTCCAAAATATCCATTTTTAGCCATTAGTTATATGCATTTTTCTCTAGCTTTCATGTTGCTGTAGATAACTGATTTTCCGATTTTTTAAAAATACATTGTTGCTCATGATGATTTTCTAATTTCTGATTTTTAAAATTTCTTCTATATCTATTCTTTTTATTTAGAGACAGGGTCTTGCTTTGTCACCCAGGCTGGAGTGCAATGTCCTGGTCAGAGCTCACTACAACCTTAAACTCCTGGGTTCAAGCGATTCTCCTGCCTCAGCCTCCCAAGTTGCTGGGACTAAGGTGCGCACCACCATCCCCAGCTCTCATTTTCTAATTCTTGATGCTTCAGATGGAACTTGTCATTTCATACTGGAAATTCTATAATTTCTTTGTTCCCAGGGTTCTAAAATTCTAGAATATGATTTTAAGGGTAACAAATACAAAGATGACTAAATGTGAAGTCTTAAAAGGTTATCTATGCCAAAGTAAATTCCACAATAGAGAAAGTATGGGACTCTAAGAGCTAGAAATGAGACACTTGGGTGCATGGACCTAAAACTACTGGATTTTCTTTTTTATTTCTCAATTTTTCAGACTTACAGAAGTACCATCTTTCCCATGCCAGAAGAGAACAATTTTTGCCTAGAAATCATGCAATGACCTAACACAAAGTATTGCAATAAATTTCCTGCTTAAGATCCACTTTGTCACTCTTCATTGTTTCTAGACCAATGATCTAAATTTCTACCCTAAGAAGCTAGAAATAGAAGAGCAAATTAAAGATGAAAGAAAATTTTAAAAATATAAAAGCAGAAATCAAGAAAAAAACAAGCAGTAGAAAAAAATTTAAAAAGCTACAATTTGGTTCTAAAAATTAATTAAATGAATATGTCTCCCTCCTGCACCAGCACAACAGAATGGGACACAGCACACAGAAATAACCAATAGCAAGAATAAAAGAGGTAAAAATCCTACAGAATTGAAAGGCTAATAAAGGGGATATTATGAACAATTTTATGCCTATATTGGTATATTATTTTGACAGTTATATTTAAAGGAAATGGAAAAATTATAAAATAGAAGATATGAATAGCTCTATATTCATTAAAAATTGAATGTGAAATAAAAACAACAAAACCCATCATATGCAGATTTCTTTCTTACAGAATTCTATCAAATACTTAAGGAATAAAACAAATGTTACATTGAATATTTTCAGAAAATAAAGTATAAGGGATTAGTTTCCAATACATTTTATGAGGCAAACAAAACCCCGATATAAAAGCCTGAAAATGAAATTACAAGAAAGAAAATTATGAGAGCAATATCTATCATTGACATAGATATAATTATCCTTATCAAAATATTAGCAAACTGAATACAGCAATATATGAATATAATAATGCATCATGATCAAGTGGGGCTTATTCCAGGAATACAAGGTAGCTTAACATTTAAAAATAAGTATCAGACACTGTGTATCAACAGCATAAAGGAGAAAAATCAGGTGATTACCTAAGCCTGTGAAGAAAAATAATTTGACCAAATTCAACACCATTCTGGATGAAAATTTTCAACAACTTTCAATAGAAGTGTACTTTCTCAATCTGGTAAAAAGCATCTATGAGAAATCTACAATTAACATTATACTTCATGAATGAAATAATGAATACTTTCTTCCTAAAATCAAAAACAAGGCCACAGATGTATGCATACGTCCAAACTCGAACTGTATACATTAAATATTAATGTGTGCAGTTGTTTGCATATTAATTATCCCTCAATAAAGCTGTTAAAAATAAGAGACCACAGCAGGCACAGAAGGACATACTGGAACTCTCATACACTGCTGGTAGGAGTGCAAAATGGTGCAGCTGATCTAGAAAAGCTTTGGCAGTTCAAGTGGTTAAACAAAAGGTTATATGATCAGTAATTCCACACCTAGGTACATACTCAAGAGAAATGAAAACATGTCAACACAAAAACTTTCACACAAATGGAATAGTTACATTATTCATAATAAAAGGTGGAAACAACCCAAATATCCATCAACTGATGAATGGATAAACAAAATGTGGTATTCACATATAATGGAATATTAATATAAAGAAATGACATACTGATGTATGCTACAACATGGATGGACTTAGAATATGGTAACATTAAGTGAAAAAAGTCAGCCACAAAATACCACATATTATATGTTTTTCATATGAAAGTCTGGAATAGGAAAATCTATAGAGAAAGAAAGTAGATTAGTGGTTGCTTAGGGATAGTAGGGGATGGGAGAATATGAAGGCAGTAACTAAAGGGTATGGGATTTTAGAGGTGATGAAAATGTTCTAAAATTGACCATGGTAATAGTAGCATGCATCTGTAGATATACTAAAAACCATTGAACTGTACACCTTATATGAGTGAATTGTATAGTATTTGAATTATAATCTCAATAAAGGTGTTTAAAAAAAGAAAAACAAAGATCAGAAGCAGAGCAAGGATGCCTTACTAATTCAACACTGTGTTGGAGGTCCTGGCCAGTAGAATAAAGAAATATCATACAGTCAAAACTCTAGCAATTTTTATGGACATGAACACATTGATTCTAAAATATATATGGGAACACCACCTAGAATAGTTAGGACCACAGCTATAGCTAGAAGTACAATGTTGGGGGACTGAACGACTTCATTTTGAAACTTACTATAATGCCATTAGTATTAAGACAGTGTAGGACTGACATACACACAAATAGATTAATGAAAAAGAAAAATCCAGAAATATATACCCACATAAAGAGTTGACTGATTTGACAAAGTTGTCAAGGCAATTCTATATGGAAAAGAAAATCTTTTTAACAAATAAAGCTGAAACAACTAGATATCTATATGTAAAAAAAAAAATCTTAAACTGTACTTCACACTATACCCAGTTTTTGTGTTGGATCATAGACCTAAATTAAAAGGTAAATCTATACAATGAAGAACTGACCATGTATAAAATTGGTTATTTGGACGTCATAACTAAAAATTTCTTTTTACCAAATAATATCAGTAAGGAAATCAAAAGGCAAGCCACAAAACTGGACAAAATATTTTCACTATGTATAATGTATCTGGCAAATGCCTTGTATCCAGAATATATGAACAGCTAGTACATTTCAATAACAAAACCCAAAAGCTCATTAAAAATGGTCAAAAGACTTTACTAAACATTTCACAGAAGGCATATGCATGAATAGTAAACACATGAGAAGTTGGTTGACATTGGTTATCAGAAAATGCAAATTAAAACCACAATGAGTTACTAGCTTGTACTCATTAGAAGGTCTAAAATGAAAAAAAGAATGACAAAATCAAGGATTGGCCAGGATGTAGAACAGCTGGGAACTGCTATACATCACTGGTGAGTTTATAAGATAGTACAAGTATTTGGAAAAAGTTCTATTAAAGTTTAGCAAATACTTATCCCTCTGACCTAGTAATTCCACTTCTAGGTTAAAAAATATTCATAGCAGCTTTATTCATAATAGCCAAAAATGGGAAACAACCCAAGTGTCTAAAAGTAAAGATAGTTAAATTTTGGTATATTCATACAATGGAAACTTCCTTAGCAATGAAAATAAATTAACACCACAACAGCATGAATCTCAAAAACATTATATAAAATCAAAGAAATTGGACATAAAGAATACATGTTGTACAATTTGATTTACGTGAACTTCAAGAACAATTAATTTAATGAAAGGTAATCAGAAATCAAATAGTAGTTGTCTCCATGGGAGACTGAGGGCATTACTTGGAAGGAGCACAAGGGAACCTTCTGGGATTATGAAAATACTTTGTATCTTGATTGAGAGGTGGTTATACTGTTGTATATATTTGTCAGAGATTAAACTGTACACTTAACATGTGCATTTTATGTAAATTATATACATCATTTAAAAAAGGCTTGGGAAAAATAAGTTCAACCACAGCTAATATAGTCCTAAATAGAATTTAGCCAGTTTTCTTAACTTCCTAAACAGCTTGAGTTAAGGATCCTGCAGAGTAGAATTTATTGGCCAGTTTGTGGCTTCTGATTGGCAACCTGAGGTGTCTGAGTGCAAATTAAGACTACTAGACTGCTGATCTCCGGTGTGCTGAGACCTGGAGTGAAGGAAGAATTATTTGGATGGCTTCAGGTTGAGTAAACACGGAAGTCACTGAGAGTACATTGGAGAATTTTGTTGAGATCCCATTTTAGAGCTGTCACCAAGGATTTATCTTCCTGAACCATCATTCCAACACCTAGAATAGTGATTGGTGTATTGCATGTTCTCAGCAATGTTAGTGATGATTGGAAAACAATTATCCTCTCACTCCTGGATCAGACTTTCTTACATTCTTAATCTCAGGGCCTAGATTTCTAGAAACTCATCTGGTAAAGTGTAAAAAGCACAGAATTTGGAAGTAGAAAGATTTGAGTTGAATTCTGGCTGGGCATTTATTTGCCTTCTTGTAAAAGTAACTGCATTCTTAATCTTCTCCCTCTGGATCTGTTAATTGTGGGTAGTGAATTATATGCTCCTCTTCAGATGGTTATGAGACTACAGTAAGACAATGCCTGTCCTCTTGGTGCACTGCAGAGTGTTAAACTAATCCATTGCTGCTACTGGTGAAATTCTGGGGCCTAGGTCATCCTGAGCCTGCTAGAGCTGTTCTCCTGTCTAAGCTCTTTCCAAGCTTATTAAAATATTTTACTCAGGAACTAAATACCAATTTAGACATCTCTGCCTGCAGATTCTGAGCAGGCATGTCAGAACCAGACCCCCTGAGAACTTTGGAATTGGAACCCACCAACCTACCAACTTTGGAACTTTGGAACCTACCAACCTTCTAGTGGCTGCCATCACTTTCATTTTTATGAACTTGCTCAGGAAGTTGAACAAGGCAGAATTCCCTGTTTTTTCCCCAAAGAAGGGCCCTGGTCCCTCTCCTGCCTTGGACCTTTGCCCATGATTATTCTTTCATTGTTGTTGTCCCTATGGCCAATTGCTGAGTGCTCTGTCTCTGCCTCTCTGATTCTCTGTATGAGTGTGTATGCATTTCTCCCCAGTGAGACTTAGAGCTCACTGAGGGAGGTATCTATGTATCCCTATCAGAGTAGGAACACCTGCCAGTGAATGATGGTTATTTCTCCTTGTTAGACGAGCAGCCCTATCTGATTTTATTAAGGTCTTCTGGAAGGTAGAAACGATGTCAGACAGCAGAACTGGATTCCCTGGGAGACTATTATCAGTTTGGTAGCCATAGTTCCCATTAGACAGGGGCTCCCTGAGCTTTGTAACTGCATCTACATCATAGGTGGGAAATATCTCATCATTCTTCCATCATCTGACTTATGCTATGCCTCCTTATCAAAGTCAGGATACCACTGAGTGTGGGCTTGTCTTGTCATCATGCTGGGAGCCATTGGTCTTTTTAAACACTGACCAATGACTAAGAAGAAGACAGTTCCAAGGTGGGATTGAAAACTTTATGACTGAGCAGGGCCCCACTTTAGCAGTCGGAAGACCCCATCCCTGATCTGCTTGGTCTTCATGCCGTAGATGATAGGGTTGAGCATGGGTGGCACGACCAGGTAGAGGTCAGCCAGGAGGATGTGAACGTGCCGGGGCACATGCTGGCCAAAGCGCTGCGTGTAGAATGAGAAGAGTCCTGGTGTGTAGAAGAGAAGGATGACACCCAGGTGGGAGCCACAAGTGCCAAAGGTTTTAGCTCTTGCCTCCTTGGAGGAGAGGCCTAACACAGCCCGGAGGATGAGTGCATAGGAGACAGCGATACAGATGGAGTCTGTGCCCACCAGCAGCGTGGCAGCAGTGATGCCATAGATGTTGTTTGGCTGGGTGCCCCCACAAGCCAGCTTCACCACAGCCATGTGCTCACAGTAGGAGTGGGCCACCACTCGGCTGCAGTAGCTCAGTCTTGCCAGTAAGCAGGTGAGTGGGGTCATGAGTCCCAAGCCACGAAGCACAGCTGCAGCCCCCAGCTTGCCCACAGACTCCGGGGGCAGCAACGACCCATAGTGCAGTGGCCAGCAGATGGCTAAGTAGCGGTCAAAGGCCATTGCTAGCAGGACACCGGATTCCACAGCCGAGAAGCCATGGATAAAGAACATCTGGGCAGCACAGGCCTCAAAGGCAATCTCAGCAGCATTTGCCCAAAAAAGTGCAAGGAGCTTGGGCACAGTGGAGGTGGAGAGCACCAGGTCAATTGTGGACAACATGCATAGGAAGAGGTACATGGGCTGATGCAGGGCAGGCTCTGAACGTACCACCAGGAGCACTGCCATGTTGCCAAGTACTGCCAGGGCATACATGGAACAGAAGGGAAAAGCAATCCAAAAGTGGGATGCCTCCAGGCCAGGAATTCCCACAAGCAGAAAGGAGGTTGGGGTCTGTTGACTGTGGTTTGTGAATTTCATGGCCAAGCCAAAGTAGGGTGAGTAGAGAAGACCTCACTGCCTTGCTCTGAACCCTACGAAGCTCTAAGAAATGAAGCAGCAAGGATTCATATTTGTGCTGTGGCTGAATGGCAGCAGAAAATATTCGAGTTAGACTTCATGAAAAACATCCAGAATGAGAAGATTATAAGGCACTGGGAAATAACGCAAGGCAGAAGGTAGGTTACCATCACCAAGGTTTAAAGGAACCCTTCCCACTTCCGTCTGATCCAATGATTCCTAGGTTGTGGGCACTGTAGAACCCTCTCCATGGTGAAAGTATGTGGCTAGAGGCTCTTACAGCTTTCAACGCTTTGCCTATACTCTAGTATTTTCTTCCAATTCATCTGCCTGTATGACAATATAAAGGTAATGTTAATGATAAATAGGCAGATCCAATGGAAGACTCAAATGTGGTTACTTTTCAAGATGAGAAGATTAGGGCTGAAAGAAAGGCAGGGAAATCCTGGATGGATTTTTCAAGCCATTGAGCCCATAATAAACTCATGGATGAGGCTCAGAACTTAGGTTCTGACCAGGAACAGCAAAACACAGATGAGGGGCTGAGTCTCTGGTAAGCTGCTACAACCATAAGATTGCCTGGCTCATGTTTAGTACAAGGATCCTGTGCTTACCTCAGGTGTCCTACCTGGATGCTGGTAGAAACAGGTATAATCAGGCACAACTGGTCAGTGGTGAATGACAAACTGATTTGGCCATAATATAGAATAAAGTAATTGAGAAATGATTGTGTACAAAGTATGTTATCTCGAAAATCAAAGGTACATGAAATAAAGGGAAGGAGAAGTATATTTTAATCATTGGGAACATAGAATTATTTTCTAAAAGCAAATATGGATTCCCACATTTGGTCAAAATGACATACTGAACTTCTACACATCTCCCCATCTCTTTTATCCATTGCTCACACTCTACCTCTCCTATCTTCCCTCACCTACATATATCTTCCCATTTTTTCCTTATATACTAGCCAGCTAGTAATTGAGAATTCGAGAGAGAAGAGAGATTAAACCAAAAATGCAAGAAAGGGGACAGTAGAGGGAGAGAGATGAAGAAAAAACAATGAGATCAAGAACCAGAAATAGACATAGGAGAAGAAAAGAATAGAGGAAGAGAAAAGTCCTTTCTCAAAAGAGCTCCTAGAATAACGGGATATGACTGTGTTCTGTTTGCTAATTGAAACAGACAGTGGAACCAACTGGACCCTCTAGAGATGGCCTATTTGCACCCCTAACCTTAAGCTGCAATACTCCTTTAGAATCCCTAGCATCAGCTACCCATACCCAGAGATCACAGGAGACTGTTTTGGGGAGAAAGGCAGGAGGGAAAAGGGCAAGGTCTCCTAACATGATCTGTAGGAAGGAACTGCCTTTTTTCTATCCAAATATCAACTGTAGCTGTTACTCTGTTATTGAGAAAATCTTGTCCCCTTCTGTCTTCTCATCGTTTCTCCCATGTATTTCCTGTTTTCCCTTCTGTGATATCTCCCTCCCTGAATTTCCACCATCTCATCCCCAGAGGATATTTCAGTGTTTGTGGTGGCTGAAGGGTCAGGGACAGAAGTCATTGTGGGGGGACCTTGTGAAATGATATATATAAAACTGTTCTACTTGATAAATGAGCACACTATGTATTTGGCTGAGCATGTGATTGTGTCTGTGTATGTTGCTGTGAAAAATGCATGAGCAAGGCTGTACACAGGTACATACATTTATGTAAGACATTGTTTTTGGGGTGTCCATGCTTCATTGCCCTTTCTCTGGTGTGGAGAAAATCCAGTTGTGAATGGGATGACCCTACTTTCTTTCCCTCCCTTCTTTTCTTCCACCTCAGCCTTTTAATAATTGAATCATGTTTTCTCAGCCCCTGAACTGCTGGGTTTACTCCACCCTTGCTCTGGGGGCTACACAGCATGATGACTATAGCTCCTCTGTCTCTGCCACATTTGCACAAATGGGGAAATGAAGTTAGAAGAGTATGTGCTGAGCATAATGTGTGTGGATTCCAAGAGAGTGATCAAGGTCAAGGTGAGGGCCTTTGGGCCCTCACTTATGGATCTCCACTCATATTTGAGTTAGATCTCACAAAAAAACACAGGATAAGATTGTAGGGCACTGGTAAATGATGCAAGGCAGGAGAGAGGTTTCCATCACCATGTTCAAATGAGCACTTCCCACTTCCATCAGATTCATTGATGTCTAGGCTGGGGGTGAGGGCATGGCTGTAGAACCCTTTCCAAGGTGAAGACAACTGGCTAGAGATTCTAACATGTTTCTACTCTCATCTGTGAACCCTCTTCTGCCTATGCTCTAGTGTTACTTCTGATTCATCTGCCTCCTGAGATTAGGCAAGGAGAGACTCCCAGCCTCCCTCCTCCAAATAACTCTCCAGAGCAACAACTCTACTTCATTCCTCTCGCCCCTCCACTTTGTTCTGGATTATTTTGGTATTTGGTATAAGAAAGGTCCTACATAAAATATGTAAGAATAGGAGCCACAGTGCCAGGAACAAGGCTGTCCCATGAGGAAAGGAGAAAGTTCTTTATCTTGGAGATACTCATGGACATCTGGAGGCTACCTGCCAAAGATTCAGCACTCACCGATGGAAGACCGAGGGCAGCCCGATTCAAATCCCAGCTTTACAACTCACCAGCTTTGTGATCTCAGTCAAGTAAACTCTTTCAACCTGTTTCCTTATCTGTGACCTGGAGAGGTTGACTCCTACTTCATAGACTACTGTGGTAATTACTATTGGAGACATCTATCTGAAGAGCCAATTACACTACATGGCACAAAGCAGTGGTCAAAAAGTGTGATTTATCTATAAATCCCTTTAATCTGAAGTAATTTAATTTTCTCAGTGAGAAAATTATCTTAGTAGCAGTCAGGTCTTTGGTTTGTTCTCAGTGTGCCTATTACAGGGTTGAATATACAGACAGGCTTACCAGGTCTAGGGCAGGGAGTAGTATTGGTGTCTCAGGTCCTGAAGGGCTTAGAGTATAGGGAGTAAAAGAGCTGGAATATTTATCCTGTTACTAGGGCCCTAGCTGAGAGTAGTGATTCCATGGGGATGAAGACACTAAAAAGACCCCTGGGATGCTGGAGAGAGGCAGCAAATTGAAGCAAAATGGGTCTTGATGGGAGAGGGGAGGATAGGACCACAAAGATCTATCCTGAGAGTTGTGTGGATAAGTGAGAAGGTCCTTGAGCACAAATAATTTTTATAGGATTTTTGGCATAGAAACATTCCAGAATATTTTACTAATTTTATTTTTTCTGTTGGTCCCTCCTTCTTTTATCCTAAATATTTGCTTCTCAGTGTTTCTTTTGGATGGGTTACTTAACTTATGAATGTTAGTTCTTTGTCTATAAAGTGGGGAAGCAGTGAAGATTAAGTTAGATGGTATAAAGCAAAATATTTATCACTTCTTAGAAGAAATATTTTCAACTTTTTTTCCATTCAGTAGGGTGTTGGCTGCGGGTTTGTTATGTGGCCTTTATTATTTTGAGGTATGTTTCTTTTATGCCTAGTGAGGGGTTTTATTATAAATGGATGATGAGTTTTATAAAATGTATTTTCTGTGTTGAGATGCTCACATTTTTTGTTCTTAACTGTTTATGTAAAATATCCCATTTATTGATTTGCATTTGTTGAAGCATACTTGCATCCCTGGGTAAAACCCACTTGATCATGGTGTATTATCTTTTTGATGTGCTGTTAGATTCAATTTGCTAGTATTATTTAAGATTTTTCCATCTATGTTTGTCAGGGATATCAGTCTAGTTTTTTTGTGTGCGCTTGTCTAGTTTTGGTATCAGGGTGATTGATACTGGTCTCATAGACTAAGTTAGGGAGAATTCCTTCTTTGACTTTTTTGAACAGTTTCAGGAAGATTGGTATTCTTTGTACATTGGTAGAATTCAGCTGTGAATACATCTTGTCTTGGGCTTTTCTTTGTTGGGAAAATTTTTAATTACTGCTCAGTTTCACTACTTGTTATTTGTCTGTTCAGGTTTTCTATTTCTTCCTGGTTCAATCTTGGGATATTGTATATTTACAGGAATTTATCCATTTCTTATAGGTTTTCTAGTTTGTGAGCATATCATAGTGGTTCATAGCAGTTCATAGTGGTCTCTGATCATTCTATTTAACATAGCACTGGAAGTCCTAGCCAGAGCAATCAGGCAAGAGAAAGAACTAAAAGACATCCAAACTGGAAAAGAAGTCAAATTATCCTTATTTGCTGATGATACGATCTTATATGTAGAAAACAATAAAGACTCCACCAAAAACATATTAGATTTGATAAATGAATTCAGTAAAGTTTGAAGGTTGTAAAAAACATAAAAATCAGTAGTATTTTATACACCAATAACAATCTAGTTGAAAACCAAACCAAGAAGGCAATCCCATTTACAATAGTTAGAAAGAAGACACTTAGGAGTATATTTAGTGAAGGAGATGAAAAAGCTCAAGGAAAACTGCAAAACACTGATGAAAGAAATTGTAAATGGCACAAATGGAAAAGCATTTCATGCTCACAGATCAGAAGAATTAATATAAATAAAATGACCATATTGCCCAATCTACAGGTTCAATTCAATCCCTATTAAAATACCAACATTATTTTTTGCAGAAAATAAACAATCCTAAAATTTATATGGAAGCAAAATAGAGCCCAAATAGCCAAAGCAATCCTAAGCAAGAAGAAAGCTAGATGCGTTACCTTACCTGACTTCAAATTATACTACAAGGCTATAGTACTCAAACAGCATGATATTGGTATAAAAATAGACACATACATCAATGGAATAGAGAACTGGGAAATAAACTCACATATGTAGATCCAACTGATCTTTGACAAAGTTTACAATAGCTCACTCTGAGAAAAGGACATCTTCTTCAATAAATGGTGCTGGGAAAATTAGATTGTGATATGCAGAAGAATAAAACTGGGCCCCCATCTCTCACCATAGACAAAAAAAAAAAACTCAAGATGGCTTAAGGACTTAAATGTAAGACATGAAGATATAAAAACACAAGAAGAAAACCTAGGGCAAACTCTTCTGGACTTCGGTCTAGGTAAAGAATTCATGACTAAGGCTTCAAAAGCTCAAGCAACAAAATTAAAAAAACAATAGATGCATAGGACTTGAACTGAAAAGCTTCTACACAGTAAAATAAATGATCAGAGTGAACAGACAACCTGCAAAATGGGAGAAAATATTTGTAAACTAGGCATCTAATAGGGGATTGATATCTAGAATTTACAAGGAACTCAAACACCACCACTACTAAAGAGTGTTCAAAGGACATGAATAGACATTTTTCAAAAGCAAAAGATGGCATGAAAAGTCAAGCAGAATATGAAAAAATGTTCAATAGCACTAATCAGAGAAATGCAAATTAAAAGCACAATGAGATCATCTTATAGCAGTCAGAATGACTATTAAAAAGACAAAAAATAACAGATGTTAGTGAGGATGCAAATAAAAAAATAAAAAAAAGAAATGCTTATACACTGTTGGTAGGAATGTAAATTAGTACAACCTGTATGAAAAACAGTATGGAGATTTCTCAAAGAACTAAAAATAGATCTACCATTTGATCCAGCAATCCTGCTACTTGTTATCTACCCAAAGGAAAATAAATTATATCAAAAGGATACCAACACATGGTTGGTGGGGTTGTATATTAGTATGGCAAGTATGGAAAACAGTATAAAGGTTTATCAAAAAATTAAATATAAAGCTACCATAGGATCCAGAAATCCCAGTAGTGGGTATATTTCCAAAGGAAATAAGTATTTCAAAGAGATATCTGCACTCCAATGTTCATTGCAGCATTACTCACAATAATCAAGATATGGAATCAATCTAGGTGTCCATCAAGGGATGCATGGATAAAGAAAATGTAGTATATGCACACAATGCAGCACAATGGAATACTAATCAGTATTAGAAAAGGAAATCCTGTCATTTGCCCCAACATGGATGAACCAGGAGTACATTAAGTTAAATAAGTCAGGCATAGGAAAATACCACATGATCTCACTTCCATGTAAAATCGAAAAAAGGTGAATTTAGAAGTAGAGAGCACAATGGTGGTTACTAGGGGCTGAGGGAGTGAGTTGGGGAGATGTTGGTCAAAGGATACAAAATTTCAGTTAGAAGGAATAAGATCAAGAGATCTATTGTATCAGATGGTGACTATAGATAATAACATTTAAAAATGTTTAATAGATTTTAAATGTTCTCACCATACACACAAAATAAAAAGCATATGAGGTAATGCATGTTAATTATCTCAATTTAGCCATTCTAGTGTTTACATATTTCAAAATGTTGTAAATATACACAATTTTAATTAAAAAATTAGAACTATAAAAAAAGAATATAAAAAATTACAGGGAGCACAATTTCAGACAGGTGGTTATGATAGGCCTTTCTGAGAAGGTGACATTTGAGTAGAGTTTTTTTTTTAATTTCAGAGTATTACAGGATACATTTTGGTTACATGAATTGCTTTTGTGCCATTTAAGTCAAAGTTATAAGACTACCTGTTACCAAGATAGCATGCATTATACCCATTAGGTGTGAATTTATCCTGTCCCTTCCTCCCCCATCCCACTTGCTTGGTTTCCACTGAGTTTTATTACCACATGCACACATGAGTGTGATCAATTAATTCTAGTTTAATAGTGAGTTCATATGGTGTTTATTTTTCCATTCTGGTGACACTTCACTTAGAATAATGGTCTCCAATTCCATCCAAGTTGTTACAAAAGGTATTAGTTCATTTTTTATGGCTGAGTAGTTCTCCATAGTATACATATGCCACATTTTATTAATCCATTCATGTATTGATGGACAAATGGGTTGTTTCCACATCTTTGCAATTGTAAATTGTGCTGCTATTAACATTTGAGTGCAGGTATCTTTATTATAGAATGTCTTTTCCCTTTGTATAAATATCCAATAGTGGGATTGCTAGATCAAATGGTAGGTCTATTCTTAGTTCTTTGAAATATCTCCATACTACTCTCCATAGAGGTTGTACTAATCTGCAGTTCCACAAACAATGTTTAAGTGCTCCTTTCTCTTCACATCCATGCCAACATCTGTTGTTTTGGGACTTTGATAAAAGCCATTTTCACTGAAGTTATGTGATATCTCATCGTGGTTTTGATTTGCATCTCTGATGACTAGAGATGTTGAGCATTTTTTATGTTTATTGGCCATTAGTCTATCTTCTTTTGAAAAGTTTCTGTTCTCATGTCTTTTGCCCACTTTTTAGTGGGGTTGTTTGATACTTTGTTGATTTTCTTGAGTTCTTTGTAGATTCTGGTTATTAGCCCTTAATCAGATGTATAGCATAAGAACAAATCAGGAGGCATCACTTTACCAGACTTCAAGCTATACTACAAGGCTATAGTAACCAAAAAAGCATGGTACTGGCACAAAAACAGAGACATAGACCTATGTATCGGAACAGAGAATCCAGAAATAAAACCATCTTCTCATTGCCACCTGATCTTTGACAAAGCAGAAAAAAATATACTGGGGTAAAGAACCTCTAGTCAATAAATGGCACTGGGAAAATTGGATAGCCACATATAGAAGACTGAAACAGGATCCACACCTCATTGCTCACAAAAATTAATTCACAGTGGATAACAGACTTAAATCTAAATCATGAAACTATAAGAATTCCAGAAGAGGTTCGATAAATATGGGGAGAGCAGGGCCACGAGGAGATTAGCTACTCCTCCCCATGAAGCCAGGTCCCTTAGATAGGGGTCACCACAGAGGATAAGAAAATTGATAGGAAATAGAATAAAAGAGTACACAGAGACTAAGGTGTAGTTTATAGTTTTATATAAGATGATCAGAATAACAGCGGGGGTACTCAGGAGTCTAGACCACATCTCCATAAGTGGTCCAGCCCTGAAGTTAGATTCACATAGGTTTTTATAATCACAGATATCAATTACCAGTTGCCAGGGTAACACATTTACATATCAGATAGTTCAGTTGCTATGGGAAGAGGATTACATAGTAACAAGTAGTGGGTTAGGGTCAAAGTGCTTTCAAAGGGCTTCTAACAATATCTAATCTGTCTAGGTGAACAAACAGGTATAAAGTCTTTCAAGGACTAACTTCTAAGTTCTAAGAGATAGTTACCAATTAACAGGAATAACAAAAGAAGTATAGTGGCTCTATATTTCTTTGATCTAGTTATTGTGGATTTAAGGCAGACAAGAGAGAACAGGAAGCCCATCTCTATAAAACAAATTGTTCATAACCACAGGGTTGCATCTCTGGGCAAAGGGCACTCATGTCTCTGGCTCCCATCCTGTGAGCCAGATATTTACCTGTTTTTGCCTTTCCAAAACAGGAAGGCTCTACAGATGAGATAACCAGGAAGCCTCTTGGAAAACATCCTTACTGGAGCCTTTAGAGCCCTCCCAATGTGGAGGCAGCCCCTGATAAGCAAAATAATTTGTTCACATATTCCTTCAGGGTGAAACCCTGCAAACTCTTGTTTCTGTCTTTAATATAGCAATATTTGGTGATACAATAAAATCTTATGAGCCACACCTCATTAATTCCTCAATCATATTTCCCCAACAAATTCCCCCTTTTTATTTTTATTAGAAATGAGTTGATGCAATTGTATGGCCATCATGGCGAGGCATTGGTCCCCAGACTGCTGTTTTCCTCGGAGTTTTCTCCAGACTACAAATAAGCACAAGCAAATGATTAAAATAATGCCTAAAGTTATTATAGGGAAACTCCCATAGAACTTAAGATGAGAAAGTGGATCAGCTGACTCCAAACCAGATGAGATGCCATTAATAATGTCAGCCTCAGAAAGTAGATTAAGTTTGTGAATGAAGGTATTTAATATTTCTTGTTGTAAATATACAATCTCTTCAGTCAGATTTCCTTAAGTAGATGTTTTTTAATGTCTTTACAAGGAAATCAAGTTTGATTATATATATGAGGAGTAATACAAAATTGAGTGATATTCCAATCACAACGGAGCCTAAGTTTCTTTTGCAGACTTATGACCTGGTCTCCCAGTAAGATGACTGCTTGTTGTAAGTCAGCCACTTTAGTGGCCAATTTGCTTTTTGAGTAGACCATAACTGATTTGATTCGTGATGCCAATTTTGAACAAATTCAGTAGTTTGAACCATTTGGTGCAATGCTACACCAGCAGTGGTGGTAGACGCAGTGACAGCAATAATTCCTAAAATAGCTGCTATTAAGTGACCAATAAATCTTTTTGTACATGTAAGAATGTGGTTAAGTAATTTATGCAAAACAAACATTGCTGGGGTTTCCTGTGACACTCTATTCATTCTAACAGGTAACCACAGTCCTGTTCTGGCTTTAAGAATATAAAGTGATTCTTTATGAGGATTGAATTTTATGGAATTATCAATACAGGTATAATAAGAGTTGTTACAAGTCACTAGGGAGGGTTCATTGTAGATAGCATGTCCAATCATGAATGAGTAAGGCAGTTTAAGACAAGCTTGAATATAATGAGTAGAGTTTAGATTAAAATTCCACTCTCAGCTGCTGCTTATATCTAATGTGCCTGTGGTAATCCAGGACTGCAAAGGGTGTAAAGCAGCTGATAATCTCCACAATTGCTTATGAATAGGGCCATCTAAAATATGAGGAGCTGGAGCACTCATATAATTGAGCCATGTAAAATGACTTTTAAAGTCAGTGTCTTTTACAGACCTCGGGGTGGCAGTTTTATTCCAAAGAAGATTTTTAAGATTGTAAGATGAGGTAGGATGTCTGTGGGGACTCCAGTCTAATACATAACCATAAGAAGGTGACACAGTGTGAATGTATCCCATGTGACTTCTACAATTTTTCCGTTGTACCCAGGTTTTAGGGTCAGAAATTACTACCTTCTTACAGATGGGTATATCTGTAGGTGAAAATTTAGTATGTCCAGAAGAAGAAAAAGAAGAAACAGTTAAAAGAAACAACCAGGCTTTAGTTTTATCACCGGTAGAATTGCTGGTGACTAGCCAGGTTTGAGTATCAGGTTTTAATCAATGAATACTTTTACCAATACATATGGGAGGGCCTTCTGTCCCAATTTCATGTTTATTAAGTATAGTGCCCTCCTCACTGGGTTTCATTGGACCACGATAATTATAAGGTCCTGGTAGCCAATTAGAATCATTAATAAATACTAAGAAAGGCATGTCAGCCCAATTGACAATCTTATTTAAAGGTGGATTGGGAATATAGGCCCAGTAATAAGTCTGGTTACCAGACACTCTTACCGCCATGCTCACTATGCAGATCATGGCAAGAAAGAGGTTTACAGATGTTTAGGTACAGATGTCCACTTCAATATTCTGTCTGCTTCTTCATAGGTCCTCTTCAGCTGTCCCCATGTCATGATCGATGCATGATGTGTTTTCTTGCTTTGGCACTTCCTGCTCTTTATTTTCATCCTTTTAAAGCTCTTGGCCAGGGCCTCGTTCACTTCTGGTGGTCTCTTCCATTTTTTCTGCTTGGGTTTCCACTCTGGGTTTGATTCTTCTGCTTGGAATCCTGACTGTTTGTCTGTCATCTGTCAAAACATAAGCAAAACCCTCTCTCCCGCACCTTTACCTATCTTTCTCTCCATTGATTTTCTATATCATCTTTCCACCAGATAGGCTGGTGAGGGAAAGAGTCTGGTTGTCAACTCCCTTTCCAATGTCTCTCTACTTCTGTTAAATTGTCTTCTTTATGAATAATCAAAAAATTTTAAGTGAATAAAGCTTGATTTATTCTATCTAGGGACTGTATTCCTCCCTTTTTTGTTTAAATAACATATTTTTTAAAGTTTAATGAGTATATTCTTTACTATTTTAGGTAATATCTATTGAGTTAATTTTAGAAATTGGAACATTTTTTGGATAGTGATTATCAATTGTTCCTACAAAAATAGGATATACCCTATTGCCAATCCAGATTTTGCTGATAAGCCATTTGAATTTGTGAATTAGTAAGAGGAACAATTTTTTCAGGATCTTGGCCACTTAGTTGTTTTAGTCTGTGTTGGCCTCTAAATTTAATTTGACCAATTTTGTCCAAATAAGTCATAAGTTGTTTTTGTTGTTTATGTGGGAGAAAAATCCATTAAATTATACCCTCCTCTTGAATTAAGGTAGCAGAGGGAGAATTCTCTGATGGATAAACCATCAAATCTACTCTCTTCTCAAGATTTACTCTAGTAAGTTGAGCTTTGTGAATATGAGATTGAATCCATGCCAACTCCTCTTGAGCTGCCTGAGTTAGCTTCACCCTTTATCAAGATCACAATCACCCTTTAATATATCAAATAGGTTACATAAAGCATAAGTAGGAATTCCTAACATAGGTCTAAGCCAATTTATGTCTCCTAACAATTTTTGAAAATCATTTAGAGTTTGTAATTTGTCTATATGTATTTGAACTTTTTGAGGAACTATTTTATTTCTATCAATAAGAGACCCTAGATAGGTAAATGGATAATCCTGTTGGACTTTATCTTCAGCAATTATTAAACCAAATTGAGGCAATATTTCTCTGGCCTGTTGGTATAGTTGCTCTAATTTTTTGTTTGGATAAACATGCAACTAAAATGTCATCCATATAATGAATAATATAACTGTGAGGAAAATTTATTTTAGTATTTTTAAAGGCTGATTGATGAAATGCTGGCACAGGGTTGGACTATTAAGCATGCCCTGAGGCAAGACTTTTCATTGATATCATTTAGTTGGCTGTTGATTGTTTAAATCAGGTATAGTAAAGGCAAATTTTTCTCTATCAGATATTTGCAAAGGGATAGTAAAAAAAACCAGTCTTTTGAATCTACTATTATAATATGCCAATCCTTTGGGATCATAGTTGGAGATGGGAGTCCTGGCTGAAGAGTTCCCACTGGTTGTATAATTGCATTGATTTTTCTTAAATCAGTTAACATTAGCCATTTACCAGATTTCTTTTTAATAACAAATACAGGGGAGTTCCACGGACTGGTGGACTCCTCTATAGGTCCTGCTTGTAATTGTTCTTCTGATAATATTTAAAGAACACCCAGTTTTTCTTAGTTTAGTGGCCAGTGTTTGGTCCAAATAGGCTTTTGTGATATCCAATTTAAAGCCAGTGCATAATGGTGCCCTTCAGCAACAGTGGCCGTCATCCTAAATTTTGATACCCTATATCATGGCAAGAAGAATGTGCTTTGGGTTCCACAAAAGTCTCAGCCCCTTGGCCTTCTTTACCCAAACCAGAACAAGGATTATAATTTATATTAAGCATTATTTGTTTAGCAGGAGCAGATTTATTAGGTATACTAAGACAAGTCCCCCACTGTTGTCATAAATCTCTTCCCCATAAATTAAAACCTTATGTGGCTGACATCGCTATTAAAGTGGTTGTCTGTTTATCAGGGCTAGAACAATTTAAAATTTGTTGACTCTGAAATATATCAGTAATAGTTCCAATTCCAGTGAGTACAGTAGGAACTTGTTGTAAAGGCCAAACCTTTGGCCAAAAATCTTTGCAGATAATTGTAACATCAGGTCCAGTATCTACAAGTCCAATAAAAGATTTGCCATTTAGTTTAATTTCTAACTGAGATCTTTGGTCATTAATAAAATTTGCCAATATACTTTAGTTCCAGTACTTCCAAATCCTCCTTGTCTTAAAACATTAGATTTTCCAATTTGCATATAAGGTAATAACAGAAGCTGTGCAATACAGTCTCCAGCCTGAATAGGATAATGAGAAGTGGAACTCATAACTGAAATTTCTCCCAAATAATCCGAATCAATTACACCCAAATGTACGGATACTCCTTTTAATGTAAGAGAACTATGACCAATTATTAATCCAGTTGTGCCTGCAGGGATAGGACCAAATACACCTGTAGGTACTTTACAGATGCCTGTAGATGGTGTTAAAAGGCCACTGTCATGAGAGGGTAGATCTAACACCTGGATTCCCTTAGTAGCAGGCATTAAGTCAGTCACTTTTAATTTTGTGGGGCCCAAGTGTGAAACGGCAGTGGGAGCTGCTGGCTGAGGCCACTTATCGCCCACTGTTCTCTTGTGTCTGTGGCTGCCAAGCTGGAAACTTTTGGATAAAAGGATTTCCCATATTCTCTTTTGGGCCCCGGGCCCCTCACCCCATTTCCCTGTTTCGTAAGGGGTGGCCATTAGCATGAAATTTAGAATGGCAACTATTGGCCCAATGATATCCACAGCGGGTGCAAAGCCCGGGAGCAGGACCAGCAGGCTGGGCATTATTAAATGCCCCAGAGAGCTGCTTACACTCTTTTTTCAAATGACCTTTAGGGCCACAGTTAAAACATTTAGAGGCAGTCTTTTGTGCCCCGGAATTGTCTTTTCCGTGCATAGCCTCAGCCTACGTTTGTATTCTATAGGCTTCTGAACCCACTTAATGGCAAATCTTTAAGTATTCTTCTAACGGCGCGTTGCTTAACTTTAATGGGTGTAAAAGACGTTGGCAGTCTGAATTAGCATTATCAAAAGCCAGCATATGTAACATATTTCCTAAATCAGGAGGACTGTTTTTGCACAACATCCTGTAGTCTAGCAATAAAATCCACGTAAGGTTCACTAACATTTTGTTTAACATTTATGCAGGAAGACATAGCTTGTCCAGGAGAAGCTATTTTTTTCCTATGTTCTCATACAGCACTGTCGAATTTGAGCAATAGCCTGATCATATTTTAGTTGAGCATTAATGCCAAACCAGTTTCCTTGTCCCGTAATTTGTGCCACGGTGATATTTACAGGTGGGTTTTGGGACTGGGTTAGCCAAGCCTGTTATCGCGCCTCATTTCTCCACCAAGTGGTGAACTGTAAAAATTCAGACGAGGACAAAATTGTCCACGCCAGAGATTCCCAATCCCAAGGAATAAGTCTTTCTGCTTGCACTAAACCTTCAAGTAATCCCTTGGTGTAAGGAGATTTGGTACCATAAGAGACACAGGCTTGTTTTAATTCTTTGAGAGTTTTGAATGAAATAGGTGCATGTTCATGGTGGGGGCTCCCAGGTGTATGTGCCGCCCGTCTTGATCATCTGAATCTGAACTCGTCTGTATTACAGCAACAGGATAAAGATGCGTTTCTAAATCTCCATTTAATTGCGCCTCTCTTATCCCTTTTGAGATTCTATTCTGTCTTTTAGAAGATTTTTTAATAGCCTTTTTCAAAGGTGGATCACGCTTCTAAGAGCTACTTTGTTTAGAAAGCAGCAGTCCCTCAGGCAAAAGCTTAAAGCGGCTAAATCAAGCTGTGCAAGGGAGAGGGGATCTCTAACTGCCGCTTCAGCCCCTTGCTCAGTCTCACAAGGATCAATATGAGAAGAAAGTGAAGATACATCTCCAGAATCTTCCTGCCCCTTCACCTGTTTTGTAGACCCGCGCTGAGGGTCAGCGGCCATTTTTACTGGCTCTCTTTCTTCCCGGCCTGATGCAGGAGGAAGGTCACAAATTACCTCCTCCTTCCTGCAAACAAACTACAGGCTCTGAATTCTCTACTGTACTTTTTTTTTAGGGTAGGATTCCTCTGTCTTGCTAGATTTGGAATCAGATTGAAATAGTTGTAAGGCTTGCATAATTAAAGAGCAGAGTTGCCAGCTATATAAACAGATTTTTTTCTCCTTTGCAGAACACTTTTCATAATGTTTTGAGCGCTAATTGCCAATGCTGCAGTTTGAACTCATCTGGAGACGGGAACCAACTGCAGTGTTTAGAAATCAACTGAAACAATTCCTTGAGATTTTTCTTTTTGGCATCTGCTCCAGCACTCTTTAATAAAGCCCTCAAGAGTTCCACATATTCATAATAGAAAGTCTTACCCATTTTGGTTATCCCAAGTAGTCTTAAATACCAATTCCCAGGGTTCTCACCTCTTCCTTTTGGGTGCTGTCATCCAGGTCCCCTGTGGTGAAGTACGGAGATCTCCTCACTCCAGTGAAGCCATTTATCTTAGGAAACCTGTAGAAGAAACCTGCTGCAAAAATCCCGCAAAAAAGTACCCAGCCAAAATGTATCCTGCCGACTACACCAAACTGTGGGGAGAGCAGGGCTGTGAGGAGATTAGCTACTTCTCCCCATGAAGCCAGGTCCCTTAGATAGGTGTCACCACAGAGGATAAGAAAATTGATAGAAAAGAGAGATAATAAAAGAATACACAGAGACTACAGTATAGTTTATAGTTTTATATAAGAAGATCAGAACAACAACTGGGGTAGTCAGGAGTCTAAACCACATCTCAGTGGTCCAGCCCTGAAGTTAGATTCACATAGGTTTTTATAATCACAGATATCAATTACCAGTTGCGAGGGTAACACATTTACATATCAGATAGTTCAGTTGCTATGGGAACAGGATTATATAGTAACAGGTAGTGAGTTAGGGTCAAAGTGCTTTCAAAGGGCTTCTAACAATTTCTGTCTAGATGAACAAACAGGTAAACAGTCTTTCAAGGACTAACTTCTAAATTCTAAGAGAGAGTTACCAGGAACAAAAGAAGAACAAAAGAAGTATAGTGGCTCTGTATTTCTTTGATCTAGTTATTGTGGATTTAAGGCAGACAGTCAGGAGAGAACAGGAAGCCCATCTCTACAAAACAAATTGTTCGTAACCACAGGGGCACATCTCTGGGCAAAGGGCACTCATTGTCTCTGGCTCCCATCCTGTGAGCCAGATATTTACCTGTTTTGCCTTTCAAAAACAGGAAGCCTCTTGGAAAACATCCTTAGTGGAGCCTTGAGAGCCCTCCCAAGGTAGAGGCAGCCCCTGATAAGTGACATACTGAGTTCACATATTCCTTCAGGGCAAACCCCTGAAAACTCCTGTTTATGTCTTTAATATAGCAATATTTGACAACACAATAAAATAATGATCTTATGGGCCACATCTCAATTCCTCAATCATATTTCTCCACCAGATAAACTCATAGATATCAGCCTAGGCAAAGAATTTATGAAGATGACCTCAAAGGCAATCACAGCAACGACAAAAATAAATGGGCCCTGATTAAATTAAAAAGCTTCTGCACAGCCAAGGAAACAAACAATAGAGCAAATAGACAACTTACCAATTGAGTAGGGATCTTGATGGAGTGAGTGAACAAGGTTTGCAGCTGTACCAAGGTCAGCGCTCCAGGTGACAGGAACAGCAGACATACAGGCCTTGAAATCTGGAATGTGCTTGGTGAATTTGAGAGACATCATCAAGCCAGTTGCTGGAGTGGAGTGACAGAGAAGATGGTAGGAGATGAATTTGGAGAGGTAGCCAATGTCCAGCTAATAAAGGGTATTGTGAGCTATGGTGAAGACTGGATTTTATTTGAACTGTGGTGGAAAGCTATTAAAATATTTTGAACAGGGTTCTGTTGCACAGTGATTTAAACTTAAAAGGCCTACTCTGGGTTCTACATAGGGGGAAAGGTGAAAAAGGAAGCTAGTTCAAAATTTATTGTTATAGCCCAAACATGAAATGATTGTAGCTTAGACCAGAGGGAGAGACTAGAGGCAATGAGAAGTGATTACACTTGGGATACACCAAGATAGAGTGGATAGGATTTGTTGATGGACTGACTGAATGTGGGTTTATGAAAATATGATGGGCTTTGAGGAAGGCTCTAGCCTGAGAAACTCAGTCAATGGAAGGGCTTTACTGCAATGGGAAACACTGAGAAAAAAGTGGGTTTATAGGGGTGGAGAAAGAGAGGGATCAGAGTTCTATTTTAGACATGTAATCTTGGAAATGCATATTAGACACTCAAGAATAGATGTTAGGTAAGAAAGTTATGTTTACCAATGTGAAGTTCAGAGGAGATATCTGAGTTGAGGGTATACATTTGGAAATAATCAAAGAATTGACAGTTAAAGCCATGAAAAATGTTGAACTCACCTAAAAATGAGTATAGATAGCAAAGAGACTTGGGGCCAGGGTGAGTGGGGAAGAAGAACTAGCCAGCATAAGACGACACTGATGAGGCAGGAAGAAAACCTGCAGAGAGTGTTGTTCAGGAAACCAGGGGTGGGGGAGTGCTCAAGTGCCAGATGCTGCCATGGCATTGAATAGCAAGGGGTTTAAGAATTGGTTATTGTGTTTTCAATAAATGGTGCTGAGAAAACTGGATATTCACATATAAAGAATGAAGTTGGACCCTCCCATATACAATAAGTAAATCTAAAAGATCAAAGATCTGAAATTATAAAACTCAGAAGAAAACATAGGGGAAAAGCTTCTTGACTTAGGATTTGGCAGTGATATCTTAGATATGACATAGAAGTATAAGCAAGAGAAAAATAGATAAATTGAACTTCATAAAAATTAAAAACTTGTTTATGAAAGGATTCTTGTCAAGAGAGTGGAAAGGCAACCTACAGAATGAGAGAAAGTATTTGTAAGTCATACATGAAATAAAGTATTACTATCCAGAATATATAAAGAACTTCTACAATGGAGCAATGATCCCCCCACCCCCTGAACGATCCAATTCAAAAAAGGGCAAAGGACTTGAATAGACATTTCTCCAAAGAAGATATACAAATGACCAAAAAGAAAAGATGTTCAATATCACTAATCATTACAGAATGCAAATTGAAGCACATTAAGATACTATTTCCCATCCACTAACATGGCTATTATCAAAGCTCAGAAAACACTAAGTGCTAAGGAGAATGTGGTAAAATTGGAACTCTGTATATTACTGGTGGGAATATAAAAATGGTGTAGTTGCTGTGGAAAATGGTATGGTAGTTCATCAAAATAAACAGAATTACCATGATCTTTCCCTAACCCATCCTGGGTATATTCCACATTGAGTGCTCCCAATATCAGTTTGTAAAGCTCAAGTTAGGATCAATACCTCTATGTAGTATATTTCCTAAGCCTAACTCAGACTTTAACAATGTAAGCCCTGTGTAGAAGCCCTGCCTCAACCCAATGTGTTCTGGAGACTCTAAGTGAAAGAGGTGAGTCCTTATCTCTGAGGGACAAGAATTAGGACATCTGATGGGGGATCTGTGTATCTCTGAGGGAAGAGAAGGGATGTGAGCAGGATACAGTCTCAGTAGGAGCTGGCAGGATGTCTCATGGAGACTTATTTCAGATTGAAGGACATAGAAGCTCCTATGCAACAACTTCTTCTCTCAGGAACGTGGCAAAATAGCAAACTCTAATGTGGGTTTATGCAAATATGATGGGCTTTGAAGAAGACTCTAGCCTGAGGAACTTAGTCAATGGAAGGGCTTTACTGTGATAGGAACAGTGATAGGAAGACATTAATTCTATGGTATTATTAATGAGTAATACTTGAGAAATAATTAATAGCACTAGTAATCATTTCTCAATTATCTCACTGGATCACCCCGGTCCTATGAGGTGGGTAGGATGGAGATTGTAAGAGACAACCCAAAAAACAGAGGTTAAGTTCCTTATCAAGGTCACAGTCTAAGACTCAAACCTAGATCTCTCACCATTATCTTAACCCACAGCTGTGCCCACAAATGGAACATACAAACTCTGAATCAAATCAAGCTAACAAAAAGAAAAAAATAGATAACCTTGACCAAGTTATGACCAAACCCCACCCTTTCTAAGGCACAATCAGAAAGCTTTTGCTGTAGGCAGCCATTTGCTATTCTGAGGGGGCTCTGTTTCTCAGTAGGCACTGCAGGGTGTGAAGGTGAGGGTGGGGAAGGGCACAGTGACTACTGGAGTAAGACTACGCCTTGTCTTGAGGGAGGCATGTTTGAACGCCACAGAGTGGTGAGGGAGTAGGGTCTGTAGGAAGTCAGATGAGGAAGCCCAGAGGACTGCAGGCTGGGGCAGAGAAGGCCCCTAAAGTTACCCCCAGAGAAGAGGCCAGGCCCAGTGTGGGGCCCATTTGGGATATTCCTTAGGGACAGAGCCTGCTGGTTCCTTTTCCTTTGGGGAAAAGAGTAGCTGATTATGAGGATATAGCCAGACCCTCCCTTACCAACTCCCTCCTTTCCAGCCTCCTCTCACTAAGAGGGGAACTGCACTGATTTTTCCTGAATCCTACAGAAAATGAATTGAGCCTCACATGGAGGGGTGAGAACACAGTGGGCCAGTGGTGGAAGGGGAAGACCAGGAGGCAGAGGGCATAGCAAGGCGGCTGGCACAGATAGATAAGCGGTGAGCAGACCAGGGAGGGATCTTGTGCTGTTACCAGCTGGCTCCTGGGGACACAGTTCAGGGCAGGGCACATGAGCTGGACAAGCAGAGAAAACTGGAGTAACCAGGGTAATGGCAGAAATCAGACTGAAAACAGTAATCACTGTAGGTAGTGCTCAAAGGCTGAGCAGAGACCAGATTGGAGAAGAGCATTTAGTGCTTGAAGGTATTAGGCTGGGTCGGGGATGGGCCACGGAGTGCATAGAGCAGAGTCCAGCTCTTGTGTACCTCTCATGCCCAGGCAGCCTACCCTCATTTCAGGGCCACCCAGCCTCCCCATTCTCTATCGTTCTCATGCTTGTCCACCTCCTTCTAACAGGAGACCTTTCTTTCTTTCTTCCTTGGATACTTTATCTTCCACAAGCTTCAGATCCTCCTCTGCCACCATTAGAAAAACAAAACAAAACAAAAAAACCCTTTCTTCCCTCTCAGGCCTGTGCTCTCTTTTGTGTTATATAATATATTAGAAAACCTTAAATAACCCCAGGCCATATTAATCACATCCCTCCTCTTGCCATTGCTATTCACTGCCGTCCTACCCCACTTACGGCCACACCTCTGTCATAGCTGCTGTAATAGTCAATAAAAAAAAAAGAAAGCTGAAATAAGCAAGCGTACCTGTCCTTTCCACTCCTTATTAAAGGTTTTGGCAACAACTAGCTATATTTTTGCAGCATGGTCCTATAGAAAGAATCCTGGAATCCTGGGGTAGAAGTCAGAAGATGTGGAATAGCCTTAGATCTGCTGCTTACTTCCTCCATGAACATTTGGGGACTCAGTTTCCTAAACATCATTGTAAGGCCTTCTCAGGACAAAGGTATAGCCTGTCATAGATAACAGCACTGACTACATACTCTCTAAGTATGGAGCCCCATGAACTTTTGGGGAAGACAAAGAATAACTTGGGCTTCCTTTTGTTATTTTCTGACATCTTGGCAGGAGAAAATACAGGACAATGACATGTGAAAACTGGACGATGCACTCATGCTGAGCAGGTAAGAATGTTGGGCAGAAAACCAAATAAGCAGAGTCAGACTGTGAATGGAACTAGAAGTATGTTTCAGATGAAGCTGGAAAGAGGGAAGTTTGGTGGATTATCAGGCATTTTTTTTCAACCTATTATGGGGGTACAAATGTTTAGGTTACGTGTGTTGCCTTTTCCTCCTTCCAACCCCCACTGAAGTCAGAGCTTCAAGCATGTCCATTCCCCAGATGGTGCGTATTGCACTCATTACATACGTATATACCCATCCCCTCCTCCCTCCTCTCATCTGCCCAATGCCCGATAAATGTTATTCCTATATGTCCACTTAGGTGTTGATCAGTTAATACCAATTTGCTGGTCAGTACATGTGGTGCTTGTTTTTCCATTCTTGGGATACTTCACTTAGTAGAATGGGTTCCAGCTCTATCCAGGAAAACACAAGAGGTGCTATTATCACTGTTGTTTCTTATAGCTGAATAGTACTCAATGGTATACATATACCACATTAATCCACTCATGTATTAATGGACACTTGGGTTGTTTCCACATCTTTGCAATTGTGAATTGTGCTGCTATAAACATTTGAGTGTAGGTGTCTTTTTTACAGAGTGTCTTTTGTTCTTTTGGGTGGATGCCCAGTAATGGGATAGATTAAATGGTAGATCTACTTGTATCACTTTAAGGTATCTCCATATTGCCTTCCACAGAGGTTGAACTAGTTTGCAGTATCACCCCAGCAATGTAGGAGAGTTCCTATCTCTCTTCTTCCATACCAATATTTATAGTTTTGGGACTTTTCAATAAAGGCCATTTTCACTGGAGATAAGTGATATCTCATTGTGGTATTGATTTGCATTTCCCTGATGATTAGAGATGTTGAGCATTCTTTCATATGTTTGTTGGCAAATATTCTGTCTTCTTTTGAAAAGTTTCTGTTCATGTACTTTGCCCACTTTTTGATAGGGTTATTTGATTTTTCCTTGCTGATTTCCTGAGTTCTAAACAGATTCTAGTTATCAGCCCTTTATCGGATGTGTAGCTTGTGAAAATTTTCTCCCATTCTGTAGGTTGTCTGTTTGCTCTCATGACAATTTCTTTGCCTGTGCAGAAGCTTTTTAATTTGATCAGGTCTCATTTATTTATTTTTATTGTAGCTGTGATTGCCTTTGGGGTCTGCTTCATAAATTCTTTGCCTAGCCCAATGTCTAGAAGAGTATTTCCAAAATTTTCTTCTAGAATTCTAAGTTTCACACCTTAGGTTTAAGTCTGTTACCCAGCGTGAGTTGATTTTTGTGAGAGGTGAAAGGTGTGGATCCTGTTTCAGTCTTCTACATGTGGCTATCCAGTTTTCCCAGCACCATTTATTGAATAAGGATTCTTTTCCCCAGTGAATGTTTTTGTCTGCTTTGTCAAAGATTAGATGGCTATATGAGGATGGTTTTATATTTGGTTTATATAACGGTTCTCTGTTCCATTCCACTGGTCAATGTCCCTGTTCTTGTGCCATTCACAAGCTGTTTTAAGCACTATAGCCTTGTTATATAGTTTGAGGTCTGGTAAATTGATACCTCCCATTTTCTTTTTATTGCCTAGGATTTGCTTTTGCTATATGGGGTCTTCCTTGGTTCCATATGAAGCATACAATTATTTTTTCTATATCTGTGAAAAATGATGATGGTATTTTAATAGGGATTGCATTGACTCTGTAGATCACTTTGGGTAGTATAGACATTTTAACAATGTTGATTCTGCCAACCCACGAGCATAGTATGGTCTTCCACCTGTTTACATTCTCTGCTATTTCCTTCTTCAGTGTTTCATAGTTCTCCCTGTAGAGGTCTTTTACCTCCTTGAATATATTCGTAGGTACCTTATTTTCTTTGTTACTATTTTGAAGGGAATTGAGTCTTTGATTTGATTCTCACTTTGACTGTTGTTGGTGTATATGAATGCCTCTGATTTTTGTGTATTGATTTTGTATCCTGAGACTTTACTGAATTCATTTATCAATTCAAGGAGTCTCTTGGTTGAATCCTTGAGGTTTTCTAGATAAAATCTCTAATAAGCTCCATCAGGAACAATAAAGGAGAAATTACAACTGATGCCACAGAGATAAAAGATGTAATTTATGAATACTACAAAAACCTTTATGCATACAACCTGGAAAATGTGGAGGAAATGAACAAATTCTTAGAAACACATAGCCTTCCTAGGCTCAACCAGGAAGAAATAGAATTCCTGAACACAAATATATCAAGTACTTAAATTGAAACAGCAACAAAAAACCTTCCTAAAAAGAAAAGTCCCAGACCAGATGGTTTCACACCCAAATTTTACCACACCTACAAAGAACAGCTGGTGCCTATCCTGCAGAAATTATTCCATAACAACGAGAAGGATGGAATCCTCCCCAACACATTTTATGAAGCCAACATAACCCTGATACCCAAACCAAGAAAGGATGCAACAAAAAAGAAAACTACAAACCAATATCCCTTATGAACATAGATGCAAAAATTCTCAACAAAATCCTAGCTAACCAAATCCAGGTGCTTATCAATAAAATAATCCATTGCAACCAAGTGAGCTTCATCCCAGAGATGCAGGGATGTTTCAACATATGTAAATTTATAAATGTAATTCACCACATAAGTAGAAGCAAAAACAAAGACCATATGATTCTCTCAAATAGATGCAGAAAAAGCATTTGACAAAATTCAATACCCTTTTTTGATAAGAATGCTTAACAAAATAGGCACAGACCGGGCTTACCTAAAAATGATACGAGCCATATATGACAAACCCACAACCAACATACTAAATGGGGAAAAATTGAAAGCATTCCCACTTAGAACTTGAACAAGGCAAGGTTTCGCACTATCTCCACTTCTATTCAACATAGTGCTGGAAGTCCTTGCTATAGCAATCAGAAAGAGAGCAGAATTAAGGGCATCCAAATAGGGGCAGAAGAGATCAAACTCTCACTCTTTACTGATATGATCATCAGGCATTTTAAACAGAATAGGCAAGATGTGAGATTGAGGGCAAATAAACTGGAGTATTAGGTGGCCAGCAGAACACAAATGGAGTGAGGGAGAGGTGGCTACTCAGGGAGGAGGGACTGGGACATTCACTTAGGATAGGGCAACAACATGTACAAGTGGCCATTCTTTCATTCAGTAAAGAAGTAGCTACCCGGTGCCTATATAGGAGTCATGGATATAGTGGCAGTAAATAGTAAAAAACAGCTTTGTTGTCCTGGGGCTTCCATGTTGTCTATCCCAAAGCTAAGCCATAGTGGGAAAATACACCGATATACATTAGACTTTGAGGTGAGGTTTCTAATAGGAATAGGGCTTTTATTCTGTTCTAGGTAGCAAAAAATCAATGGGGGATTCCATAGAATTTCAATCTGTAGAGGCAAGTCTCAGTTTGGATCATATGATGATATATTATGCAATGGCAGGGGAAGGAAAAATTTTTCCAGGAAAGAAGTCTTTCATGCATTCATTTAAAAAAATACTTACTGAGCACCAACCTTGTTCAAGAGAGTCTGTAAATATAGAAACGAATAAGTCACAGCCCTGTATTCAAAACACTCATATCCCAGTGAATGGACAGCCACATGCAAAGGCACTGCAAATCGTACTTTCATTGTGTTACTTGGTTCAGTGTATTATCAAGTCTATGTTGAAATGACTGAGAAAATCTGCCTGGAGGAGTCCAAGAAGACTTCCCCAGGAAGGTGGCAGGATCTTGGCCAGGTAAGACAGGGGACAGAGGAAAGCATTCTGGGTAAGTGGTATGAGCTGCAAGCATGACTCTTTCAGGAAATGTCAGATAATCCAATGTGGTTGAACCTAGGATGATTATTTAGGGGAATGGAAGGAGTGAGGCCAACAGTTTAGGCAGGAAGAAGTTTGCAAGTGTGTTTAGTGGTTTTTATTTTTTTTGTAGCAATGGTATCCCTTAAGTGATTTTCAGCAGGGAAATAAAATGCATGTGGTCTGCCACAATATGTGGATGGGGTGAGCAGGTCTTTATAGTGACACTGGAAAGAGGGAAAGAGACAAAGACATAAACTAGGGGAGACACAGGGCATGGAGAGGAGAAGAGAGTGGGAGAGAGTGTCCAGGCACAGGATCGAGGCTACCATCACTGACTAGGAGAGAGCTCTGTAAGTTCCAGCGTCTGTCAGAAGCATAATGGAGGGAGAGGTGGAAGAAGTTGAGGCTGAAAAGTGGGTAGTCTCTCCTCCTCTCTCCTATGAAGGGCCTTGTAAGCTAGAGGTAGAGTGCGGATTCCATCCTAAGTTCAATGGTCACCCATGAAGGTTTAACCATGGCCTACTATGATAGAATTTGCCTTTTTAAGTCATCTCTTTGGCTGCAATTCAGAAAATGGATTATTACAGAGGGTCTGAGATTCATACCACAGAGATTAGTTGGGAGGCTTGTATAGTCTAGATAATAGACAGTGATTTAAATAAGAGTGCTTCAGGGTGGAAAGAGAAGAGTAGGGATTGGAACATTTTGTACGTTGACCACACTTTCCCTTTTAAATGAGGTATGAAGAAAAAGGAACGAGACTTAATCAAGGATTACCCCTGGGTTTCGGACCTAGCTATGGGATGGGTGGTAGTAATAGATACCAAGCCAGGCAAGGCATGGAGAGGAAACAGTTTATGGGGAGATAAGATTTGTTTTGGCTGTATTTTGAGATACTTGTGAGATGTCTAAGTGGAGATGTCCAATGAGCAGTAAGATGTACTACTTCAGAGTAGAAGCTATACATTTGAGAATTCTCTGAACATAGATGCTTAAAATGCTAAGAGGAATCAAAGAGCACCTAGAGAAATATGAGAATAAAGAGGAGAGAAAAGGAGAGACAGGGGAATAAAGAAGCAATGACAAGAGCAGTATAAGGGTAATGGTTGAGATGGAAGCTTGATTGGAAGGGATTGAAAATTAACAGATGAAGTAGAGAATGACTCAAAGTTTTAAACAAGTGATGCAGTAAAGGGAAATAGATCTGAGGGGTATTAGATGGAGAGAGAGATAAGGCTGAGAAATGCAGGATTGTGCTGATGTTAGTCAAGATAAACATTTTAGAAAAAGGGGGCAGATTCGTGTGGGAGAGAAAATCATAACGACAAATAGTGTTTTTTATGATGCTTTGTAGTTTATGAGGACTATTCTTATGTATTACTTTATCTTTCCTCACAAATTCAGAAAGATCATTGGAGGGTTATTGTCATCTATAGGTGAGGAAGTTAAAACCTTAAAAATATCAGTGATTAATATTACTTTCTGCGGGTAGAATGATGGCACAATCATTACTTAAACCCAAGTCTTTAGATTCTAAAGGTTTTCCCTATACCTTGGTAATGAATTTGAGTTTTATTTCTGTAATTTGAATATGCTGGATTTAAACTGCTTATGGAACAACAAAGGAAGCAGAAGAATGTAGTGATTTAAGACATTGGACCCGAAGGCAAGAAACTAGAGTTCTCAAGATTGAAGTTTAAATTTTGATATTTTCCAACCATTGTGATTGTCACTAAGACACTTAACCTTTCGTTTTCTTTTTTTTTTTTTTTT
>VBSM01001265.1:35465767-35479661 GCA_008086735.1 Cheirogaleus medius | reverse complement strand
TGTGCTCATTCTAATTAAAAGCCTTGTGCATTAGGCAGGAGGGAAAAAATGAGGCCCAAACTGGACAGATAGTGGGGAAAGGTAAGAAATACATTTCTTTTATGTTCTTCTACCTGAACCAGAGTCTTGAAGCACCTTGATTAAGTGACCATCTTTTCTTGTCAGGTTCTTAATTTTTCTGATCATTGTAATATTCTGTTAAGATTAAGGTGTAAGCTACCAAATAGATCTTGGTGTAAACTGACTTCAGTTTATGGAGGCCCCCTTTCAGCTGTTTTGGGAGAAAGAAACAGAACACAATTCCTGTGATTGAGTGTGGACATATTGGTTCTGAAAATAGGGTACAGGGTGGACAAAACTTGCATTATAGAGCAGGTGTTTCTGGATATTAGCAGAAGACAACTGGCTCCATTCACTCTCCAGTTCAAGTTCTTCATTCTCAGAAGGATAGATTTTAGACGAGCTTCAAAGGAAATAATGTTTATGGACTGTTGAGCACCCTATCTTTTGGAGAAGAAATTAGATAGAAGAGATCCCTTTCCTTTCGGTAAGGATGGGTGAGCAGGTCACAGGATGATCAGTGATGTTCAGAAGTTACAGAGAAACTCAGGGGGATGTGAAGACTCAAAGTAAATGTGTTTCGATTTGTGGAAAATGCACATTTATAAGGTTGAAGTTGCAATAAGTATGTGGGATATTTCCACAGTCACTCATATAGAGTCTGATGCACAGGCACTGTTTTTGGCCTTAATCATGCAGATAATAGATGTTGTCGTCAGGCTCTTGGATGTATTTTTCATCCTTGATGTATTTTAAATTATAAGATATCCAGACATCTTAGGTTGGATCAGATGAGGGGAATAGTTTTCTGAGAAAGTCAGAGATATATTTTCCAGGAGTCTGGTAGTCACACTTCATTTGGTGAAATGTTCTATACCGAGGTCATATGTTAGAGGCTGGGTTTACAGAAGGGAACAAGGCAGTCCCTTAACTCAAGGTCCTTCACTTCATGATATGGTGGGCATTTGTGGAAGGACAGATATCAGAGAACAAAAGTGGAACTGTGTGCATTTGTTAGGGTTTCTTTGTAGCAGTAGTTAATGAGATGAGATTGTGGCTTGCATAAGGGTTGTGGTGATGGAAATGTACCAGGCAGCTTTTAGATTAACTGGAGGATGATCCAGTGGTACCTGCTGATGGGTTGAATATGGTGCAGGAAGAAGAGGGAAGAATCCAGGATGATTTGATTCTAGGTTGAGCAACTGGCTGGACGGCATGTTATATACTGAGAGATGGGTGGCACATGGAGGGAAGAAGTCAATTTCTGTCTCAGGCAAGTCAGGTTTGATACATCTGTGAGGTTGATATGTAGAAATATCAAGTAGGCAGGTGGATACACTACTCTGGGGACTACAGGAAAGGCAAGGAATATAAACTTATATTTGTAGTTTTAGGTATGTTTACACTACCAATAGTAAACCAAAGGCCACCTAGAAAGAGAGCAGTGCTCACGGACTTTTCAGGATCAGTATTCTTTATTCTTTTACATATTTTAAGTTTTTCCCTAATACTAGAAAGTTTCTTCAGCTAAAATATGTTATTTCTCTCTTCTTAAAAACAAATGAACACACTCTTGACCATACTTCCCACTTTAGCCAGTGCCTTGTTTACTTGCTTTTGCATCCAAAATCCTCAAAAGGATTTACTCGTGTTAACAGACTTCAATTCCTCTTTTATCTCTTCTAAATCAGTCAAATCAGGTTTTCCCTATCTATATTCCAGCAAAATTTCTTTTATCAAGGTAGCCAATCCTCTGCAATTCCAAACACAAGGACAATTCTATTTTCAAGTTTGATTTATCAGTAGCATTTTGCACAGCAATAATCTAATTAAAACATTATGTTCAATAGACTATTAAGATAGCATCTCTCATCTTGAATATCTTCCCATGTTAATAATTGCCCACTACTGAATTACCTTGCTGACTTCTCCATAGGCCCCAACCTCTCCCCATCCCCCAGTTCTTACTGTTGCAATTCACTTCTTGGTTCTCTTCTATGAACACTTAAATCCATGAAACTGGTTGAGATAGTAATACTATTTTCTACACATATATCACTGTCTTCACCTCACTTTCCTATAGATATCTCAAATTCACTATGTCAAAACTGAAATCATGACTTTTCCCCTGTATACCTTCTCTTTCTCAGTTGGGAGCAACTCATTTCTTCTGGTTGCTTATTCCAAAAATCTAGGTATCATCTATTGATTTTCTTTTCTCTCACACACTATATCAAGTCTTTTCAAAGAAACCACCAACACTCATTTTTGAAACATATACAAAATGCTGTTACTTCTCACCATATATACTATCCTACCTTGATTGCGAGCCAATGTTCTCTCTTCCTGGATTACTGAGATAGCTTCCAGACTCTTCCCCAATTCTACCCTTACCTGCTATTCTCATCATAGATGTCAGAGAAAACTGTTAAAAAGTCAAATATGTCCCTTCTCTGCAGAAGACAATGTGTTTGATTCTGAGGGAAATGAGGAACCTTTGCAAAGTTCTACAAAGGCCTACAAGGCTGTGTGTGATCTGACACCACCATTCTGACTCTCTATAATTCTACTCAATTCTGATTCCTAGCCAATCTTTGAATATCAGGCCATTTTTAGATCTTATGGTATTTTCTATGGCTGTTTCCTTTTGTTAGAGAGTTTTCCCCTAGAGTAACTACTATATTATTCTATGTCTTTTATTCCTATCTCACATCCTGTCAGTTGCCCTTTTTGTTGTAGCTGCTGCTGTAGTGGTTACGTTAGAATGCAGGTATAGGTTGATGGCACCTTACTCTGCTGCATCCTGCCCAGGATTACTCTGCTATACTGCATGGGCACCTCAAGGATCAATCTCCTTCAGTTATTCTGGTACATGTGTGAACCTGGCATAGTGATGACAGCATTTTCCAGCTCAGTCATGAAACTTTGGATTCATTTTCCCCATAGTCTTTTATCCCATTCTTTTTGCTGCTGATATAATTTCCCAAAAGCATGGAATCTCAGATTCTGCCCTTTACAGAAACTAAGTTATTTCCTTACTTCAATATTTGCTCAAATTCCTTTTCTACTGAGCTCTACAGTGATCCTTTTATTTAAAATTTCTACCTCAGCCCACTCCCCTATACCGGAATCCCTAATCCCTCATTACTTTTTTCTTTTTAAATCAGAACAGTGAACTTAATCTATAAAACTATGTAGTGTAATCATTATGTTCTTTTATTATCTTTCTGCAACCTTTAGCAAATTTGTTCTCCTAAGGGATTAGTCTGTTTTGTTCATGGATTTTTTCCTTAATCCACTTAGTAAAAATATTTAAATGCTTGTCACTAAATTGAATGAATATATTTACTGAATTTTATGTGATCATAAAATTGAACAGAGTTCAAGCTTAAGACCTAAAGAAATTCAATACTTAGAGGAAGGTCAAAAAACAGTGAAATGAAAAGCTTGGGAAGTGAGAAACGGAAGTATTATGGGATCCAAGAGAAGAGAGGGTTTTAATGAGAAAGTGGACAATTGAGATAAATGCCACTGAGTAACCAGGATGAAGGCAGGTAAGTGACCATGGCACCATCATATGGAAGTCATTTTTGGCTTAAGTGAGCATTTTCAGGGAGATTGGAATGTGCTAATACCAAATAAGCTTTCATAGAGTTGAGTCTAAATATAGGCATTTCTTGATATTTTTATGTAAAGAGCTAAAATTTATAGTAATAGAAGAACATGTAAGATTATAGAAGGGAGGGTGATTATGTAGTGTTAACAGACTTTTTAAAATAAAAGCATTAGTTTTCTGTGGAGGGAGAGAGATATAAATGACAAGGTTCTATAAACACTAAAGAATTAGACAGAAAACTTCTATATGATCCCATATATTCTGCCCATGACCCTCAGATAAAAGCAGGGCAATGCCATTCCCCATTTACAGAAGAAAAAGGGGCTAAGAATGAGTGATGTGTGTAATATCATGCAGCTAGACTATGCGGCAATCATGATTCAAGCCAGGGCTTCAGATTCTGAAATTTTCCCATACTTGATGGAAATAAATTAATGTTTTAAAAATTTGGGTATGCTGAATGTGTGTTGCTTTTGGGCATTTAGCTGGAGACAATAAGTTATTTAGAACATTAAATATGAAAAATGTGATATAAATGACTGTTCTAGTTATTTAGAACAAATATGAAAAATGGTAGAACTCAAACTTGGCTGCCTGTTGCCTGACACTATTAACTACACTATCTTAGAGACATTATTTAATTTTCCAAACATTCAATTTTCTCATATTTAAAAAAAGACCAATAACTTTTTTTTAGTACTTACCTTGTTTACTGACTGTAGTGTTTTAATGCATTATCTCATTTAATTCTAAGAACCTCATTAAATTGGGCCCTAACAAGAAGACAAGAGTGTCCAGGTCGAAACTAGGAAACTTCAATATTGAAGATTTTGATGGAAAGGAAAAGAAAAATGAGCAAGAGAGGAGAGAAAAATAAAAAATTGTTGTTTTTTTTTTGTATGGAAGCCAGGTCAGTCTTAATATTTCTGTGATGAAAATTAAGAAAATGGAAGATGGGTGGAGGGAGAGCCACATGAATAGGGAGGTTAAGATGAATTTAAATGAAGGAAAACTGAAAGAATAGAACTCCATAGTATACATATACCACATTTTATTAATCCATTCATGCACTGATGGGTACTTGGGTTGTTTCCACATCTTTGCAATTGTGAATTGTGCTAATATAAACATTTGAGTGCAGATGTTTTTATAGAATGTCTTTTGTTCTATTCAGCCACAAAAAACAATGGTGATATAGCACCTCTTGTATTATCCTGGATAGAGCTGGAACCCATTCTACTAGGTGAAGTATCCCAAGAATGGAAAAACAAGCACCACATGTAGCCGTCATCAAATTGGTTTTAACTGATCAACACTTAAGTGCACATATAGTAATAACATTCATCAGGTGTTGGGCAGATGGGGCGGGGGAGGAGAGAATGGGTATATACACACCTAATGGGTGTGGTATGCATCATCTGGGGGATGGACATTCCTGGAGCTGACTCAGGTGGGGGAAGGGCAATGTACGTAGCCTAGACATTTGTACCCCCATAATATGCTGAAATAAATTTGTAGCTTAAGAAACAAAGCACTGAAAGAAAAAGGTCCTCATTTTCTCAATAAGCTGAAGGTAAGGCTTTATTTACAAAGTTTTGTGGATGTTGAAAGGACCTGGAACAGTGTAGAACAGTGTTCTTCAATAGAACTTTCTGCAAGGATGGAAATAGTCCATATCTGAACTGTTGAGTAGCCACTAGTCACCTGTGGTTATGCAAACTTAAAACTGTTTTTTATGACTGAGGTATGAATTTTAAATTTTATTTTTGATCAATATTAATAGTCATATTTGGTCAGTGGAAACCACATCAGATAGTATAGTTCTATAGAAAATAAGCAGACTGTATGATTGAGGCACTGGAATTTCAGTTTATTTGACTAATATAGGCACCCAAGCCAGAGATTTTAGGACAGAAAATTTACTTATATGATTGGGAGGTTTTTTTTTTTCAACTGGCAAGTAGAATGGTACTAATGTATGACCTAAATAAATGAACTGATTTAAACATATTTTACTTATTTGATCAAAATAAACTTGGCATCATCAAGAATATAGAAAACACTACCTCTTTGCTTTTCCTTTCTGAAAATTGTTTTGTGATATCAGTTCTACTGATTATTGAATACATAAATTATTAAATAAAGACAAAGTTCCTGTGGATAGGATTATACTTCTCCATGTCTATGAAGGCTAATAGTTGATGTTGTTTAAGGACTAGGAATGGTAACAAGAGCTAATCAGTCCAGGTGGAATGTCATAGCTTGAACTCTGTAATCCTGTTCACCCTGACAGGTGAAGGAACCTGTGAAATCAACACAGAGAATTTGAAGAAGCCATGTCAACCTCCAATATCAACTCAACCCATCCAGCTGCCTTCTTGTTGGTAGGAATTCCTGGTTTGGAGCACCTGCACATCTGGATCTCTATCCCCTTCTGCTTTGCTTATACACTGGCCCTGCTTGGAAACTGCACCCTTCTCTTTATCATCCAGGCTGATGCAGCCCTCCATGAACCCATGTACCTCTTTCTGGCCATGCTAGCAACCATTGACCTGGCCCTGTCTTCTACAACACTACCCAAAATACTTGCTATTTTTTGGTTCAGAGATCGGGAGATCAACTTCTATGCCTGTCTGGTCCAGATGTTCTTTCTTCACTCCTTCTCCATCATGGAGTCAGCAGTGCTACTGGCCATGGCCTTTGACCGCTATGTG
This sequence comes from Cheirogaleus medius, assembly GCA_008086735.1. NCBI lineage: Eukaryota > Metazoa > Chordata > Mammalia > Primates > Cheirogaleidae > Cheirogaleus > Cheirogaleus medius. The sequence goes on along the minus strand of VBSM01001265.1, from coordinate 35,473,271 downwards.
GCCATCTGCAAGCCACTGCACTACACCACGGTCCTGACCGGGTCCCTTATCACCAAGATTGGCATGGCTGCTGTGGCCAGGGCTGTGACACTAATGACTCCACTTCTCTTTCTGCTGAGACGCTTCCACTATTGCCGAGGCCCAGTGATTGCCCACTGCTACTGTGAACACATGGCGGTGGTGAGACTGGCGTGCGGGGACACTCGCTTCAATAATATCTATGGCATTGCTTTGGCCATGTTTATTGGAGTGTTTGATCTTTCCTTTGTTATCCTGTCTTATATCTTTATCCTTCAGGCAGTTCTACAGCTTGCCTCTCAGGAAGCACGCTACAAGGCATTTGGGACATGTGTGTCTCACATAGGTGCCATCTTAGCCTTCTACACACCTGCAATTGCCTCCTCAGTCATGCACCGTGTGGCCCGTCGGGCTGCTCCACATATCCACATTCTCCTTGCCAATTTCTATATGCTCTTCCCACCCATGATCAATCCCATCATCTACGGTGTCAAGACCAAGCAGATTCGTGAGCGAGTCTTAGGACTGTTCTTCAGAAAGGATGTGTAAATACAGGATGTGAGATGGTTGGAGAAACAGTCAGGCACAGTGAATACTAGAGCAGGCCATGGGTACTATCAGAAGTAGGAGGCTGCTAGAGTTTCCCTGTTTAGTTTTTTCCTCATAAAATGAAAAAAATAAAATCATGTCTTGAAAATTCCAGAGCCACCAGTCTGTGCAGGACTCAGGGATGTGTGTCCTCTGGTAGTCTCTGGATCGAACCTGCTGACTATGCTGTCCCCTCATTCCTATGAGTAACTTGACACTGTCTTGACCCACTAGCCTCTTGGTGACCTCGCCTTAGGATACAAAGATGGTCCAGGTTCATTTGCTTAAGAGAGGACTGAGAAAATCTGAATTTCTAGCCTGATTTATTGGAAACTTGGTTAACTATCTACTCAGAACCTGAGTGAGGACCGTCATTCCATCCAATGCAGGGATGCCTCTGGTCTAACAATTGGTGCACAGACTCTGTCTAAACACTCTGTGTTGGTGCACTTGTGTCCTTCAGGCCTACAGGTTCCAAGTGAGACAGTTCTATTAGAAAGTTATTTTTTCCCACCAAGCCAGTCTGTGTATTCTCTATCCTCTTAGCCAATTCCTCTCATTAAACACTTTGCATAAAACATGTCCTCTTACATTTCTTTATAATTCATTCAACTTTTTTCTTTCAAAAAATGTATCTTATGTTTTCAACCAGGATGTTTGTTGCTCATTTAATAATTAGGAAAAGTCTGTGCTATTGGCTGGGGATACAGAGACTGTAAAGAAAGGAACACTGAACTCATGTTTATGTCTTGAGACAGAATGAAGTAATAATCACAGTAGGCAGTGTTCTCTGAACTAATCATTCCAAGGCCCAGCACAGTGGAAGAAATAGGAAGACAGAAAAGATGGGAGATAGGCATATTGTCTTATGTTTCATTCTTTTTTATACAAACTTATATATTAGAGAATTCCTTTAATATTTATCCTGAAAACTGCAGCTCTGGTGCTCATGCAGTTCTCTTATGGGCTGAATTGTGCCCACCCCCCAAATTCATATGTTGAAATCCTAACACTTAGAACTTTAGAATGTGATTATATTTGGGGATAGGGTCTTTGAAGAGGCAAGTTAAAATGAGGCCATTATGGTGGACCCTAACCTAACTGATATCCTTATAAGAGAAAATTTGTACACAGACACATGTACAATGAAGACCATGTGAAGATACAGGGAAAGGATGGCCATGAATAAGCCAAGAAGAGAGGTCTCAGGAGAAACCAATTCTTCAGACACTTTGATCTTAATGTCTAGATTCCAGAATTGTGAAGAAATAAGTTTCTGTTGCTCAAGATGTCCAGTTTTTGGTACTTCTTATGGAATTCCCAGAAAACTAATTTTGGTATTAGGAAGTAGGGTGCTGTTAACAAAAACATAAAAATGTAGAATTTGCTTTGAAACTGAGTAGTAAGAAGAGACTAGAAAAATTTTGAATTGCATATTTAAAAAAAGCCTAAGATTGCTTTGAAGAGATTGTTGGTAGAAATATAGACATTAAAGATGATTCTGTTGAAGGCTCAAAAGGAAAAGAGGAGAGCTGTAGAGTAGGCTTTGATCATCTTAGAGAAAACATCACGAATGAATGAATGACTGTGCCTCTGGTGAGGTCTCAAAACTGAGGAATACATTGTTGAAGACTGGAGGAAAGATGATCCATGTTATAAAGTGGCGAAGACCTTGGACAAATTGTGTTGCAAATCCTACTTTCCACAAAGTACTACAAGTAATGAACTTGGATATTTAGCTGAGGAGATTTCTAAGTGTTGAAGATGTGGCCTGGTTTCTCCTTGCTGCTTATAATGAGATGAAAGGAGAGAGATAAATTGAATTAGGACATGTTAAGCAAAGGAGGAGCCAGAAAGTGTAGATTTTGAAAATTCTCAGCATATCCTTATTGAAATAAAGGAGAAAGTATGTCCTGGAAAGAACAAGAGTATGACTGGACAACCATTTCCTACAGTGATTAGGTATGCTAAGCAAAAGGAGCCAGGCACAGAAAAGACAAATACATGTTCTTATGTATTATATGTGGGAGCCAAAAAAATTGATCTCATAGAAGTAGAGAGTAGAATAGTGGTTACCAGAGACTGGGAAGGGTAGGGGTGGAGGGGATAGGAAGAGGTTGGTTAATGAGTACAAAATTGCAGTTAAGAGAAAAAAGTTTTAGTATTCTATGGTGCAGTAGGGTGATTATGGCTAACAAGAATTTATTGTAAATTTCAAAATAGAAGATTCTGAATGTTCCCAACACAAATAAATGATAAATATTTGAGGTGATAGATTAGGTCAAATCAATTACCCTGTTTAATTATGTATAGTATACATTAAAATATTACCTATATCCCCTAAATATGTATAATTATGTGTTAACTAAAAATTTTTAAAAAGGTTAAGCTCTGTGACTTATGGATCTAATCAGTCATCTCAGCAGAAGGCAGGCACAAAGGTAAGGTTATATAGGAAAGACCTTTGGAAATTCCTCTTGTCTAATAGTTTGGAACTCCATGAATTGCATTGGAGACCAACATATTTCTGACAATTTTATAGCATCAGCAAACAACAGAGACAGGGAGACACGAAAGAAAGTGATTTGGCTTCTAGTATTCTAGAGGATAGCAGGCCAATAGAACTATCCAGCTCCAAACATGCAATATCCTTCAAGAAAAGGGAAAAATGACCCTGAGGTGGTTCAGAGGTTGGCAGGACTGCCATTTTCACCACAGGCTCAAAGGACAGAGGCTTAGGAGTTGAGGCTGTCTCCTTCTCAGTTCTATAGGGCAGGGTCACAGCTCACTGGTTTTAGAAGGCCAGATTGCCTCTACCCAGGACTGAGATGTTGGAGCTGCCACACAGGGCAAATGGTTTGGGCTGCTGCCCATTGAGTCAGAGGATTCTTGAGCTTTCAAGTCCATAACATAATTTGTTCTAAGGTTTTAGACTTACTTGTGACAATGACACCATTCTTCTTACAATTTCTCTCTTTTGGAATGGAAATGTATATCTTCTGCCTGTTCTACTATTGTATTTTGGTCACAGATAACTCACCTGATTTCATAGGCTCATAGCTGGAGAGGAATTTTGCGCCTCAGGATGAATCATACCTGTGTCTTACCCACGTATGGTTTAGATGATATTTAGATGGGATTTTGGACTTAGAGTTGAGACTAAAATGGGTTAAGATTTTTGAGGCTGTTTGGATGGGGCATTTTGCATGTGGAAGGACTAGAATTTAGGAAACCAGAGGGGGCAGATTATTATGGGCTGAACTATGTACCCCCCAAATTTGCAAAGTCCTAACCACTAGTACCTTAGAATAATACGACTGTATTTGGAATAAAGTCTTTAAAGAGGGAATGAAGTTAACATGAAGGTATTAGGATGGGCCCCAACTCAATATGACAGGTGTCCTTATAAGAAAAGGAAATTTGGACACAGACACAAGGGAAGATGACTTGAAGACACAAGGAGAAGATGAGCATGTCCAAGCCAAGGAGAGAGACCTCAAAAGAAACCAACTATGCTAGCACTTTAACTTAGACATCTAGCCTCCAGAATTGAGAAAGTAAGTTTCTGTATTGAAACCACCCAGAGTCTGAGGTATTTTGTTATGACAGCCTAGAAAACTAGCACAACCTTATACACATCTTCTGCAAATGCATTCTTGTCCTTTATCTTGTGACCCTCTTGTTTCCTCAGAGACTACTGTTTAGGAAGTATATATCTCTACATCTGTCTTTATCTCTATTGGTCTATATTAATTAGATTTGAAAGAGAATCTCCAAGCCTATGTTGGGGGGTGGGTATGGAATGTTGGAAGCTGTCTGGGAGGAAAGGGTATAGCGAGAACCTAGGGTCCTATTTCCCATTATTTTTGACCTCTGCTCCCATAAATTTCTATGACACAAAAACAAATACTCCAGAGAAATGATGTACTAGATTTAATTCCAATGTAGTCAACACCTCTTGATTATTTATTCTAAGCATAGTTGGGGTAAGTGAGAAGCTAAAAAACAACATTAGATACTAACACATAAGTAAACATAGAAAGTAGCATGAATTAAAAAAAGCTATTTCCAACAAGAGAGATCTACTTATTCTCCTGCTTAGACAAGGAATGAAATTGTCCTTCAGATCCTATTTATCCCAGTGAAGAAACAGTATTGCTCACCAGTACAAGGCCAGTAGTATAAGGATCCCATAGACAGATAACATATCTAACATCAGCACAACCAGTATTAGTCACAAATGGTAAAAGCAAAGATTACCTTCTGTATTAGCTCATTTGAGCTTGGTACACAAAACATGAATAAAAAATAGGAGTAGCCTACAGGCACATAAAATTTTATATGGATACATAGAATTCAAAATTGGGATAAAAGAAACTTGATGCAGTAGTCTGGGCCTAGTTAAAATGTTTCCAATCACTCAATAACCAGGAAATCCCAAACTAGAACACATGGCTGCATATTATCCATGAGGTAGAAGGATCAATGCTTAATGTAGGATTTTGTTCTGCTTAGTGACCCCCCCACAATACCTTCCTTTTTCATGGTTCCTCAAGTCAGGAGTCATGATGTTATTTTTTTTTTTTTATTTTTTTTAAGTATATATATATTTTTATTTCAGCATATTATGGGGGTACAAATATTACGGTTATGTATATTCCCCATGCCCCCCTCCCCCCTCGAGGCAGAGCCTCAAGCATAACCACACCCCATACGTTGTTATTTTTGATTCCTTTTTTTCTCACAACCTATAGCTAAATTGTCAGGAATTCCCATTGGCACTTAAAAATATATATATATATATATATATATATATACACACACAAAATCTGGTTAATTCTCTCCATATACATTTCTACCACATTGTTTTGGAAACATCATCTTCTCTGATTACTACAATAGCATACTTAATCATTCCCTTGATGCTACCATCACCACCTTGTGCTGTTCCCATTAAGAAGTCAGAAGCAATCTTTTAAAAATATATGTCAAACTATATCAATTAACTGCTCAACTTTAGCTTTTATTCTGAGAAAAATTATGCACCTTTGCAAATAAAAGTCCTTACATAGCTTACAATGTCCTGGGTGATTGCAAATCCAGCCAATTAAACACCCAGGTGGGGTGGGAGGGGTACATTATGTTTATGGCATCAACAATAAGACTGATAGAGTTGACTTCAGCAAAAGCAAGTGAAAACAGAATTGAATAATATACTCAAATGGATGAAAATAACCACCCAATTCAAAGTGAAATATCTTTTGCAAATGAAGATGACTGAAAGAATTTTACCAACAAACAAAAAATGATGGAATGTGTCACTATTAGGCCTGCAATAAAAGCAAAACTAAAAGGAGTTCAGGAGGAAAAAAAAACCATCCAGATGGAAACATGGAAAAGCAGGAGGGAATGAATACTACCAGAAAAAGTAAATACGTAGATAAGTGTAGAAGAATATCGACTGTACAAAACAACAGATGGTGGAGGCAGAGGTGTCGAGGACTAAACAGAGCCAAAGTGCTCCAACGTCCCAGCAGTTATCTTCAGCACAGTCACCAGAGCCATGGGCACTTCCCGCCCCACGTGCATTCATCCCTGGTCCCATGACATCAACCATATCCCTCCCCTCAGAATGGAGTCGCGGGCAAAGTAAGGTGCTTTGATTCCTGCTACTGTATCTGGTTCCTGTCTGGATGATTTGATTCCAAGCTATACTCACTGATCAAGCCTGTATTACCTCAGCCTTCCCCCAGCTATGACCCTAGAACTCTGTTTACTACAAGCATGGCATGTGTAGCTTAACCAGCATGTCCTCTGTTCATCATGGGCTTCCCCTCCACCCAAGGCTCATTTTTCTATCTTGTTTGCTTTTGCTTCTGACACCAATTTTTCCACTTGAGGTTTTGGCAAGGTGCTTTTCACATAGGGTATTTCTCCTTGGTGTGGCTGTGCAGGATTAATTTAGGCTGCAACTTTAAAGGTATTATTGTAGGAATTCCACTGCATCCCAGCAAATCAGCAGATCAGCCTTACCATGGGGAGGGCTGAGTGCACACCTCTGAGGGCCAACAGTTAGGGAAGTTGATTTCAGATCCAGGATATCTCTGTGGGAAGGAAGTGGGACTGAGACACAGGGTTCTATGGTCACTTTTTAATAGTACTATAGAGAATTGGGGCAGGCAAAATCCATGGGGAACCCTGGTGAAAAGTAGCTTCCTTGTTATGTCCTTGAAAAACAGCAAACATTAAAGTCAGTTGTAGGTAGAAAGATCACCCTTATTATTTATAGATGATTGGTAATTATCAATAAGCAATCACATTCATAGGGGCCTCTCAATTACATAGATTCCCCCATCCAATATTTTTTTGGAAAAATTATGAAGATTATCTCTAAAGAATTAGAGGTGCTATACCAAGGTCACAAGCTAGATGTTAATGCATACCTCAGGCCAATATGTAATATAAATGCAAATAAGACACATAATCGACAACCTTGGCCTGTTTAGGCTGGAACTTCTGCCCTTCCAAGTCACACACTCACAGAAGTAGGCTGCAGTCTACAAGCTGTAATGGGGCTGTCTGTCTTAGGAGACACTGCAAGGATGATAGTAAGTGTTGGAGAGGCACAAGGACCGAGGTACAAGCTGACTCCACCTCAAGGACTCACAGCCTCCGGAACATAAGGCATGACCCCTGGGAGGCATGACTTAGTGCCACAAAACAGAGAGGGGGTATGGATTATAGGAAACCCTTGGGGTGCAATCTCTGGGTCAGGAGAGTCTTCTTGTATCAACCCCAAGAGATTAAGACAGAGCCTTCCATGGGTCCCCAAGGACTTCCCTCGAGTGCTTCCACATCCTTTTGGGAGAAGGGCAGAGGTTTGTGAGTATAAAGCCAG